>VXBL01005090.1:351020-449235 GCA_013400195.1 Aramus guarauna | reverse complement strand
ATGCAACAGGACCCATCAGTGAATAAGGCACACTACTCATTTTGTGGNCAGGACCCATCAGTGAATAAGGCACACTACTCATTTTGTGGTAGTTTATTATGTGGTGGGGCTTCTTCAGCAGGCATCATTTCCTCCTATGGAGATACTCCAAAGTCTTTGCCTTCTGGCCAGTCTATGATCACATCCAGAATTCCTAGAAGACTGGTGTTTCCTATTCAAGCCCACTGCATGATCAGCGCGACACACTTACTCCATGTAGCATCAGTTGCATGATGTGTAGAGGGGACCCTCCCTTTGAACATCCAGCCCAGCACCGGCAGTCAGGGTGCCAGGAGGAGCTGTGCTCCAGTACCAATCACTTCCAAAGCAGTGCAGCATATGAAGGAGTTTGCAAGTATCTCTTCCCAGTTAGGCTTACTTCAGCTTCCAGTACAGTCAGCTATTGGGATCCCCATCACTCCAGAAATACAGATGGGTTCTGCTCCTTCATGGCTTGATGGCATTAGGGTACACTGTGCACTGGTGTTCACTAGAGCTTTATACTCCTGGGAGTCTGATGTGCCAGGCCATCAGATCCACACAGTCCAATAAACCCAGTTGTCCCTTTCCTGCACCTGGCTGGAGGCAATGCCACTCTAGTCCTGGTCATCATATTATTTACCAACAAAAATTTGTTTCCTCACATTAAACAGCTTCACTGACTTCAGTTTGAGCATGCTGCAGGGAACGAGCGTTGCCAAAGGTACAGCCCTTTGGCCTTCCCAGAAACCTATCAGCTACTTAGCTGCCTCCTTGGGATGCGATCCCCTTCAAACATCTGTCCTTTACTAGAAAACATGATCTAGAGAATTAGAGCCACATATGCAAACTGAGACACTCCATTACTGACTGTTACTTGAAGCATTATGTCCAGAACCATTCACAGCATTGTTTAGCACACAATTAGCAATGTTCAGAGAGCACACACTTCCTTACCTGTGTCATGAAATCCTATAGCCCTTTGCCATGCAGAGCTGGGAAAACCTGGTGTGCTGAAGCCTGGGGCTCCTATGGAGAAAGGTCCCTTTTCCCTAGTGCTCAACATGTACTGGTGCTACTGGTGCACAGCAGCAGCCGGTGGCTTGCCAGCTTGCTGCCAGCACTTCCAACAGCTAGGCCCAGCCACCTGCCCATGCCTGGTGGGTCTCAGTAGCCTTCAAAGTTGTGCAAATTCGAACAGCCACTATTTCATTGCAGTTCCTCTTTTTTTTTTTTTCTTGGAAGGAATCAAGAAGCCAAAAGTGAGATGGTCTGGCAGCTCTGTTCCCTCACAGAAAAACCTCTCCTGGCAGCTCCTGTCACCTCACACAAGCCTCTGCCTCACAGCAGCTCCACCTGCCCAGCTCAACTGGCACAAAGGCGGGAGGATTTGCCATTACTCCCTCTCTAAACACAATTGACTTCTTTCACCTGTTAGCTTTGACATGCTGAACACACCCATTTATCCTACTGACAACTGCTCTAGGCACGCTAGAAAGGCAAAGAGTAGCAGCCCCTTAGCTACAGGCAGGCCTTGTTCTCCCACCCACTCCGTTTCTTACCTGATGGTGCAGCACACAGCGGGAGCACACTGACCTGCTAGCCACCACATCTATCAAAGAAGAACTGAAAAAAATGAATTAATTGAGCAGACTGCAAAATGACTGCTCCTGCTGCAGCAGGACAGGCATCTATACCAAAATTTTCCTTTTAAGTGTTCTCAGGAAGGCCCAAGCACCACAGCACCGTGTGCTTCAACATTTGTTTGTGTTTAACATCTGTATTTAAAATTATCCCATACTTGAAAGGTACTATGTAAGTATTAAGTACATTTTTATTCAAACTCACTAGAACTGAGAAGGTAAATAACCGTAACTCACTCAGAAAATGACAGTAAGTTGTGACTGGGCAGGTATTTATAGCAAGAGCAGATCTACAGTAACTGACAACTCACAGATCAATTCCGAAGCAGTCCAGCCTGCAGGACAACCGAGCACATCCCTCCAAAAAGGAGCTGAAACAAGGGAGAAACACCAGTCTTCCACCTTTAGTGATCTGGCCAAGAATCAATGTTGACAGGGAATTTCTAGAAGAATTTCAGTTTAGCAAAAACACTATTATGTTCCAAAATTGCTGTATAGCACATAATTTAAAAATTGTTGCTGAAGTATTGGTTTGCCATTAAAATAGCAGAGAAGGCAGAAAGGCCCTTTTGCCATTCTCTTCATGTTCAAAGATGAATAATTTCTCACTTTTGTAAGGCATCCTGAGAGTTAAGCACAAAACATATTTTACAAAATGCAAGCTTGGTCAAAATTGACAGCATGCTTGGCACTATCTGAACTGGTAAGAGAAGCATAAAAATCTCATGGTCTGATTCTACAGTGACCTGGAAGTCACTTAATTTGCATCAATTCTCCTATAGTCTTCAATAAGAAGGTTACAATCCAATGGAAAGATTTCTGATATGCCTTTTGTGGCAAGATTATAAAACAAAACACAACTCTGCCACACAGAGATGCAAATCAATACTGAGGCTTATACAAAGCTATTGTAGACAGATCTCCACCTAGCAC
Organism: Aramus guarauna; assembly: GCA_013400195.1. Classification (NCBI taxonomy): domain Eukaryota; kingdom Metazoa; phylum Chordata; class Aves; order Gruiformes; family Aramidae; genus Aramus; species Aramus guarauna. The sequence goes on along the minus strand of VXBL01005090.1, from coordinate 446,641 downwards.
CACAAATTGTGTTGTGGAAATTTTTTCCCCAAGGAAAAAAGAAAAAAAAAAAGTACAACATCCATCTATTTTATTTTAATCTTTATTATAAACAATTTTGTAGTTTCCAGAATGGGATTATTACATACTAGATAACAAAAACTTCCTCAGCTGAATCAGTTTTAGCTTTTACTAGATTAAATCAGAACCAGCAAAACAATTATTTTTTTTTTAAGGATTTAGTCTATCACAAGAAAAACAGCTTTATAAACATGAAACAGAATTAAAGATATGCATTTGATCACATATACATAAGCAGCTGGTGACACTGGACAGAAACATATGAGGAACTTCTTTGAACATAAATAGATTTTTAAAATTATATTTCTTTCACATGTATACAAAATTATTTTGCTTTCTATACTGAGCAAAGTTCTTGGAGACACAAACAAGGATTTCTAACAGACAAAATCCCACATACCGCTTAGGATGTGGGCTGTCATGCACACGAGGATGTAATAATACAATTTACACAGCATTCCTATACAATACTTGAGCTTCTTATATACATACTTACAAGACGCTTTTGTACATGAGATGCCACCCTTGCAATTGAAATGGCATCTCCCCTGAAAAGCTGCATTAGTTCCAGTGTTTGTATAAAATATAAAACAAGTTTCAAAATGCAGCACCACTTGGCTTGCAGAGTCAAGGATCCACTGAGCTGCAGCTATGGTGAAGGCAGTGGGGTAATTACACTGGCCTCTCTGTGTTTACACAGTCCCAGTGGGGAAAGTTAAGATGTGACCTTTGAAGTCTACACATTACCTCTATAAAATGTGGCTGTGGCAAGACCACTTGATTTTAACAGATCCATGGCTAAATCTCCACACTTTTGCTCTTGAGCTTTCTCTTTAAGCTACTTAAGCCAAGTGTCTGGTTCTGTCTTTGGGGGAGAAGTTTGGCTTTTACATGACCTTTTTCAGTATAGTTATTTACCAATGGTGGGGGCTGGGTTCAGCACACACACGACCTGTGAAACTTTTCTTTAATGCAGTTAGAAGGGGTGCACAGCACAGTGATGTCAGAGGACCCTGTTAAGCTTCTCTTGGAGCAGGGAATGCTCAGCACCTGTAAGAACCATGTGCCAAGCCTGCTGTGAGATTCGGTCAGGCTTCCACACTTTGTTTTAGGCACAACAGTGTCAAAAGAAGGGCTGGAGTTTTGCTCTTTGTTTCTCTTAATCGTATTTTGTCCAACTAGAAAACAGTACCTGGAGAACACTCAGAGCAGCACGCAGGTGATGCCTCTCAGACAGCACCTAGACAAATGCTACCTGCATGTCTGCAATGACAAACGCGCATACTACTAAGCTGCACCTGTGGGTTACACACATCCATACTCATACCAAACTGTCTGCTGATCCCCCTGGGGATCTGGAGACCCAGGAGTGCTGTTGGAGCTACTTCCTCTCCCAGGCTCCTCCATAGCCCCAGCGCTGCCTTCTGGCAGCTTACCCTGGCACTTGCTAAGTAGGGCATCACCGTGGCCTTGGCCCAGGGAAAAATTTCCCTCAGTGCTGCTGGAAACAGCTCTGGCAGGGGCCACCGTGGCCACCTCCCCAGTACGAGGGGCTGGCTTGGGTTTGACTTTAGAGGGAGCGTGTGATGCAGGTGAGTACTGTTGCCCAGGGTTCACACGCTCCTGTTGCTGCACGTTCAGATTGCTGGTGGATGTGGTGGGTGAGGCAGAGAACTGATGGAAGGAGAGCGGCCTCTCATCCTTCGGTGGGGCCAGGGAAAGGCGCCTCGCATCAAGCTGCCGACAGCGGGAATCAACACCTTGCAAGGAACCTGCCACCTTTGCAGACTGTGGCCTCTCTCTTAAGGTAACCTGGGAGCTTGTTGGCACAGAAGCCCTGCTGGTCTGACTGACAGCGTCCTTGCCCCCACGCAGGTCTGCTGCTGACTTCTGAGGGCTCTCCTGCCTGTACATCTCTGGGCCAGTGGCTCTGAGGAGGTCTGCAGAGGCTAAGCTAAACGCCCTGCTCAGTGACGTACTCCTCCTGCTCGCGGTTCCGGGCTGCTGAGGCTGTGCCATCTGCCGCATCCCACTGGTGGGCTGGTGCTGTGGTGTGTGAGGAAGCTTAAGGGACCCCTGGGAGTTTGCCAGAGGCTCAGGTTCAACTTGTCTGAGGTTTGGCTTTATGTGATGGCCAGGCTTAGCCGTTCTTCCTTCTTCATTGGCGGTGGTCATCTTTACAGTTGGAGCAACAAGACTAGTGGCCATCCTAGCAACCTCCTTTCTGGACGGCTGAACCAGCAGGTTCCCAGTAGCTGAAGGCTCATTTGCTTTCCTAAAATAATCGCTGAGCAGGTCATCTCTGTTAATGGAGGTGTCCTGGTGTGAGAAAATATGCACATGCCACATTAATGACAACACTTCTTGTTTAAAGAATCATGCAAGAGCTTTGTGTTCAGATTATCTTCCTTCCCACTTAATTCAACCCAAACACAACCACAGATTTTATATTTAAAGTGGGGAATGGAAGATACATACGTTTACAATAGGTATAAATCCTAATCAAGGAGTAACATGCTCATCATAATTAAATCATGACAGCCTTGTTTGCCAGATTAATTGTCTTAAATTTAAAAAATTTCATCTCATTTGCAACTTGGGGAGCAGCTCTTTTGCTTCCTGTCACATCAGCCACTGTAACATCAATATCATATTAATGACAGCCATTGGTATCAGCAGATATCAATGACGGTCTGTCATCTTCCAGAATACAGTTCATCTGAATAACACTCCACTGTAACTTCAGAGATGTAACAGGAGAAAATACCTTGGGGAGATGTGCTAGCATTACAAGAAAGTTTTATTGCTTCTCCATTGATTCCTTTCATCTCTCCCACTCAATATACTATATATGTGCAATGAAATGTACAAAAAATCGTTACAAAAACGGAGAAATGATTGCTTGCCCAAAATTAACTTGCAAATTCCAAGTCAGACAATTAACCTGGCAGTAAAAGAAAATATACAATGAATATTTCATGGATATGGTCCATGCAATCAAAAAGTGGTGATGTTTGATCAGCTGCCATTGGACTATTAGTACAAGGCATGCTCAGAATAGTTAAAGGACATGCTGTCTTCACAAAAAACGTGCTGAAACAAGCTCATGGAATTTATTTCTTTACTTGTCTCTAGGGACTATGTTAAAACTTAATATATTCATTTCAGTAGTGTTCCAAACGTTTCTTCCAGTCACAAAACTCGTTCGCTAGAAGTGAACACCAGCAATGGTAATAGTGCAGCGGGAAGATTTTTATGCTCAACTAAATGTTAAGTGTTAGGGTTATTTTTAACTTCACTTTAAACCACTGTTACGCATGTTAACATTACAGAATGACTAGTCCTCCAAAAAAAAGCATGTTTATGAACAAGCACTGGAAATACTTTATGAGCAATTAATGCAAGTGATCTGGCAGCCTTTAAAATAACAGCTAAGAGTTACAGTATGCTTCTAATGGTATTAATATGCTAGCAAAAGCTGTGATAAGTTGGGAGCTGTTGCCTTCATAGCAAGAACAATGGATACCCTGGGGATATACAGTGAAGTAGATCTCCTATTTCCCCTGCCTGTTCTGTGCCTCATGCTGTCGGGACATGAATGATTGAGGACCGATTCGAGTGACTGCGAAGATTCCTGATGGAGGGAAGGACATAGGGAGTAGCAAGAGGGATACAGGGCATCAGCTTCTAACAGAAATTGGTGCAATGAAATCATTTCACTCTCATTTAAACTGCGCCGATGCTGAAAAGGAACAAGGATGACAGAAAGAATGAAAACGGTGACATGGTCAAGTACAGACAAAAACAAAACAAAAACAAAAAAAAACAAACAAAAAAATTGAATTTTAAAACATCTCTAAAAGCTAAGGATTGTATTTAGGATAATAAGGGAATAGGAGGTATACTTAAATATTGCGCTGAAAATTCAAGGACCAGAATTTACTGATGCTATAAAATGGTGCAGCTCTGTTGATTTCAATACTGTTACCAAGGCATTCATGAAACAAACAGCTGCTCACCTACACTATCGGTGAATTGTTGTTAAGATATTAACGTGCTCAATACTGCACTGCCTCACTGCTGTACAGCATGTCTGAGCAGTAAAAAACAAATGCCATCTAGAAAGCAAACATTTCATTTCTGACAAAGCACTTCAGCGTGTGGCATATTCTTGCAGTCATTGAACAAACAGAACAGTGCCAGTCAGCACACAAACATGTGGCATGGTGAAAGCATCGAGAACTTCCTTCGGCAAGAAAAATATTACCCCTCAAATGCACTGATGGTATTTTCAGATTAGGAGATGGCTTTAACAATTGCGCTTCAATTGAAAACTACTGTTAGGTTTCACTTTTAGTTACAGATCTAACAGCTGAAAGTTACACTTAGAAAACTTACTAGTTCACAAATAAAAATACCTGGAGCTGAGATCTGATGATATAACACGAAAACTTGACCACAAACGTTTGATATTAAAAAGGCCCAGCAGTCCAATACATGGTACTTGCAGTGAATTATCTGATTTGCCATAGCTGATACACCAAAATAATTTAGCAGAGTACTGTGTGAAATTTAATCTTGCCTTAGTTGTTGGAACTGTTTCCTTCATTTTGCAAGTTTTGATAGTTCGCTGCAAATTCCACAGATATGAACAAGGATCTTGTTGTCTTTCCTTGATTCCCTATGCCCTTGCTCCCCTGAATCAGCTTTGAACACTTGTTTTGACATTTGGGATGGACTATCTAGCTCTATTTACTTACGCTGGGTGGGGACAGCCTGTTGCTCTCTTCCAAGAACTCTTCCAAAGTTACCATCTCACTGCCAGGTGAGGCAGACCGTTGCCTGCCTGTGTAAGCCTGGGATGGAGTATTCTTCTGAGGTATATCATAAGAGATTGAACCGTTCCTGTGGGAGGAGGACTCATGCCTGCTGCTAGGGCTCAAGATGACAGAAGCAGAGTGAAAGGGATAGGTGTCTTGGAGCAAGGCTGGTGCCTCTCTGCTTGGTACCATATCTTCACTGCTGAGACTCTCGGTTCTACCATGGATATGATCTAAGGAACCTGAGGAGAAGCATAAACATCATTAAAGACACTGTTCTTCCCTCATTTCAGTAGATTTCCTACTGAGGTAGGAACTTTATCATACAGGGCCCCTTCTACACAGAGTAGGTGGCATTTTTGACCTTATTTTCTTCTCCCACAGAAGTCGAAGCAGTCAGAACTTTGAAAAAATCAGGGCTAGTAAATGTCTTACAGTACATACTTTGAGCCCCTGTGTCAAACAAGCACAACTATTTGTCCAAAGAACAGGAATTACACAGAGAGCAAGGGGCCTCTTTACCACCTCTGTGCCAGGAGATCTCCCAGTCTTGGCTGTGTGTGATCTGAGAGCCAGAACCTGGCAGTGGGAAAGCAGAAAGCGGATTTTTTCAGTGTCAGGTCTCCTGGAATCCTTCAAGGACGCACAATTTCAGCAAAAACAAATCTCCAGAGCACACTGATTTCATACACAAGCTGCATACAGAGTAAGAACGGCAGAGACCTGTTTTTGTAAAAGGAGTCTAAGAGTGGCCTGATACTTCCCACAACATAATGCCAGTCAGACTGAAGCAAAACTAGATTGCCTGCTTTAAAAGCCACTCCTTGCCAGAATCAATCTTAGAAAAATACTTCTTGCCAGCAGTTTTGATTCCCAAGACAGCCATGTCCAGATTGCATAATCATTACAATTTCAAAACAACAGTCTTCAAATTTAATTGGAAGGAAAATGGCATTTCGCACACAGTTTCATGGATTTCCACTTCCTGTTTGTCAGAACTCAGCTATAAAAGCTTTACCTTTCAAATTGAGAGGTGAACTACTGCTGGAAGCATTTCTGCTGCTCTCTAAACTGTTTGGCCTGGATGCTGAAAAATACAAAACAAGCATTGAACAAACAGATCTTAAAGTTCCTCTGATTCTCTAAAAGACTTGGCTACAGTCTGCCTTCTGAAGAAAGGACTTGTGCAACTAAGTGAGTTTGAAAACATTAACAACATAATATACAGACGATGCCAAAGTCTGGACATAATAGAAACCTCTTTTTTTTTTTTTTTCCAAGTCACATTGTTCAGGATCCATGCTGTTTTTCTCACTTAGTTTTTGCACAAAGAAATACATTCTGGGTTTTGCTTTTACAGCAACTATAAACAAAGTAATGTAAATATTTAAGAAGTTCAACAACAAGTTGCTGTCTCTTTCTCAGTTTGTTTCATTGGAAGGAGCTGGTAACCAGCCTGCAAATTAAGTCTTCCAGAAATCTCTAAGGAGACAATGCTGCTGCTGCACCAGCATTCCCACTGTGCACCTGCACCCCCCCCCCAAATTTTTTTTAATTTCTTATTCACTCCATTAACGAAGGAATTTAACATTGTCTAGAAAAATCAGCAACAAATCTGTAGGACCTGCATTGAAGGGTGTGTTGCTGGGGCAAGGCAACTCGTCTCAACATCAGCATTGTTTTTGAAAATTTATTTTGTGAAAACATCCGTTAAAAGCTTCCCAATAGAAGAATAAAGTATTTAGATCCACATTTGCAAAATGGTGTTGCATTACTACATCTCATTCTATCATGTGGACACAATGAAACAAGTCTTAGTGTAGAGGTTTAGAGCATTCGTGTATGCTACAAGCTTACCGTGCTGTCTGGTGCTTGCAAACTCTACCTCCGGGGACTGTTCACATAGATTATCTTCTGAATTATACCCTGAAAAGAACACAGAACTTAAAAGGTGATATTAAACACAGGAAGGTTAATCCTTCAGCTCAATCTCCAATGCATTCTGAGGTGGATCGAGAGGCTTTTCTAGAGCCAACATTGGAAGAGCAGCCATCTCCTAACCACTGCTGTGAACCAAGGGCAGGGAACCACAGGAAAACTGACATCCAGATGTGGTCTGTCAAGTTGATGACATTACAAAAGGAAACCTTGTATCTGACCAATTAAACCATTAAGCAGATAAAATAGGAGTGAAGATACTAGTGCTCTGGTGTTGTACTTGCATGCCACTAGAAGCCATGTTTCACGCAAGCAGGAATGACAAAGTAGCCTGACTCGTACTAACAGCTGGTATAAGAAATGCACCGCACACCTTTCGGTCTGCTCTGCAGCCTGGGGATGGGGGTGGAAGTGTGCAGATGAATAGCTGAGGTCGAGTAAGTCCTGGGACCCAGTTCCACACAGCAGTGTTTTGTCACAGAGTCTGCTGAGGTTTCAACATTATCATTGCTGCCTCCGTGATGGGAATTCCTCTTTTGCTTTAGGTCCATTAGCACTGAGGGGGAGAGAGGTAAAGAAATAAGAATCAATGAAAAATAGCATTAAGAGATTCGCATTTATCTGCCCATACAAACATGACAAGCAGGCACAAATAAACTGCACAACAGAGGCGCTAGTTTTGCAAGCTTTTCCATAAACAGTTCAGTATTGGATAGGAAATTTCTGCCACCAGTTTTTCAATCATGTGTGCTCTCTGTAAAGTGTGGGAGTGACAAGGGCTGCTTAGTGCCAGTGGGAGGGTTGATATTATACATGCAACAATTACCGTGAAAGGAGGAAGAAAAGGAGCAAAGACATGAATGCAGAAAAGATAAGTGAGGTGTGAAATTCCTGTAACATTATTCCTTGCAGGTACATTTTATAAGCACTTACTTCAGTAATAAAATAGAATAAGGAAAGAGTGACAGAAGTCACACTTTTGTTCAAAGAGAAATAATGCTGATTTGGAAATTATCTAGCATGATCCACACACTAAGCTAACTGCTTTGAGGTTTAGATCTTTGCTGTGGGGTAAGAGCTCAGTCTCTACAAGGTTAAAACTCTGCTGCTCTTATGATGCTCCAGTGCAATGATTTTTAAGTGGAATTCCTGGGATCTTCACATGAGAACAACAAAAACTGACTGCTAGACTATTATTTACAATCAGAAAGCTGAAGAAATCTTTCCTAGTGATGAGGTAGGTTAATTCATTTCTTGTAATGTGAATGCAACGCTTTAAGGCACGCAAATTAGAACAAAATTTTTAAGAATTTACTATAGGAAACACCCTTAATGAGATGGAAAGTTCTAGTTTTCTATGTATTTCTATGGAGCACTTGGTTAACTAGTAGTAATCAAATGCTGAAAACACAGCAGAATGCAGTGGTCAAAATAAACAGCTTGCAGAGACAATGGACAGACAGTTAGTTCAAAGCACAGAGCAGCAGCAAAGCTGTATTAGAGAAATGGACCAAGTTACTGTCATCTTAGATGATTCCTGGAAGCTGACTTCAGAAACAATGTTTTCTCCCACAGTCTGTGTGGGCTGCACAGCACAGGATGGCACTTTCAGAATGGAAGTTTATTGCATGCCTGTAGGGGCAATTACTTGCTAAAGCTCGGCATGCAAATCTGTATTTCTAATTCACTTTGCAGATGCACTTAACATCTTCCATAGATGCCAGAATTATTAATTGCCCTGGAGACAAACATTCTCACAAACATTCTCTACAAATCCCAAAACAGGCAGCAACAGGCTGCTGTGCTACAGAGGAACAATTCTCAGAGTGAGAAAGGAGAAGAGATCTTTCAGTCTTCGATGCTGAGCTCCCTGCAATGTATTGCCCATGCTGCATATGCTCCTCTAATGCAGAGTGGGGACCGGACCCATGCATTCATTTCAGAAGCCACCAGGTCGTGACTGTCAGGCAATAAGAATTCTGAGCAATGGATCTGTGATGAAGGTTATTCCCAATCNGGGGGGGGGCGGGGGGCGGAATCTGTCAAAACTGAAGCAGCGGAAACTGTAACTTTAGCTCAATTCAAGATTAATTTTTGTAGCTGGAATTGTAAAACCTTGCTAAACAGCACGTTTGAATGCAAATGTCAAGACACTTTGTGGAGAATGATTTTCCCAGTAGCTTCCACTCTATATTCAAAGTTAGACTATTTAAAAGCAGACCAAGATGGTAAAAACCCTGCCATTTTTAGCATTTAGTGGCATAGAATATTGGAAAAATGTCCAGGATTTGAGACTGTTTATATATTGGATGTGTATTTTAGTAGGACTACAACATCATAGACAGCATAGCAACAGCAAGTCAGGTCAACACTTTAACTGGACATGATGCATGTATGTGATTGCAAGAAAATATCGAAGCGCAGAGCAACTTCACTTACTTATAACATGCACCACAGCCAATATACATACGCAAACTGTATGCCATGAGGTCCCCTAAAAATGTGCTGCATTGAAGAAATGATCCACAGTGTGCAACAGTGATTCATCTTCTACAGGAAAACTTAAGTCCATGTTCACTAATCTGTGCTTGTATTTAGAGTATTGCAAAGACATGCTGAGTGTTTCTATCAAGGTGTGTGTTCTTTTAAGGCATGTGGGATTTATTTATTGATTTATTTTGCTTTAAATATTTGTCAGAAATAAATGAAGATAAATACTAAAGAGACGGTGTTAGAAATTTCCCAATTCTGGGAAAGAAAGAGGTTCATTAGGAGAGGATGGCATGTCGGAAGAAGACCAGAACCGGAGCCGATTAGAGAGAGACTGGTGATTCGATGGAGACTTAGGAGATTTTTCTTTATCCTTGCTTTTGCTTCTCAAAAAGGCAATCGTTTTGCGTTGCGCAGCTAAATTGTTATCACCCAGGTATCCCAAAAAGAAGAAGAAGAAAAAAAAAAAAGTAAAAAACCCTTGTAAATAAAACTTAAAGTATCTTAAAACAGATTAAAGGCTACACAACCAGAAAAATAAAAAAGGCTAAACAAAGACCAATGCATATATTTGGAGGACTAATTAACACAGTTAATCATAGTTAATCTGACTCAGATTAACGCATAGATTAATATACCTAAGCATAAGCAAGTCCATGAAGAAATTACTGTTAGATCATCCAAAATGTTTTTACTTTAATTAAGTAAAATCAAATAGGTGTGCATATTACTTGGTGATAATATACTCAAATTTCCTAGATGTCTTCTAGACTTTAATGATTATTATCTCAACATAAGCATGTTTCATGTAACATCACGAAGAATGAAGTCCCAGAGACTTTCTGTTATCTCTGGCACTCCACGAGGGCTTTGTTGTGTGGAAATGCCAGCCCAAATTCCCAGGTTGAACTTTGGATGGATGTTAAACACTTAACATCTCCTGGAATCACATGGATGATCTGAGACATGCATTTTAAGTGAATCAACGACCTCAAAGAATTAGAATAGAGAAAGGGAAATATAAAACCCAATCAAAACAAAACCTTCAGACAGACAGACAATAGAATAAGCAAAACTTGGGATATATATTGCCTTTAATAAAGATCAGAGTATTTATTTTGAGTAGCTTTCTTTTAAATTTCCCATAATTAGGATTACATGATTTACTTTAAGAACTATGTAACTAAACAGAAGAAATCATTCCATCTTCCTTACATTTGCCTTAGAATATTCCAAAAAAATCATTTTACATTACGAATTTCTTAGTTTAATTCAAAGTCAAACCACAATATCATCCTCCAAAATAATTAATTACAATAAATGAGCATTTGCTATGTTATTTCTTTTGCATGTGCGCCATCTCCTGGCAGTGGCTGTAGACCAGCTATTACCCATTTGAAGAATAGTTGCTAATGAACCATAATATTAAATGGTCCAACTTTTAAACTGCTTTGTAGCAAAACCCCAGTAAATGAAGTATCTCCACCAACTTATTCAGTAACATGCAATATATTCAGGCAAACCAAGAAACTATATATGAAAGCTGAAGGGAGAAGAAGATAAAAGGAACAAATCAAACAACAAAAAAAGCAAACCACCACCCTGCTCCCCATACATTTTAGTTTACTCAGCTTTGAGGTTTTTTGCTTACTAGAACTTTTTAGTTTACTAAAAAAAAAGGATATAAAACATAATGTGATGGAGTATAAACATATCCTATATACGAAATCTTTTTAACATCTTTTTTAGATCTTTTCAAAAAATACTGTTCAGCTCATGAATTGAGGCAGGACATTCCTTACCTTTGTTTGAAGAACGCCCAGGGTTCTCTCTCTCTTCCATGGAGTTTGACCCTTGAGAGGTATTATCCTGAGTTTCTTGCTGATGTTTCAGTTTTTGGGAGGCAGATGGAGAGTTTACTGTCTCTGGGGATTCAGAATGCCATGGAGGGCTTTCTGCTGCTGGTTTCAACCGCTCCCTTGTAGTATCCTTCTTTGGCTTGATGAATTTGACTAAGGCTCTGGCTCCAATCCAGTGGTTTTTCCTGATAAAGCAGGTTTTGTGAATGAAATTCATAAAAGACTACAAGAAATACTCCCCAGAGAAGTTTATAACTGTGCTAAAGCCATCAAGACAGCCTACATTCTTATTTGTTTACTGTCATGAATTGGTTGGACAGATGCAGCATGAATTTCACAGAGATTAAGATCCATTTCTCTCCCAAAGTCAAATTATTTTACAGAAATGTCTTCAGCATGAGAAATGTGAGGAAGTTCCCTCTGCTAGAAATCTAAACTACACATATGGACCCCTATAAGACATTTTAACAGTGTAAAAAGCTCTCCTACAGGAACAGACTGAGGAGGAAAGAAATGAAAACTGCTTTAAAGATTAATCCCTCTCTTTGCTAAGGCTATCAGTCAGAACTACGTGTGGTGAAATTAGCTTGGCTTGTTTTTGTTGTTCTTAACACAATTATAAGTCCTTTCTCTCTGATGGACTGCTTATCCCCTTTGAAAGGGTAGCTCTGAAGCTCCTGCTACTGCTTAGTCACCATACTGGGGGTCCCTCACCCCTGCTACAGATGACACGATATTCATCAGGGCAAATCAGATCCCAGTATGAAAATAGAGGGCTCTGGGTGAGGTAGGTACTGTGCTCTATATTAACACAACCTGCTGCTTCAGGGAATGGCTTGCAGAGTGAGAGTGAAGAGCGAAGTGGAGGTGACATTGTCCTTATTTCAGATGAAATTTCTGTTATCTCCAGTCATGGAGAGCCCTTTCTCACCCTCACAAATCTGTACAATAGCAGAACTGAACCCATATGGGACTTACTTTTTTGGAGTAGGATCATAAAACTTGTACTGATCCATTATCTTCTCTTCAAGTTTTTCCTTGTGTCTCCTTAAGGCATTCAACTTATCACTGTGAGGGGGAAAAGCACATTCTGAACCATCTGTATGAAATTAAGCATAATCAAAAAACTGAAGACCAAAAGCTACTAAAAGAGGAAAGGGACTGAAATATCTTCCTATTGCATAACCTTCAGACTCCTACCGAACTCATTCACTGTCTGTATAGAAGGCAAATGCAATTTATTTTTATTTTTGTGCAATAAGCATGAAAGGTGAAAGAACAACAGTAGACTGGTGCTAGATTATGCAGTAATTCAGGCAGAGTTTGTCTGGTGGGTGTAATCTTTGTTTCTTGAAAATTTGTTTGCTGATTGTTCAGTCTTATTCACAGATCACTGACAATTACTCAAAGGTTAAGATCCTTACCTAGTCTGAACTTCTTGTCTACAAGATAACTGAGTATTTTATTCCTGTTCTGCTTACTCTGTTGTAACTAGAGAAATAAATAATGTTTGATCTTCTTCAGATTACTTTAGTCTCCTGCAAGCAGTGTCAAAACACTTTCAGCAGTGCCATGTAATCTTACTATTTCTTTTTTACTCATTATTTTATTAACCTGGACAGTGGATATTAGCACATCTTTTTTCATTCAAGTAGTTTTGACAATTTCAGCAAACATTTTCTAACATTTCAACCATATAATCCAGTACTGAAATAAAACTTTAACTCCCACATCATCCTGAGGTGCTTAGACTAAAATTTCTTGAGATTAAGAACACTTTTCTTCCTTCTTTCATACCTATAAGAGAAATTCACTGCAGTGAGGACAAGATTCTTTATAAAAGTGCACTATGTTTATCTAAACAGGGTATCTCACTTCAATTAAGTGTGTCAGTGATGTATGTTGACACTTGCATCCCTAAAACAACATCAAAGGAAGTAGTTCTTATAATGCAAATGACAAACTAGAGGAATACGATTATTCCTCAGGAATCCAAATATAAAATTACTGTCATAAGGTTAATTTTTTTTGCAACTCAGCTGTTTTCCAAGCTCTTTAGAAACCTTTGAGAAGTACTACTGGGTTTAGCATCCCATCTTTTATAATTAAGTTTTCACATGGTTTCATGTATGTTATTTGAAAAGAGCTGTGCCTGTCCAGGTGTCTCCTGAACATCCCTTTGCAGTAAGGCAATGTGAAGAAATTTTGTAGCTTCTCCCCATTACATGTATCTCCTGCTAAACATCCCCTTTTCTAGCCAGATATCAAGTAGAGCTATCATTCTCCTGCCTGTCCTTCTACTCCTGATAGATGACTTGTACTCTATGTTTGTCTAGATGACCTTTTTAGGTTTCACAATTCAAATCTCTAGGTTCTTACATGTACTGTTTCTGTTCTTCATGATACTGCTCCTTGTTCTCCATGTTCTGCTCCAGTAACATCTGATTCTGCTGGCTCAGCATCTGAATCTGACTCAAGAGATGATGGTTTTCTTCTTCCAGATTTCCCTTTAGACGGGACAGCAGCTATTAAACAAGATAGATTAATCTCTCCTCTGCATCTGGCTTCCCCGAAGTGCACCACAATCAAGTTAACACAATAGCATAACAACCTAGGACACAAATCGATAAACTTCAAAGTATGTGGGGGTGTTATTATGACCACATAGCTCGACCTTCTATACATAGTGTGCCAAAAACTTTGCACAATGAATGTTAGCACTCTAACAGGAACCCTACCTATAGCTACTCACCTCACAGTGGTTATCCAGCTTGGTCAGAGAGATATCCATGGACTGGTGCTGTTCTTTCAGCTCATCGTAGCGAGCCTGCCAACGATTCAGCTCCAGCTGAGAGTTGTTCAAGGAAGTTTTCAGTTCTTTAGTGTGTGAATGCAGCCCTTCATACTCTGCCTTTAGTTGGTTGTGCAAGAAATTCACCCTAAACATGAAGAAGCCAGCAGGCTTATGAAGGACACTTCACAGAAAGTACCTCACATTCAAAGACCACACCATCAGTGTGCAGCTGTCACTAAATCAAACATTAAGTTCCAAAGACCAGCTTCTAGAGACATTTTTATTCTATGCATATAATAAAATTTTATTAAGTAGTAATAGCATTATGAAATATTTTAAATCTACAAAAGAACTGAAAGGAAAATAGATGAAACATAAAACTGCCATTTCTTCAATGTGTAAGAAACACACCACAAATTTCTGAGGTACAATGTATTTAAGAACATTTGGATATAAAGGCAGCTGTATTTGGCACAAATAAAGAACACTCACAGAATTTCTTTCCTGATGCATGAAATATGAGTATTAAAGTGTCCTGAGCTGAGAGACATTGTAATGTTGTAAGACGATACTGTGGCATTCTTTTATAGCTTTTGGCAAGTCTAAAACCATCTACAAATCAAAGGTATAAAATTAAATAAATAGATAAATAAAAAAAGATTAAGTTCTGTATCTGCTGACAGATCAACTAAGCCTTGCCCTCTGCCAGCATTGCTATCAACATTGTGCCACATCTTCCTTTGTCCCTAGAGAAACTGAGTGGAAAACAGCAAGCTTGAGGAAACCTCCTTTGCAGAGCTCTGCAGGTTCTAAAGCAGATTACAATTGGGATCGCATATGAAACTTCCGTGACTGAACTTAACGGGCGATTTTTAAACATGATTCAGTCTGACATTGCTTTAACTTGATATGACCTTGACTGCTTATTTGTACCAAACTATTTCTCAAAATGCCTTTGTAGTATGAACAGTGGCACTGAACTGGTTATAATGGAGAGAGTCCCAGCAGGGATACATGTTGAGGGCAGGGGGAGGGTATGTTTTACTGCTGTATTATGTAAAGTTCAGAAGCTAGCTCACACAAGGGGTTTTGACATGAGCTAACACTTACCCAGTGATTATAGGAATCACTAAGCCCACTTTTAATAACAAAAATCAAGTCTCTTTCAAGTATTAACAAATGGCAGCCTTCTCTTGGCAGCAGAAAGTAAACAGCAATGGTAAGTCCTAGAACTAAATCATATTGTGTGAAAAACTTAATACAGTTCTCTTTAAGGGAAAAAAAAGGGTAGGAACGATTTCACACAACTCCAGATATTACTGGGGATTTTGGGTATTTGTAGTTCTACTTAAAGATAAGCGCTTGGAAACAACTTGTTACAGAAACACTTGCGAACTCAACCACGCATGGAAGTTTATTTTGAGTGAACAGAAGACCCAGGATCAGAGCATGTTTGAAGCACTGAACAACAGTATTTGTTGACAGTGTCCATGAAACTGATGATCTTAAATGAGTTAAACAAAATGATCAAATTAACAAGACAGAAATTGAGAAAAATTAATAGACATTAATGAAGGTATTCTGGAGCTACAGTTAACACAGCAAAACTGTGTGTTTTATATAATTGACTTTTTAATGATATATACAAGAATTTAGCAAGGGAATCATACCTGTCCAGTTCCTCCCTCAGCTTCTGATTTTCCCCAGTGGTTATTGCATTTGATGTCCTCTCTTGTTGCAGAACCTCTCTCTCAGTTTTTAAAACTATTTCCAACTCTTCCAATTCTGCCTTGTGTTTCATTAAACTGTTGTATCTGCAAAAAGAGGAGTAGCATACTATCATCTTTCATTTAAACATTTTTCTTCCTCTAGTTTAAGATTTTTAATAGGTAATACCACAATGACCAGAAAAGATTTTTTTTCCTGCCTGCTTAGTTTCATACATATTTGTGTGGTTAAACATCTACCAAGGCTGAAGAATTCCACAGTACGCATGGCAATTCAGCTTAGTCTAGATGTTAACAGGGAGGCTTTTAGAAAAAAAAAAAAAAAGCATTTTTTTAAGCAAATGCAATTAAGTGGAATGCAATTGCCAGAACCTTATTTTAATTCCAGATTCTGATCATTTGGTAAAAAGCATCCAAGTCTCCAGGGTGAGTGGAAACCGCACCATTAAACTGGAATCCCACTCACAAGTAATTGTCAGTGGCAGGTTTCAAAAACCTGACTAAAAAGCAGAAAGCAGCAGCCAAAAAGAAACAAGAAAGCAATGGAACAAGCAACGGTTTATTAGGTAACAGCCTAATGCATATTAGGTTATATGCAGAGGGAACAGCATCCTGCATAGGCAATAATCTTCTGCAGAAGTAAGACAGATGATGAAGCTAGTGTCAGTGAGTTGACAACAAAACACCTTTCAGCAGGGGCTGACTCCTCTGCTGGAATGGCTCTACTTGTTCGCTAGTGAGAAACCCAAGAGCAACACTGGTGTTCACATCCAGGCTTCCACTGTTACCTGGTTTACACAATTTGTGCGTAAATCATTCAGGGTGGGGAGACAGGCAGAGACAGAGAGCAGATGGTGTCAACTATATCTTTAATTTCAATCTCTGGAATGCTAAAGTAACAGAGGTGTGGAACAACTCCCCTGATATTTGGCCCAGGCATCGATTAGGCAGGCTCAGCCTCCCTGAGCTGTCTGTGCCCCCCCTCCCTCAGCAGAAGCCACTGGGGACACCTGTGCAGTGAATGTTAAGTCATCAGTACGTTTTTCTATGACTGTGATAAAACACTATTGCCTCAGAATATCCCTGGGCAGATACACCTGTGCCAGTCACAGAGAAACGTCCTTCTAAGCAATTTTAAAACATCAACTAGGTGTAAGATGCAGCATTGCATGAAAAAGCAAGAGACCAAGCATCATCTATCTGCGATGCTCATCCCAGCAGAGATGAACGCAGAGCACAGTTATTCTGCAGTCACAAAAACTTCAAAATAAAAACAAAAGCTGCAGACAGCACCAAATACACTGACTCCTGCCAACTTGTTTTTCTTTCAGGCTACCATTCCCTTCATCCCAGGGTCAAATTACAGCCTGTCCCAAATTCCAGTCCATTGAAGGGCCACACAGAAAAGTACCTGTCTTCCAGACAAAAGCTGCTTTTTACTATTCATTCCCAGTAACAGCAGTGGAGTTTAATTAACCTTATTTATTTATTTTCTTTCTCCATTCAGCTCCAGGACATTTCAAATTCAATGTCTGTACAACAAATGGAAGAACCTGAAAGCAGAGGAAGGTTTCACATCCAGCTCCAAGAAGGATTTAAGACAGACTGCGTGCCAATCCAGAGTCTGAGAAGACAAACTCCGTGGTCAGTCCCTTGGCAGAGATTGCCACGGCTGCCTCTGCAGAAACTGTTGTGAATTCTTTTGCCTTTTCTGTGCAATAGGGCTACTCCATTCATTTTTATTCAAGCCCTCTATTTTTTTTTTTTTTAAGAGGGCTACTTGGAGGAAAGCAGTATACTGGTCCAGTTTTACCAGCCTGGCCCAGCTCCACATGCTGCCTTTGAGGCTGGGAACCCAAGGTAAACCACAGCTGCTCCCCTAGACAGTAGGTGAAAGGTAAGAAAGAAGAGACTATCTGCAAAAATACAAGTGATTCTGCATCGCTGGAGCCTAATGAAGTCCTCAGGCAAAATTTTCTTGTAGTCAAACATGTTCTGCTTCACTCCTTTTGGCTTTTACTTTTCTGCTGCTTTGTTAGGAGAAATACTGCAGGTATTTGTGACTGAGAACTTGAAAAATGCTCAGATACGCTATGATAAAAAGCATATGGCAAAAGGAACCCAGAAAAATAATTACCAGCCAGCACTGGTAACATAATAACACAAGTCCCTGCAATATGTAACCCTCCACAGCAGGGGTTCTGTTTTTCCAGCGAGATGAGTTTTTCCAGTGAATCTGCAGGATTAGACTTCTCCAGAGTATGCCACAAAGAAATACTCAAGGATCTGCTAACTAATCGTAGCTTGTAAGTTATTACCTCCCTTTAATAATGTGCAGTAGGTAAAGCAATTTTAGAAATGCAGCAAGAGTCCAGCCTTTCTGTGTTCACTGAGGTCAGCCAAACACTGCAAAGTCAAGAAACTACTATTAATGGTAAATGATCCTAACATAGTAACTCTCCTCTTTTTGCTAAGTCCAACTCACATGTCTGTGGTTTGCTGGGCTATGACAGGCCATTTCACTGCAGTTACACACCACCCATTATTAAATCCCCACTGCAGTGCTAATACTGTGCAGATAGAGCCCTCGGAGGTTTAATGAAGTTTGCTCAGGTGCAGAAAATATTCTGTGGTGAGAATGCATCAGAGAACTACACAAACCTTGGGGACGTTGGCTGTACATAATGTTATGAGCCCACAAGCTAACTAAAGTTGCTGCGGATTTTTCTAGATGAGCTGCAGTCGTAGGTTTATGCAGGACTGTAATCCTGTCTTAAACAGAACTATGATTACAATGCTGTCACCAACTGAGAAAAAAACAATTACCTGGGAGTTGGGACAAGCAAAACCCGTCCCTTAGACACTGCACGAGCAAATTTGGCTGCGCTGAACTGCTCTGCAAAAATTTATCAGGTGGTGCATTCTAGCTGAAGTTGAAAATGAGATATTTCATCTTAGTAGTTAAATGCCTCAGAGTGCCAGAAGAAAACAGTTTTCTTGCAGCAGTTTTTCTAACTTTCTCCCCTCTGCTCCCTCAGCCAGCTGAACTGCACATAGCACATGATGGAGGGAAAACAACACACACACAAAAAGCAGCTTGCCTCTTTTTTCTGACAGCCAAATGGAGACACAGGCTGTCCTTGGACAAATCACCTTAATAAGTATCTTTTGAGACTGATCTGCCGAGGAGGATGCTGCACTCAAAATTGCCAAAATCAACCTGCTTTGAGTATAGAAAAGGCCACTATCTACCATCTGCTCCCCTGCAACATCTCTCATTGACAGCCCCATCCTGGTATCAGTGCAAATTGTTAATGTTTACACTAGTGATCTGAGCACTTATCACTAGAGATAACCTATTTTTAGAAAACCACTTTTTCCTTAGGCTAGAACTGTTTAATAATTGGTGCTCATCAAGAAAAGAACCCAACAAGCTACCTCAAGTAATCTCAAGCAAAGTCTGAATCAATGAGAACCATTAATCAGTCAGAGAGACTTGGTAAGCAGGAACAGTGTCTGTGTAATCACTTACAGCTCTTTTAGTTGACAGCCAAGCAGCTGTCCTGTCACACAGCCCTGGTGGATATTTTAATCACAATACATTTGTTTCGGTACTTTATCAAAATCTACACACGCTGTATTGCCCGACCCTTAGTCTTGGGGAAAAAAAAAGTTTAGCATCAGTTTTTAGTCCACCCTCAAAGATCACCACTGAGTTGCTCTGAACCCAACTCAGACTTACACAGAAACTGAACCTAAATACATATATTTTGAGGAAAATCACTGAATTGTATAAGAAAAGTTTGAGGGGTAGGCAGAGCAGCATTTGTGTAGTAGTGCATTTATATATATGTTCGATCCATGCACAATTGTCAGAAAATGACAGTGACTAGCAACTAAACAATAAACAGATTACTCTGATTTCACAATTGAAGGGCCTGAAGCAAAAGTCTTAAATTGTGAGAACTAAAAAAAATAAATAATATGTCACTATCTCCTAGCTAGCCCAATACAGCTTCCTTCAGAAAGCCTCCTTCGTCATTAAGTTGATGCCACACAATCTTCAATGATTTAAATTTCTCAAGATACATACTACTCACACATAGGTAATTACATAGGTGACTTGCAGACCTTACTGTATGACTAGAAAAGATACCCCACACAGCAGAGCTGAGAGAATCTTTTTAAGGCCGCATGTTATTATAGCACAGATCCTTAAATGTAGTAAAAGCATTGACGCTACTTCTGATAAAGCATCCCCAAGACCATGTTTGCTAAATATCACCAGTCATCTGTGGTCTGCCACCTTTACAGGTCTAAAATCAACAGCTTTGCAAATATTTTGATCTAATCTCCTAATGATAGTAAGAATGAGAAGACACTTTTTCAGAGGAACAACTTCGTAGCTTCTATCTGTAATTGGAGACCAACATTTAAGGCTAAAATTGTAATATGGGCACATTCTGGCTACACTACATGCCTGAGCAGCGAGCGTACCTCTCACCCAGACCTTTGTGCTCCAGATCCAGGTTTTTGTGTAAAGTTTTCAGGCAGCTGTGCTGGTTTATTAGCATTTCATACTCTGCAGACTGCCGTTCGTGCAGTGAAGCAAGGTGTTCATGGTCCTGAAGCAATGACTCATACTCAGCTTTCAGCTGCTCCTTCTGTTTCAGTAGATTTTCATTCTCATTCTCCTTGGCTGTCTGCTGATTTTGGAGTAAAGTATTCTGGGCCATCAATGAAGCACTCTGGGAACTGAGGGTTGAATTTTCTACCTAAAGTTTCTCAAATAAAAAGCAAGCATTATTTATTTACACCTACTGGTACGTACAACAAACATGTAGTAGCAGCTTATATCTGATAGAGTTAATCAAGAATGCATCCGTTGCTTTGTAGACTTAATACATCTACGGAAAATATGCCATCATTTTGATATTATTGCTGGTAGTATGCACTGTATAAAACCATGCTATCAGCAGTCTGAAAAGTATCAGGATAACCTCCAAACTGAAAAAACATTGCTTTACTAGCAGAAGCTCTTGAGCCTGAAGACCAAGATGAGCTGGAATATTCACAACTCAACTGCATCTCTGACAATCGTGTACAAAGCCAAAAGTTACCCCATGTTTGCATACAAGTAATGAAAACTGAAGTTCACCCAAACTCAACAAAACTAACTGCACCACTAGGTATGGGGGCTGCACTCCTAACAAATGTGATTTCAGTAGAGCTAATCCAATGTTGTCCTTTAAAACTGTTCTCATTCTCAAACTAAGTTTATTTCTTCAAAATTAAATTAATGTTTAAGAGTTACTGTTTTCCACCAGCAACTTTGACATTTTGTCCGAGAGTATGAAAATTGTGATTGGAACTCATTGCTACAATGTCTCTTGGGAGCTGACTTGTGTCCTCTTTCCATTTCTTCCAAACTCTTTCAGAGGTATGGCATTTAACAGAAAAAAGACCAAAGATCTTTTATTCCAGAAGTGCAGCTTCTAGAACAACACATCTGCATTTTGCCATACTGATTTTAAAAATTTCTCTCTAAATAGCTACCTTCTTAATGAAGATGGCTCTGTAGGCTAATGTCTGGTAGCTAATTTCCCTCCTTGCTTGGAGGAATTCAGACCTCAAATTAAGCTCCACCTTATGGGTCTCATCTTTACATTGCTACATCTGCCTATCAATACAAACATTTTCTTATTAGCTGTCATCATCTCCACTCTACTATAATCAAGTCAAGTCCTCTGGCACAGACCTGGAGTTTGGCCGTCTGCGTCTGCAGGGCAGTGTTGTGCTCCTGAAGGAAGACGTTTTGCTTCTGTAGTGTCAAGATCTGATTGTTGAAGGAGACATTTTGTGTTTCCAAATGCTTCAGCTGTTCTTTAAGCAGCTGCTTCTCAGTATGCAGGGCTGCATTCTGAAAGAGAGATGGCATTGAAGTGGTGAGAGGAAGAAATAAAACAGCTGTCCTAATCATTTGGAGTCCTATCTAAGATAAGAACCCATTAGCAATGATCATTCTGCAACAAATGTGCAAAAGCAAACTCTTCCCAGCATTAAGGTAGGACAGATGTTATACACAGGATTAATCCCTGCAATGATGTTATACAAGACATATATAGCATTAAAGTCCCATGCAGTCCTAAGAGATACCTGAGGAATTTGGTAGACTTATGTGCTCCAGAAAATCCAGCAGATTCCTACAAGCTTAGAAATCCAGTTCCCAGCAACCCACTCATGATCACAAGGGAAGTCTAAAAGATAACAGGAAACAGGAGAAGGCTTACATTCCTTTCCAGTTCAATTGCTCTGTCCTTCAGTTTCAGGAGCTCCATGGTAGCTTCTCGGTGTCCCGCTTCCAATTTCTCATTCATTTGGTGGTTGGGAATGAGTTTCTCTGCAGAATATCTGAGTGACTTCTGAGCATGCTGCCCATCCTGTTGAGTCTGCTTAAGTGCATCAAAGTCCTTCTTTACCTGTAAAGCCAACCAGCAACAACCTTCAACACTGATTTTACAGTGGGATTTTATATTCATAATTATTAGATATGTAGTTCCTCTCTTGCACTGTAGGGACTTTAAGGGATTCAAGAACCATTACGCTGACTTCACAGATGAGGAGGAAGCTGAGACACAGACCGGTGGAGGAATCCATGTGTGTCGGCCTCCAGTCAGGTGCCCTTTGACTCAAGCTCACTGTCACCTAACAAACTGCAGTCTTCCTCAGTCTATGCTCTCATTAAATAAAGTAGAAAAACAACACCATGGCCAAACAAGGGAAAACAGAGATCTACAAATAGTGGTTACACAAAAAAACCCCTGCTGTGCCCCAAGCCCAACAATTTTGCTGAAATTGGTGCCATTATATAGAAAGGGACAAGAGAAAGCAGTCTGGTCAAAGGTTTTTGGAAAGTGCATGTATGTGTGTAGGCATGGGGGAAGTAGAGATAACTTGGTCTTGCCAAGTTAAGGGAAAAAAAAAAAAATGTAAATGCGCAAAACCACATAGTGAACAATTAAAATTCAGTTAACCTCTCACCATATTTAGATCATTCTGTAACTGCTGGTTCAAGTTCAGATAGTCTTTCACTTGAGCTTCCAGCATTGTAATCTTTTCCTCTTTCACAGCTAGTGTTGTTTTTAGTGCTGATTCAGTTTTGCTCTCCAGAATCTTGTATTTTCTGAAAGACAAGAGAATAGCTTTCCAATGTCTGCCACTAGCATATGAGCCACCATCTATGTAGGAGGCTTCACCTTCACCCATTCCAAATCTCCCCACGTTACATTATATATGTTTGCTTCTTCAGGAAAATTATTTCCTCTACTGCCACAAATTGCTACTGATATATTATTATATTGGGGAACCTGCTTTTGGAAAATCCAATCCATTTTAATAGAAATAATGCCAACATGGTTCTACAGAAATATCTAAGAGCTACATAACTAAAGAAAATAAGTTTTTCTCTTTTTTTCCCCCCTAATGACACCACAGAAACTTCTCACAGCTCTTTTGTACATTCTTGATAAGGAGAAAAATCCGCATTAGATTCTAAAGACTCCTACGAGGTGGGTATGTTTCTCTAATTAGGTCTTACTAAGAGGCCTATATACACATAGGTTGTTGGGGTTTCTTTGTTTATTAACTATAGGACTTGCAAAGGAATTCCTTGCAATCAGGAATTTCTTAGGCTACATCTACATATATAATAGGTGGTTGGGCCATCAATTACATGGAGTAATGACAGACACTGTTTAATAGACATTATTCTTACTTGTAAGGAAAATATGAGGAGGAATACACACTGAAATAGCTACTCAGCTATTCTACTGAGGAGTAGAGGGGGACTGTAGTAACACTGGCTAGCGTTGAGAGAGAAAATGGCATTCTTCCTTCGGTCCAAGAAAAAGTTTTGCAAAACTTGCAGTATACTACCAAGCTTGCTACAGAAAAATATGCTTTATGTCCACAATTGGTATGAGTAATTGGAGTGAGACAGATGAGAACCAAAAAGAAAGGCAAAGGGCTTGAGTTAGGATGAGGAAAAGCCTGCAGAGTCAAAAGAATTACTAAGAGAGATTAGTTTCATTACGTGTCATCATTGCCGTTGTCATCTTGTAGCAGCAGCTCTTTGTTCAATCCTATCTTCTCCAGTTCCTGGCTCAGTTTGTCCAGCTCACTAGACAACTGTTGACTCTTCAGCTTCTCCACAACCAAATCCTGTAAGGGCACTAACATTAGTTGCTGTGCAAAGGGCGGTGATAATTACGTAGCACTATAGATTTATTTTTTTAAAAAGAAGTACTAAAAAAGTCATTGGATAAAATCCTGGTTCCAAGGTCACCTACATTTCTTCACCAGTGGCAGCAGAGTGCAGAATTAAACTGATTGCTTTTATTTCTAGTTTAATTGGAATAAATCAGAAGAATGCTTCTTTTGGCCTTTGTCTCCCTCACAGAATTGAATTACTTCTGCCAACACTGGCATCCTGCCTGCCTGCCAAGTGGGAATGTGCGCAGGCCAGGAGACGTCCTGCCCTTGTGCCACAGGAGGGATGTGCTCAGGACAGGACACCAGCAGAGGGAGTTCCCACCTCTCAGCTAGGACAAAAAGCCCTGCTGAAAAGCCCAGCCAACACTGGTGCACAGACACAGACAAGTGACAGGACTTCAGCATGAAAGTTTCCTGAGATAATATGGTTAAAATGTTATTACCAAGGGACTTGGCAATAGTGCATTTTCATTATTGACTCTTGAGTTTCTGACATATGGTAAATTACTGCCAAAATTAAAAAACCATAATTACACTGCTGTGCAAGAGGACAGCTCTGGAGACTACAGAGCTTGGTCACTTATTCTGGTATCTACTGGCTCATTCTGGTTTCATTTAAGTTTCTTTGGAAGAAACTTTAGAAAACCTAGGCAAGGAAGCCATAAGAGGACAACATTTGATAGAGTTGTACCAGAAGGTATATTGGGACAATGCTTTGCTGTTATGCCAGTAAAGTAGTCTGTGTGGAAATAGCCTGAGAAGATGTAATACCATCCTGCATGTTTAAAAAGAACAGAACATTTTTGGTGAATAGGCAAGTTCAAGGATTCCTACCATTCAAAATTGTCTGAAATGCAAGTGTACCATAGAAAACTACATTTCTCATGTTTCTGCTCAAAAGTTTTCTTAAACAAGGCATGAGGAAAGAACAAAGTTACTGAAGCACTTCAAGAAAGAAAAAAAGTTATTCTGGATACCAAACAGAAGCAAGAATAACATTTTTAAGAAATACTTTGTTAACCATAAACTGTAGGTATTCAATAGTCCTCTGATATCACAAATTTAGCCACACATTCATTCACATGGCAAGGGAAAAAAAGGTAAGGTTAAGGTCAGTGCCAGTTCATGGTCTCTAAACAGGTTCCCTCAACACCCATGAACTCCTTCTGTAGAATCTATAGAAAGTACCTAAGGAAAAGAAGATATGCTCCTGTATGGGTCCGCACCACTGGAAATTCAGAGGTCTGAGAAGGGAAAGATTAAAAAAGAGCCTTCTCAAAAATGCTATTTTATTTATTTTAAGGATAGTTGGATGGAAACACAACTTAGTGACTGTTTCAAATGTTTCTGATAAACTTTTTTCCTCCTCAAAGTTACACTAATGCTTCAAAAACTAAAACAAAACTAAATCTTCAACTAATTGCTTACTGCATTAGTGTTGCTAAACTTATTTCACTGAACTACTGCAGCATTGACTGTTTTCCTTTGAATGCTCTTTCACAGGAAATCCTGCTTCTGGCAGGACAACAGCAGCTGGGGAGGGCAATGAGAGCAAATTGCAATAACCTGAATCTGCTCATGGGCCATTTATGAGAGTATCAGGTTCTGGCACACGTATCATTAGTTAGCTAATGTCCTAATGCTAATTGTGTATTTTTAAAAGATGACTTCTAGGAAAAGGGTGATTACTGCAGTGGAGAGGGGTGCTGGAAGAGATGGCTGGTGCTTAACAGCAGAGCTGTTTAGCAAGCTCTCACTTTGCATGGAAGCTTTTGGGGAAAAACACTGTAGGTGGTGTAAAGCAAAAACCTGGTGCAGCTGTTTTTGAAAGGGTTAGGTTGGTCACCTGGGATGACTCTTAGCTAAGTCTGTTTTAGAACAGGGATGTTAATGTGTCCTCAACAAGTGCTCTAATTTCTAGGCTTAAGAACCAATCTCCCCTGCTGGAGCTCTCATGTTAGTGGACAATTTTGTGGTCTGGGGCTAAAGAAAGTATCAGAGTCTTTGGTTTACAGCTACCATATGGGAGCTGCGTTAAGACCTTATTCTGCGTGAAAAAAAGATGGCATGTTTGTGGACACGAAGTGGTACATCACAGCTTTTAGCAGGTTCTGCTTTCCAAGGCAACATTATCCAGTGATGGCCATTAAGGCTGTGAAGATCTCCTAGCTCATGTATCAGTCATGGGACAGATGTCTCCCTTTGGTACCTCACAGAGCTAAAATAAAAAAATAGTATTGTATTGAAAGCAGTAGTATTACTTTGCTTACCTCTCTCAATGTAGCTAGTGTTCTTTTATCAATTGTAACTTGCTTTATGAGATCTTTATTGTCCTTTTCAAATTCTTTCAGCTTATTACATGAATCTCTGAATCGAGCAATTTCCTTTTCTAGCGTCTTGTTTTCTTTCTCAGCAATTGCCAGCTTTACTGTACTATCATCCAAAATAGCATCTTTCAGCTCCACTTGCTGCCAAAGCCGTTTCGTTTCTTTCTCTAGCATTTTTTTGTCTTTCTCAAGCTGAGACATTTCTTGTTCTAGGGTTTTGTTCTCCTTTTCTAACATCTCTAGCCGTTTGGCAGAAATCTTTAGCTCCTCAAGGTTTCTTTGGAGGACCTGATTTTCACTCTCCATTCCCTGTACTTCTTTTTCTAACTCCTGGATCTTTTTGCTGCTGTTCTCCACGATTTGCTGAAGTCTTTGGTTTTCAGAGTTGACACTCTGATAGCTTAACTCCAGCCTCTCTGATTTCTTGCTCATTGCTTTTAACATTTCTACATTCTTTCTCAAGTCCTCTTTCTCCCTTTCCAAATCTTTATTTTCTGCTTCTATTTGTGCCATTTTTGTACTGGTAAATCTCATGGTCTCCACCACTCTCCTAAGC
Source organism: Aramus guarauna (assembly GCA_013400195.1). Classification (NCBI taxonomy): domain Eukaryota; kingdom Metazoa; phylum Chordata; class Aves; order Gruiformes; family Aramidae; genus Aramus; species Aramus guarauna. The sequence continues at coordinate 419,799 of VXBL01005090.1, read as the reverse complement.
TCCAGATTTTCTTCATCCAATTGCTTGTTGTCCCTTTCCAGGTCCCCAAGCCGGATGGAAATATTTTGCAACGTATCCAGGGATTTTCTTAGTTTCCTATTTTCCACTTCCAGATCCCCATTCTCCTGCTCAAGAACTTCCACTTTTTCTGTCACTATTTTCATTGCTGCTGCCTTCTTTGTGAGCTGTTCATTCTCCCTCTCCAGCCGATGGAGCTCTTTTTCCATTTCTTCCACTCTTTCCACTTTTTCTTTAACCTGGTCAAAATCCTTTTGCAATTGTTTCTTCTCAAATTCCAGCTTGCTGAGTTTGCTACTAGTGTCTGTAACTGTTTCGTGAAGGATCTTGTTCTCTTTTTCAATATCTTTTACTCTTGCCTCGCTGCTCACTTGAGATCTTTGTCTCAGGGACAAGACAACTTGATTAAGGTGATCATTTTCTTGTTTAAGGNAAGAAAAGTCATGCAAATGTTACTCATCTACCTTAGGAAGTGCAGTATAAATTCGTCCTGAAGCAGACAGACTATTGTTAACAAACCCATGTCCATTTAATCCGAGACAAATTTCTCAACAGTTTTTCCTGACTAAAACCAACAACCCAAACGAATGAAAAACATTGTTACCCGTGATAACCTGTGATTCTAACAAACTAAAAATAATGCTATAGTCCTGCTACCAGCTAAGAAGGTCAAGACAGAGGAAAAAAGTAGGCAGAGGACCTTCAGAGAACACCTTGGAGAAGATGCTTTGTTAGGAATTATTCCTAAGAAAGGGCATCTTTTCTGTCTAGGTTTACATTCATCTTTGGGATCTGAAGACACAAGTTATCTCTGATAAGGCGTCAGAAACCCCAAAATGCTTGAAAATTTATAGCAGTTATAAACCTCATTAAAGACATACTTTCTGTAAGAACAGTACACTTACCCCACTGGTCAAAACTTCAGCTGAAACAATTGTGATTTAGATTGCAATTTGCATTTGATTCTTATCTAGACAACATCCACAAAAATCAAAAAGTACTTAGACCTGAAAAATCAGAATCTGCCCTTTTCTGACAATTGAGGATACTTCTGGTTTTACTTCCTGTCCTACCTGTGAAGCGTTCATTAATTCTTACCACAAAGAGTCTGTGTGTGCTCTAACTGAAGTGTAGGACTTTGGTGGTAAAGTGGTTTCCCAGATAGAAGTCTGAGTAAGAATCCTTCAAGATGAAAAGCACTATGCAAATAAGACATTTTGTTATTTAATCTTCACCCCACAAAACCTGGAGCAAATTTTAATACAGGTAGAAAATATACAGACCAGTCTCCAATGATCTGCGTCTGTATTTTCTTCACTAGTCAAATTAATACAGATGATACCTTGCACGAACCTGTAATAGGATAGTTTAAAGGCATTGCACATGAACTGCAGCACTGCAGTAAAAGCTGAAGGGCAGTTAAAATATCAATCTAGAAGACATAAATGCTCTCTCAGCATCTTTTTAAAACAGAGCAAAAAAGGTTGGGTGGCTGAAGAAAACGCCAACCAAACCAATGGGGACATACAGCTGGCAGAAGACCAATCTTCTGCAATAAAATGAGCTTTTATTTGCACGTCCTAAAATCAGTTGGTATCCTATTTAGTAAGATTCAGGGCTTTTTTCCCCAAAGACAGAAGGTCTGAACTCACAAAAGCCTGAAGATCCCCCTGTGGCAACTGCAGCAGTAGCTGACAAAACGTGCTGGGCTTTTTTGCTTGAAGAAGCCTCTTACTTACATTTGAAGAAGTTCAACCTGCACTTAAAAGCCCAAATTGCCCCACTCCCCCAGAGAACCAGATGCTCTAAATGGCATCACTAAATTACCACTTCCAAGCATACACTTTTATATTACATTTGTTAAGTTTGCACCTGTCTGTCTTTGTCAGCTTTCAGAGTCTCCACGACAACTTGTAGCTGTTCTTTATCTTTTATGAGCTCCTCACTCAAGGTCTCCAGATCTTGATTACTTTGCTTCTCTTTTTCAATTTGATTTTGCAACTTCTCAATCTGTGTGGAAAGAACACACCAAAACACATCAGCCACAGTGTGACACAATGACTGTTTGCACTTTAAGTTATTCTGAAGACCAGAGAGGAATGAGATTTACGGCTGAAAAATGTATTCCTTCCCTTCTGCAGCTTGCCAGTCCCAGAGGAGGAAATGGACTGTTTTCTTTTTCTCACAGTGCCAAGAATCTCCCTTCATGCCTATTAAGATCAGAGCATTTAAGACACAGCAGTAAGAAATGCTTCACCTGACTGCCTGAATGTCCTGCTGTGCTCCTGTCATGAGTGATTAAGTTTCTGGTGCTCACCTTTCTGAGGGACTTGCCTCCTCCTAGCCTCTCTATCACTGAATGGCCTTAATCTACCAGTGAATGCAGAGAAAGTTAAGACAATTCAGTGAGCAACAGAATAAATAAATTTTAAAAAAAAACCTCACAAAGCAAAACCAGGATCAGATGAAAAGCACTGGAGTTTCCACATTTACCTTCCCTCTTCTTGCACTGTTTGCCCTCTGTTTTCCCCAGCAGGTGACAATATTGGATTAGAAAGATTTGTGAATAAAGTCCCAGTCCTGCAATGAATGATGTCTTCTTACTCCCCCCCCTTTTCAAAGTTGTACTGATAATGCACTAAGCACCGAAAAGCAGTAGGTCTTCAATATTTAGAAACAAGAGGTTCAGGGAGCTAGACTCCCCAAGTCAGGAAGTATTCCTTGTATGCTTGTAAAGCACTGTAAGCACCTACAGCTCTCACAGGTATCAGCGCATTTTTTTGTGTTGGTATTGTGAACTTTGCCAACAGTGAAAATGTCAATGAAAAAGGTATTAACCATAATTCTTAAAAGTGGGAAATAGCTGGAGGCTGGGCTCTGCCTATGTCAACATGTGCCTCATTACAGGAAGTGTTTAAACAAGCAGGGGCTGCCCAGATTGGAGATAAGAAGGGCTTAACAGTTAGAAATGTAACCATGTTAAGGTTCATTGCTCTCAAAGGAGCTGCTCAGAGAAAGCTGTAACAAACTCAGTAACTCAGCAATAGCTGGTCTTCATTAGCACCTCCCAGCAAACTAGAGGCAAGTAAGAAACCACTGTTTACAGCTTGTTTCAATCCAAGAAGTCAGGAAAGCAGAGAAAACAGACAGGTACTTGGAGTGCTACCACTTGCCTGTTCCTGAAAGGAGGGTTTTCTATTATTAGTTCCTCTGAAAAACTTGCAAGAAAGGAAAAGATGTGTGTGACTTTTTCTTCATGTCATATCCTCTTGTACTACCTGAATAATCCTGTTCTGGCTATGGGATCCTTCCAAGCACTAGATCAGCAGACAGCCAAGCATACTCGAACAACAACTTTTGAAAGTCTCAGACAGTTGATGAAATCTAACTCCAGTTAAATGACTTGAGGGAGGCAAGAGCTTACTATGGATATCTCAGGAAAGTTACAAACAAACAAATAACAAAAATCCACAAAAAAAAACCCACCAAGGAAAAAAAAAAAAACCACAGCCCATAGGCATACAACATTCAAGAAAATCACTTTTATCTCTTGTCTTGTAACTTTGTATGTGCTTGTCTTTAACAGTCCTTAAGAACTGTTGCCCTCTCCTCTTCCTGTTACTACAGTGTAGTAACCATTCTGCAATGAATCAGAGAGACTTCCCCACTTATCCCCATCGCCCGCAGCACATCCTTCTGTGGACATGCATACCCTCTAATTAAGGGGATATACATGTGAGAGAAATACAAAAAAGACATTAGAGAAAGAGAAGATAAAACAATCGCCAAATTCAAGATTATTTTACGTATCATGTATCAGGTCTCTGTGCAGTGAGACACAACTGCATGTCTTGCACAGACGGTAGAATACTGTCTACTACCTTTTCCCCCCCCAAATCTCCCTGAACGGGATGTGAAAACCATCAACAACTTGACTGACCAGCTCCCATCATATTCTGTGTTTCCCTGGTGAAGAGTCCATGCATTTCAATTGCTCCTAATAGTATATTTTTACCTTCCATTTTCTTCCTCATTGGTCTGATACATACAGTGCCGCCCTTTCACCACTCAGGCATTCCCCACTACTGGTTTTTGCCTTATTTAACTATCAGGCCTGTAGGTGACCCCACCACCTCAACAGATGCATCATCATCAAAAACATTAGACTAATTCTGGAATCACAACTGTTGGCACCAATACAGTGCCATAACAAGAGGTGCCCACAGGAATGTGCCTGGGGCAAAGCCAAAGGTTGACCACAGTTGTTCAAGTGATTTAAATTGCTGTACACCACAGGTATCTGCTGAGTGCTTTATATGCCTTGATCTCAAATTTTTAGCATGTAAATTAGAGCTGGAGTGAATTACTCGTACACAACAGGACATAAATGTGAGTGTGGAAGGAGGAGTCATGAACTGAATTTTTGGAGTTTTCCTTGTTCACAGAAGAAAGCCAAGAAGCAGAACCAGTCTCTCAATTCAGCAAAAGAATCTCTCCAAAGATGGAATCCAGTGGTGGATACCTGTTCTCCTTGGCAGAGAAACCGGTGCTCTGATAGTTATAATCTGGTAATCCATGACCATATCCAGACTCTTTCTCCCCTTGTCCTTTAAAGCATTCAGTTAGCCCACAGGCAGGCCAGAGGGGACTGAAATCTTTTATCAGTGTCTCACACACACAGAGGTTACAGCAGTAATGGGAAAAGGAGACATGAGCCTTATATCCTGGATAATTTAGCAAAGGTAAGAATGTAGAAAAAAAACGACATGGAAATTTTTTTATACTCAGCCTAGCAAGCCTCCTCTTTTCCCACTGGCACTTGGCTCAATTAATCAGAGTTCAAGATGCAGGTTACTAGGCAGACAAAAATAAAACTAGTGGTTGGAGCTGAACTGAGCACTGTATTTCACAAGGACAAGCACTGAGTTGGCATTTGTGCTAAATGTAATCACAGTTAATAATAGTGTAACACACATATATATAAAAATAAATTTAAAAAGTTATAATCTGTATGTTTATTATGAAGATTAAAAGAACCTAGATCTTTGCAGAGAGCGACACTAGAGAACTTCTAATAGCCAAAAGGACAAGACAAAGAAAGAGCTGATCCAGGACAATGGACAGTAAAAAAAAAACCCCAAAACTAAACTTACTTAAAAATATACTAACCTGAATTCACCTGTGTGATTTATTTGACCTACACGGAAACAATATTAAAATTTTCAAACAAAACAGTTCAATGTGGCCATGGATTCCTTGGCTAGTAGTGACTACCATGAGATGACAAAAAAGGGACACAATCAACAGTACAATCTGACAGGGGCAAATGAGCACTGAAAGACAGCTCTTCTGAAACAGGAACAGCCACTTTTGCTTACAATGATGCACATAAGTAGGCAGTGAAGTAGAAGGCAATACAATACAATGTTAGAACGCAATTAAACAGATGGGCCCCAAAACATGTCCAGTCTTCTGGGGAACATGGGTGAATTCCCTGCAATCCATCATCATTCAGGAATGCTGTACAGCCCTGCATGCAGTGTGTTTAAAAAATGAAGACCTCTTTGTTCCTGTGAGCAAATTACCTTTTTACTAAGTTGTTGATTTTCCTTTTCCAGTTCCACAAACTTTAGGCTGCTCTCTCTCGAGGTCAAGGAGGCATCTCTCAGCTCTTGGATTGTGTTCTGCAAGCTCTGATTATCCTTCTCTAGCTTCAGTATACGACTCGAAGCACATTCATTCAACTCAAACACAAAGGACTTTCTGGCTGTTGAAACATGAGAATCAGAAGGTGGCACTAACCAATTCACAAACTCCTCCCTTCCCAGGTCCTTAAGATTCAGTTGTATGAAGATAATTGCACTCAAATCCTTATCATTTCATCTTGACTGCTAAGTAAGCACTTTGTTAAAAACAGAACCCATTTTCACAGATAACAATTAAGACCTTTAATAAACAGGGAAGTATCTGAAGAGATAACCATCTTAAAAGTTACTTTCCTAACTCTTCTTAAAGTTGCTTTAGCCATGCTAGTAGAGTGTTTAATGTTAGTAACAAAATATACTTTGATACCCTCTCATCTTCCATCAGAGGAAATAAATTGAGGCAGAAAGTAAACCACTTCAAACTGTTTGCTCAAACGGCAAGATGGTGCATTTCTGAAAGCTAGTGAAAACTTAGGTATTTGATCATATTTAGTCATGGAAAAAAACATTCAGTTGTTTTACAAAACAAAGCTATTCTTCCAGATAGCTTTACTGAAAACTGAACATCTGCTTACTCTAACGTATTCCTTTGTCTTCAAGTTAAACTGTTCTTGGTACACAAAGGCAAACATGCAAATCTTAGAAGAATCAGGTGAGTAATCAGTAAAAGCTGAACTGCACAAAATAGCTTGTATTTCCCAAGTTCCATTTAGCATTGTTATTTAGGCTGGTATCCTAGACAGAATCAATGTTAGGCACAGAAACCAATGCTAAAACCTGACTAGTGAAGGAAGTCTTAGTTGTGTTTGTGATAGTTATGGAAATCAAATCCATTCAGAAAAAATAATCAGTCAGTTATTTTAACTGTACACATTTTTCAGTATCTAGTAAAAATAAATGACTTCAGCATACACTACTTCCTGGGACTTAAAGACCAGCTAATTGTCTGTACTAACTGTACTAAAGAATACTAAAGATCACAGACTTCTCCCAGTCATTCAGTCAGAAATATCCAGTGTTTGGTGTGACATTTCTGCTGTGTCATTTACAAAACTGTCTTTTTTTTTTTTTTTTTAAATTTGTATCATTTTACTTAAAAATCACTCTCGCAGTGACAAACACAATAAAAGGAAAACATTTTAATGCTTTCAAAAGAAAGTGAAATAAAATAGAATTAATATCTTTTAGAAGTTCTGAAAAACTAAGTTTTATGTCAAGTGCCTGAATGAAGGAAGTTCTCCAAGCTTGGATTCAACTTCTGTTCCCATCTCAGTCAACCAACCTGTCTACTCTTTCAGAGACCACAACCATCACAGCAGCTACCCCAGCTGGTACTCACTATCTGCAAGATCTGTGCTTTTAGACAGTTGTTCTAGTTCCCAGCCTAGGTGTGCAGACTCGTTCATGCTCTGTTTCTGTGCAATCTCCAAAACCATGTTCTCCTCCAGCAGCTCTTCAATTCTCTTCTTGTCTGTGTCCCGGTCCTGTGCAAGACATGCATGAATGAAAATGCATATTCAGCTTATCTGTAAGATTTTTCTCTCAGTTGAACTGCTACAAGCACAACACACATTGAGGATAGAAGAATCTCCTTAAACACTTTGCGCTTTTATATTGAAATACACATACAGCATTAAATCTTTGCTGTGGGCTACCACATATGCCACAGAACGCAGTGCAGAGACACCCAGCTGGCCCTGTTTAGAGTCAGCTCAGGTCCGTGATACACTTGAAGGGAGGGTCACCAGAGTGAGAACAAACTGGGTGATGGCAGGGCCAGTACAAGCCAGGGCTAGTAAGGCAGGCTGGATTCAAGCTGTCTCCAGACAAGCTCTTCAAAAGCATGTAGCATCATGCACTGACACACTGGAGACTGCAGACATAACCTTGAATTCTACTGAGCTTCCACAACTCATCACGTCAAATTTGGATCCAGCCATATGGATCAGCAAGTAACACCTCCCTCAATTTGGCTTTTAAGCTATCCAGAAAACATATTTGGAGAATGAATCTGCTGTTGTCTCTTGTGACTCTTTTGGCCATTTGCATTTGTGGGAGCTGAAGTGGTGCTTCAGAGGGTCATAAATTTTCAGAAAGCATTACCCAAAAATTCATCAAGTCACCCAGAAAATCATCATTCAAAAATCACCAGCCACTTTGGGACAGCTGGAGCATGACATGACCTTTACAATGCCCTGAATCAGAATCAGTCATTAAACATAACTCCACACAGCACCCTGGACATCTTTGTTTCCAACAGACTCTGTTGGAAACCCTATACAGTTAAACCCAAAAGAATTCAAAACACAGTGGGATAAGAGGAGGGCTGTTAAGTAAAATACAAGAGACAAAAGAGTATTCATTTCCAGTGGGATTATAAAATCCAATGTTGCTTTTTGTTCGTATACAATCTGCCACTTCTTACATTTCCTTCTCTATGAAGCAATAAGCCATGTCTCTGATTTACACAGAAATAAATTTTGTAATTCTGTGTCTTCTTCTACAGCAGTAATGGATTCTTAAAATCACTGTAATGGGTGGGGGTTAAGATCACTCACTACAGTAATTTCACTTCCTACATCTGAGATATTTCTGCTTAATTCACCAGTCTCACCCAAAGTAGCATGGGCAATATTTACACTGTTAACATTATATATTTCAAGAATTCATGTACACAAAGTTCAAACTAAAGACCTCTTCCAAAGCACTGTTGATTTATTTGCCTGTCTCCACTGGTTTCTGTGACATAAATCTGTGACTTAGCATAAAAACAGAAGTTCAAAAAAATTAGCTTAATGAAAAAGAGAGGACATACCAGCTCTACATCATGAAGTTTGGATTTCAACTGCAAATTTTCCTTCTCTAATTCATGCAGTTTATCACCACGAGCTCTTGCCACTGTTAGCTGTTCTTCTAGCATGGCCTTTGTTTCAATTAATACGATGTTGTCCTCTCTTAACTCCTAGGGAGAAAAAGTAATAATGTTAATCACTTTACATAAACCGACTTTTCAAAGACTAGGTGACTTTCATAAGCCGAAACACATAGTTTTGTGTTGTGCAAAACACAAGAAAGAAATTTGACATGTTCCTCTGTTTCATAAAAAAGTTTTTACCTCATATTTTAATGGGAGATGATACTATGTTTAATTATATGTGAGTCATTAATACAAGTAAATCTAATATTTCTTATTGTTTTTCCCTGACTTAAAAGTTTAATGGAGTCCCTTTTGCTTTGTATGAGGCTAGATCAAGAGGTGCACCATAGAGACTCAAGATACAGAAGATAAATTGTTCAATTCCAATTCGACTGTTACAATACCATTTCTTGAGCCAACTCACTGCAGTCCCTAGTTTCAAAATAGATTATTTACTTTCAGGGGATGTTATAGTCTATTCAAAACACACTGGGGAGCACCATCTTCTATATATACTATGTCCATATTCCTGTTTCAGTACACTTACATGTATATGTCTGTTTAATAAAGTTTCTCTCTCTCATGAACAGAATTTTAATTCACTTAAACAAAAGAAAAAAGTTTTATATTTATCACTTGACACGCCTCCACCCCATCCCCAATAAACACATAAGCATTAACTGTACAAGCCCTGTTGCTTTTGCAGTTTCCATTACAACTTCTGCATCTGTTTGTACCAAGTAAAAGCTTAACTTGTTTCTAATCTTGTGGCTACAGCAGAATAACAAGTTAATTACCCTGTCCCCTGAACATCCCTTGCAAAGCAACAAATGAAGCTCTGTGCATTCAAGTATCTTATCTCCAGAAACATGAAATGTCCAAAGCATAAAATCTGGCCATGTATTCTTGGTCATGTTTTAAAATACATTTATTAAATTGTGTCTTTATTTCAAGTTTTAATACCTCTCTACTAGCTTTTACTCTTTTTGATCCTAAGGTAAGTCTTGAGTCAGAGACAGAATTTTCTACTGCAGAAGCGTATCAGCATTTAAAAGATTAAATGGATACAGGAAGGATTTTTGCCCAGAAGAGTTACAATGGGGCAAGAAGCCAATTATTTGATTCTCTAAAAAAAATTCTTTTTGTCTTTCTTTGCTTTCCTCCCTCCTCTCCCCATTCCTTCCCCTGCTCCAATGCAATATGCAAAACCAGAAAACCTGCACACAGGCAGGAAAAAATGCTGATGGCTTGACAAGTTTATTCCTGGACAACTGCCTTCAAAATGTGAAGTCTCTGCTGACATCAGTGTTTGTGTCTACTCTCTCAGACCACAAATATCCAAACCAAGTAGATTCCTGAAAGATCACCAGACATGGGCAAATCACTTTCACTGCTTAATCAGCAACTACCTTCTCATTTTGGGAGTAGAATCAGCTTTAAGAAGCCTTATTTGGTTCAGTTATTTAAAAATACCAAAAGAAAAAAAGGAAAAAGGAAAAAAAAGAAGATCGTGAAGCACAAGTTAAAGAGTGTCTGATGACAGCCACTCCCCTTGCCTTTTGATACTACAGGGGCCATGTTTTAATAGCCTTATGCAGCAAGTAATCTTAGTTCTTTGCTGCAGCTTGACTGTAGATGGCGTAATATGGAAAGTCTACCTCACGCGGTACCATATTGCCCTTGATCTCTCAGTGGGTCAGCTACCAACTTGCAAAATATGAGAGGAAGTATTTCCTGACCACAGTAGCATTAAAAGGACAAGTATGTTAGTGCTTATGAAGTGGTTCAACTACCGCAATTAAAATGTTTGAGTCTGCAAGTAACTAAAATAATAATAATAATGAAACACTAATGTTACAGAAGCAGCGTTTTGGGCGAAGTCTGATTTAACAGGGTCACTTAGGGTGGGCAAACTAAAAAGGCTGACACTGAACAGATGACAGACCAGAGAAAGTACATGACACAACCTGCTGGGTGTCATGAAAGCTGCCAGAATACCTCTAATAAAACAGCAACATGACAAGAATTTACTTTGCTACATCATGACACTCAATCTGGACCACAGCCCTCAGTAGTAAGGTGGTGCCTGACCTCAAAAACATGGCCTGAGAACTATTCCCAAAACTGCCTACCAAGCAGGAACTAGTTACTTTAGTGTCTCATGAAGAGACAAGCTATGTGCCAAGTACATACACACACCTAGGCTCTGGCACAAACCACACATCAGAGCTGCAATGCACGGAAGACTGAAGCACTTTCCATCGAGCGCCCGGGGGGGGGCAGACATGTCAGTTCAAAGGAGTTCTGATGAAATCTTAAATTAATAACCTGGTGGAAATGCCTGCTATGGCAAGGTCAACATTGCTCACTGGTATACCCATGATCTGAGGTTGTCTTAATATTGAAAAAGTTCATATAATCTAAATAATTGTAGAGTTACATCTCAAGGCCTGGAAGGTAAAAATGTCCTAACTAAAACATGTCAGCACCAAAATCTCCCAGAAGCCACTAGGATAAAATAGTTGACATGAAAATGTGTCTGGCTACAAATCACACTTGTCAGACAATCAGCAGGTGGTGGTCATGCAGTGGTGGTGCTTCCACTGGAATTAAGGTCTTAATTAAAGGAAAAATACAAACTCATCAACATTATTCTGTAACTATGAGTTTATTTTTAAATCGACAGCAAAAATAGTTGGCTGTGGATTTACTTTTAAATACACTGAATTTACTAGGCAAGGGATTAAAAACCCCTTTGTTTTAGATCACTTAGATCGTGATGGTTTAATATCTAACCTGTATAATTCTGCTTTTGTAATTTCTAAAATAAATTACATATTGTGGTTTGATGCTGTATCACTGTGCCTTGAAATAGCTTTAAGAATGCGCATTGTGTACTCATATGGTTACAATTAACTCTGGGGGTAAGCGGTTGCACAATCAGGGTGTGTTGCTACTGGAAAACATTTTCAGAAACTAAAATAGCAATCGGATTGTTTAAATATGAAACTAGAGAATTTGTACACACATCCAGACCTAGTTATTAAACAGAGTTCAAACCCCTGCAGTTCAGAAGCTGTCCCTATTGCGCCATGATACAGTTAACATCTTGTGACAATCAAACATTGCCTTGGACAGCTATATGAAAACATTTAAGAGATGCTTTTGCTTTTTTTCAATATTCACAGAAATTCCTCCTGTCATCCTGCATGGAAATGTGACTGCAGTGAGAAGGAGAAAGAAAGGGCAAGGCAGACTCCTTGGCCATGGAAAATAATCTGATCTCCTGGAGCAGCACAAGGTTCAATGAAGAGGAATGCTGGAGAGAAGCACCTCCTTGGAAGAAGCCCTGCATTAAGCCTGCTCCTCCACATTCACAGTTTTGACCTCATTAAGCCACCTCAGCAGGAAGGTCTCCAGAGTATATTCATTTCCACGTTCCTTGAACAATGATCAAATTAAAATGTCATTTCTGAACAACTTTGTCAAGACATACAGAGAAGGAAAACAACAGACATGCCTAAACACATCACGTTCACATGAAGACTTGCTCCTTTTGCATCCTTTCTGAAATAGCTCCTCAAAGCTCTTCCTGCCGCCACTGGTGATTCGTATTATGTGCTTTCAGAAACTACTTGTAAGCTTGTTCACAACTCCTAAAGTTTGTCACTGTATCATACACAGAGCACATTCCACGTTTGGCGCTCAAACTACCAAATATGTATGTGAACTACAAGAAGGAAAAGATTTTTAAGCGTTCATTTAATAGCTTTCTGTGTTCATGCACAAAGGTAAACCCACTTTTTCTTCTCACTTACCGATTTGGCACTGCTTATTAACAACCCTGTCAAAACCCTATGAGCCTTAAGGTATCACTTTTCCATAGAAAAGTGGTTTATGCTGTACTCTACGCACCTACATTTGCATTGGTGTGCCTCTGTAAGATTTGTTCAGGTCTTAAGACTTAGAGCTTAGGAAGCCATCCACAACCAGTAAATGCCGTGAGATGAATCAGTACTGTACTGTTTAGTGGTAAAAATCTCTACCATGTTAAATCCCTTCATAAATCTTACAACTTAGAAATGTAAGGTGAACAGTTTTTGAGGGAGTGGGAGGAATCAGAGCAGACACTGAACTAACTTGAGCCATTAACCCTTCTTTGGAGGGGCAAAGGATTTGAGAAAGATAAGACAGAAAACTGAGGAACCATGGAAAATAGCCTTTGTACTACTCCATGGCCATAAAAAACAAAGACAGAACAGTGCCCTGTGGAATCAGCGTGACACCGGTGGAGTTTGGCCAACAGTGCCACTGCTCAACACTGTCAGTCCATGGCTGTGCCAAGACTCGATCAATAATGGAAGGGGGAGTGGTGAGAATGTGAAACTCTCTGGCTATTCTAGACCACAGAGCAGCCTGCAGACAGCTGCACAATCCTGCTGCATATTAGAAGAGCTCAGCCCCTAGAGCAGCAACAACTTTTGCTAGAGGCCATGCTGTGGCCCAGAATAAGAAAAGTGCCATATCAATGGGAAATATTCTTTGTCCCACTACTGTATTTCGGGGAGGTATTCTTGGAGAGCCAGCACTCATCTCTACATTCAATACTGTCACCAAAAACTGACAGGGTGGAAGAGGGAGGGAGAAATGTTGGAACAAATCTCAAACTGAAGTGGAGGTCTCTACCAAATATGTTAAGCAAGATGAGCATGCAGACAGCAAAGCAGGAAACTGCTGGCTCCAGGACAAGCAAGGAGGCTGAGAACTCAAGAATAGAAATAGCTACTCCCTTAGATGAAGACAAGACTAAAAAACTCTCCTAGGTCCAGCTAAATTATCCGAGCAGCAGCTAAGTGACTCCAGTACACAGCCAGAAGGGAAATGCCAGGATGCCACGCTAACAGCTAGTGTGCCAGGTTAATGCACGACTGATTTGCCAGCTTCAGGGAGGAAAACAGAGAGACAGTGCTTCATACTTCCTAATGTAAACTGGGAATTACCGAGAGGGAAGACAAGCTTTTGTAGTCTATTACTACATTTAATAACCATCCATTTTAGTGAATCTATTTGTAAGAAGCAGCAGCTAGCTGCCCCCCTAGAATCAGAGTAATTTAGGTTGGAAAAGACCTTTAAGATCATCAAGTTCAACCATTAGGTTGCATGGGGGGAGGGGGAGGAGTCACCTACTAAGAAGAGTTTATAGAGAGAAATAAGGTCTGTGTTCTCAGCCAAAGGCCTAGCAAATGTGAGTTTCAACACCACTCTTCTACCTCAGATCTGGAATTTTATCGAATTATAGTGAGGTCGTCAATTGCTGAACCTCCATTTATTCAGCAAGTCTGGATATTTATTGACTTTGGCTGAAGTGTGGATTATTGAGAGCTAAGGTGAGAATGGCTCAAAGAACTGAAAGGACAGAAAAAAAGAGCAGTCTGATGTAAATTTAAGGTCAGCCATGCTGTAAGCAGTGAGTTTGTCTAGATGATCTCCAAGGTCCTGTCCAACTTAATAGTTCCAGAATGAGCATAGCTGCAGGTGACTGAGTAACTGGCATTACTACTGGAACAAAGCTATACATTTTCATTCACATACCCTAAACCTAGTCAGGGCACTAGAGAAGATCCAAGTTTTCCTTCCTTTCTATTACAAGCAACAGTTGCAAAAAGAGGTGGCTAGAATTTATCATCTGAGGTCACGCTTAAAAATACCCAGCCATTTTAACAACAGTTGCACCTGCTACAAACCCCTAAGGAAAAACACCCATACATTCATTTAGCTAATAAATACATGACATTTAAAATGTTGGTCAAAAGGAACAACTCCGCAACACAGGCTTTTTACCTAAGAGTAAATTTTCAAGGCTAAACTAAAAGTCTGGGTTTTCTAGAAGTGTCCAGAAAAGGTCTGTCCTGTCTAGCCACATAATGCTGAACTAAGCAGAGTTTATTAAAACTAATGGGTATTTATTTTTTGTGTGTACCGAGTCCTTCTTGCCACTTAAAGAAGTTTTAACGTTGCTAAGTCAGTAACTATGACACACATTATGAAATTTCCACTTACTCTGATGTTTTGCTACAATCAGCTCAATGACAAATGGCATGTGAACCAGTAAAACAACACAAGCCAAACATTAAGGATTACTCAGCAAATCTTCCTCCCAATTTTCACTTGCCTCCATGCGAGCTTTGTAAAAATCCACATCATGAAGTTTCTCTTTGCACCGAACAAGTTCCATCTCAAGTCTCTCCACACGGTTTGCCCTCTCTCTTAGAGAGTCGAGCTCATCTCTGTATGCTCTGGCAGAGCGAGCATCTGAGGCCAGGTGGATATTCTGTGAAAAGCGAGGAATAAGCAGAGAGAAAAATCTTAGTTAATACTTTAAAGCATGTTTTTTAAACTTTATTTTTATTTATTTATTTAAAGCATAGGCGAATAGCCTTCCCCTGGTTCAGGAGTAAGAGAATTCTCCTACTAGCCAGAGGTTCTTCAGCCTGTTGGGACTGACATTTCTAATGTCTGATGCTGCATAAGCCTCAGGCATTACTAGGCTATTTGCAAGCTGAACAGACGAGACTACTCTCACCAGTTAAGTGGAAAGCGTAGCATTGCTATGCCATAGCCATAATCATCAAACAGCTTGCTGGAGTAACTTGATTTCTTCATTAAAAAATAGGCATAGTAGTATTTTTAGCCTTACACTGAAAGAAGGTGTTTGGTTTTTTTTTTAAATAGGGAAGACTGTCACAGTAAAACAAGCCCATCTTACCTCTTGTTTTATTTTTTGCAGCTCTAGAGTGAGCTGCTCGACTTCATGTTTAGAATCTACAAGCTGCTCAGACTTCTCTTCCCTGAAAAGGATTAGAAAAAAATCTCAGTAATTTTTTTTTTCCCCTGAAACAATATGGATTATATGGACACTACTGGGAATCTGGAAAGGGAGATAGAAATCTCCTAGCATATTCTGAACATAGAGCCTCTTTGGCATGACACCTTCATAAGAGGTTTTTTTTCTCCTGATACCATACACAATATCATGAATCTGAGTTTGCAACTCTGTTTTTATACTAAGTACGTCTGCTTAAATCTCACTGGTGCTACTACTGTCATACCTAGCTTCACTGGCCTCTGAACTTCCCACTAATAATTAAAGAGTGCAGCTAGCAGTTGGCATTGTGAAGAGGGGAAGAGAGAGATGAGACACAAAAAGAAAAATGGAAGTAGCCATCACTCTGTGTTGAAAGACCAGTTAAGAAAGAAGAAAAATGGAACACCCATACTAGCTTCCTACTGCTATGAATAACAAATGTGAAAGATGTGATTCTGAGAGCTCTCACAGAGGTCAGTGCACTGAAGCCGACAGGCACCTGCATTTTCAGGATGTGCAAGACTTAATATACAAGTCTCCCTAGAGGCACAAATCACTGGTGACTCACAGCTCCTGCCGGATTCTTCTTAATTTAGCCTTTGTGTCTGCCAGCTCAACTGCAAGGTGCTGCTTGTCTTCATTAGAAAGAGGGTTGGCTGGGTTTGGTGAAGAAGCTGGACTTGGTGCTTTCAGAGGACATGGTGGCTGCTGAGACTGCAGATAATCTCTCTCTTGAGTGAGATCTACAATGACCTGGAAATACAGAGAAGTATGTGGTGTCAAGAGATAAATAGTATAATTATACATTGTTTTTCAAGTGTCTAAACATTATTTATAAATGTAGAAAATTATTAGCCTGGTATTATACAGAATTCAAGTGATAGCCAGGATGGAAAGTTACACAAAGGAGGAAAAGAATCTCCACTATGGTCAGACCACTAAAACATTCCCCTTCCAATGCTCAAAATAAGCAGTTTATTTTGCTTGGAGAATTCATAAAAACCTGTAACAACTAACAGTTCTAACTAACACTATCACAGTCAAAAGCATGACAGAAAATTAACAGGTTAAAGAAGGGGAGAAGCCTCCTCCAGAGATCTGAAGGGAAAGGAACTGATGAGTTAGCAACAGATAGGGCTGTCTTCACACAGAAAAAGGCTGGAGAAGACACTGGAACCCATGATGGTAGATAACAATGGAGAGACAAGCCAGCAATCACTCAAAGATGAACAACTGAGCAGACACGTAGAGACAAAAATCTCACAACAAAGTCTTAACTCCAAATACCCCACTCTTCTTTACCAATCATTTCACCACACCTGAGTGTTTATATAATAGAATCAATGGAAAAATCAAAATCTTTCTACAGATTTTCAGAGGTGTAGTAGAAAGGTGCAGAAGAAATAGAAACCCAGTGCACAAACAAGACACAACAGAAGTAATAGGGCCTGCATCTGCTACTTCACATGAGCTCTATATGGGAGAGATAAGTCATCGTACTTCTGTGCATTCATCTCTCTCATCAATGAGCCTCCTGAGGTGGAAAACCATATTCCTGGAGAGAGACTCTAATTCTTCTGGGGCCATATCTGGGAGTTCCAGCCACTGCAAGTCAAAGACATTCTCCTGGTTGTGAGTCACCTAGGAACAGGAACAAAACCAAGAAAAGTCTTGCCACCACTTGATCCGTAAATTTGTTTGCTGTGTGTGCTGCATCCCCCAGGTTCTTCTGCTGATCAATTAAAAAAAATACATCACATCTCATCAAAACCAGCTTGTAAATAACAAACACAACTACCTTAACTGTAAAACTACCCAGCAATTTCTGGTATTTAGATTTTTTTATGATTATTAAGGCTGATTTTTAAGAGTTATCAGATACATGTTATAATCACTTGTGCTTGCATATTACAAGTATGCAGTTGTCTTACTGCAAGTACTGAGATAGTCACTGCAGGGATTTGAAGGGACTGATGCCACACTGAACAGTTAGGCTGGTGTCTTACTGAGAAGCCCTGCTTTCAATGAATTTGCCATTTGCAGCTGATACAGCTGGGAGGAACTGCCTTTAGCAGAAGTGTCTCTGGTTGCTGCCAGCAGTATACCTTTCAACTGCTATCTTACCCAAACTGATATCCTCTGAATCATTTAGCAGAAATGTCAGGCAAGTGTCTCAAGCTCAGTTAAAGACTGTTCCTGCTTTAGCCATAAGTGCTTAGTTCATCACAATTTTATGTTTTTCTTTTTTTTTTTTAAGCAGAACTGTTTTTACTTGTTAAGAAAAAAGTTCCTGTCTCAGACTTTCATCATTTGTTCCTCAAATCTGAGCGTATCAGGCTTTCTACACCAGCATACACTGGCACCCAGCTGCAGGTACCGCCTGCTCCCAGCGAGGCACTCCCAGCAGGGGCCATTTCCACATGGCTCTGCTTTGGGTCTCCAAAGCAAGCTGGCTCCTAACGCCTACTTGTATTCCTTCCTTCTACAGAAACCTCAGAAGTTCAAGAATACTCATCATTAGCTCAAACTTGTCTTTAAAAACAGAGCGTATGTCCAATTTCAGCTGCAGAGCACACTTTTCAAGACCATCTGATTAAGTGCCTACACCATTGGTGCAAGGGGCACTGCAGCTCCTAAGCCATACATACCTTTTGAAAATACTACATGTGTATCCTTACAACGATTCTTTCTACATAGCCTATACCTGGCAAGCAAGGCATTTACCACTGCATCTCCTTAAAAGACCACTGAGCCAAATTCCCAGCGGCTATAACTTTCATCTTATAATTTGATTACAGTAACATATTAATTTTTTTTTTTAGTGAAGCTCATTATGAAATTCCAAGTATTAGTATTTCATAGGGGAAAAAAAAAAACAAAAAACAAAAAACAAAACACCAACCCAAAAAAACCCCCGTTAAGTCAAGGAAAAGAGGTAAAAAGTTAAAATAGACAATACTGAATCTCACCTCCTGAATGTGTGACACAATGGCAGCTTGGGTTTCAATATCCAGTTGTTTTATTCTCTCAATAAACTCTTCCTTTCTTTCACACTGTTAAAAGAAAACACACTCTGAAACAGTGCTACATATTCTAAAACTTACTGCACCATTTTTTGTTTAAATTAAAAAAAAAATCCCCACATTACTAGTGACAATGTTCAAGATCTACCTTTTGTCACACTACAAAGTGTAACACTTCACTGCTCCATATGGAGCAAGAACCAAATTATGCATTAAGTTATTTAAACTTTTTACAGTCAGTACAATTAAGGCTAAGTTAAAGGGCTGGTTTCGCTCTTTAAAAACAAGCTCAACATGCAATGAGATCAAGAGATGGGGCAACAGCCGGAGGAAATCATCACAGCTTCTTTAATGGAGCTGCACAAACGTAAAGCTACATTTACATTGCATCATTTAACCTGTCTGCTTTGCTGTTTGCATTTTGCTTTGTTTTGGCAATGAAAAGAGATGCATCACTTCAGATACTATTCACATCAATGAAAATGTTGCTTGTTGGACTAAATCAACATGTGCTTTAGATAAAAAATGAGATTGGAAAACATTTTGGATATAAATGAGTGATGTTTCAGACAAATAGGTCTTAGTAAATCTTTTACTTAAGACTTTAAAAGAGGCAGACATCTGCTATCTGTGATTATACACTAACATCATCATTGCCTTCTTGTAACAGCTCTGCATAGTGGAAAAGTTAAGCATTACTTAAAGTTGTTTTTAACTCATTTACAGTGTCCTTTTGGGGCCTGGTTCTGAGTCTCAACCATTCCTTTCACTGAAAAGAACCTCAGACCCATAAACGGGGACTGAGGACGCACACCAGCTTGCTGCATCAGATCTTCAGTCTTTGTGCTGCAACGCAACACTGCCGTAGTTCAGAGCAGCCATATGTAGACAGCTTTACCCTGACATAATTGACTTGACATAGCTGAGCAGGGTAAGTGTCCTAAGGCATGACAAAAACAGTAGACAGACCTACAAACAAGGTCAATTATAAGCAAAGGCTAGCCTGCAACGCGTCTATTGTTTACCACCACAGAGGTTTGGTGGGCAGAACACTGATTGCTTTATCTCGTAACTGTCCTGCATTTCTGGGGATTTTCCCATATACATTGCCTGCCTATTTTATTTTAACAAGTGCCACGTAAAAATCCCCACATGAATATATAAAGTATCTATTCATTTTAGATTTTCTACATGTAATATTGAATCAAGAGATTCTGCAAATAAAATCAGGATTCATTAAGCAAATGTTTAGACTGTTAGCTTATCTATTTGTTTGGCATTAATATGCACACTTCCACTCTGTATTTTAAAATGGTAAGAAAATAAACCAACAACAATCTTGATATAAAGAACACTGTTTAAAGCTTCTCTCTTCCTACTTTGTTATCAAAGTGGACTACCTAGTTGCAAGAGTACATATCCTATGGCTGATCAAGCATTGGCAACAAATTGAGGCTACTGCTATCACAAATTGTACTTCCTTTCCCCTGCTTTTCTTTCATTCACCTACTGGGTCTTCTCACAATTTCAGCTCACAAGCTGTCTTGAGCTGGAGATTTGTTCTTACAGTACTCATCTTTGGATGGATTTTCTCAGTCCAAAAAAACCCCCAAAACCAAAAAACAGATTCACCAACAAAAAAAAAAATCTTATTTTCCAAGCCTTTAATGAATGTTCACCTGCACAGCACATCCCAGAACCAACAACAGCAGCTTCTTAATTTCATCCATACTTTTACCTAGAGAAGAAAAAAAGAGAATCAGTACATATGTACAACAAATGAAGTACTTGCAAATGATTGTCTCCAAAATATCCACCTGAAAAGAGAAATAAGATCTTTGAACAAGTGCCTGAAAAATACATACACGCCCATTAAAACTTTACCATATTTTCCATGCAACAATACAGTTCTTGTAGATTAAAGTCCCAAATCCAGCAAGACTTTTTCCTCAATGTGCTATCCTCACCTACATTTTCTGAGGCTTTTCTGATCAATGCAAGGGGGGGAATAAAGTACTTTAAACAGTTCAACTCATACGCCCAATGCTTTTGCCTTGTTTTGTGACTAACAAGGGTGCAAAAGCACCCACCAAATCACCACCTCTTTCCCCTCTTCCAAAGCAAACCCACCCTGGGTAGCAGCAAAGGAGGGTTGCTCTCAAAGAAAGAACTTGTCCTAAATTCCCTGTCTGTAAAATAGTTGCCACTCAGACTTCCCAAAGCTGAATGCCATTCTGTACACATAAATTCTCTCCAAGAGATGTTTTAGCAAATAAATTCTGCCTCTGTTCTGCATCAAAGCCAGTTCACACTTTGAAGCGCAAACCCCATGTGCTAAGAGGGATAAAACCCGAGTGATGTAGAAGGGAGAAGATGCAGCTAACCATATGCTCGGGGAGCCGGGGCGGGGGGGGGAGACACACGCAGGTTGTTACTGCAGGGAACCCTGCTGCGACCAACAGCCCTCTCCGCCACCTCCTAAGGTTAGGAGAGAGAAAGCTGCACAAGGGGAATCGGTGTGGCTTTTGAGCCAACTCCAGGTCTTGTCTGAACAAAATTAATGGAGGGATTTTTGGATGGCAAAGAAAATTCGTACATCAAAGATAGACAAAGAGAGATGGAAGGCAAAGAGCTTCAAAAAGGAAATAAAAAATCATTAGAGTGAGGTTCAGGAAAAGCCTGTCCTCATCCACACTGAAGGAAGGAGAGAGAAACAGGCCAGGTATAGTTTTCTCTCATCCCTATAGATCTGCATGCTTCCTGGTACAGAGTGTACAACTGATGGATAAATGCTTTCATTTCATACCCTGCTTTACTTGGGTGTTCAATTGCACTAAATAGATAATAATTTCTGAATGCAACCCTGTTCCTCTGCCAACACCATGCCCTTGTAAAGCTGTGCTGGCAGACAGTTGGAGGCATGTGCAGGACCCAAGGCTGGGGAACTGGAGTTAAACTGATTCATCAATTAAGCTGCCGCAGCCCCGCAGATACACAAAGACACACTGACCTAAATTACCACGAGGTTACTTCCATTCTCAGAACCTTGCAAGCCAGCGTGGCCACGTGCAGGCGGCTTAGGAAATAACTTGTTTTCTGATTTCCTGATTTTAGAGCACACAAACGCCCTTCAATGTACCTTACTTGTTAAACAGTTTTTCAACGACTTTTAGGAATGTTGATTTTTAAATGTGTCAAGAATGCCCTACAGAAATTATTAGTATACTGTACGAATCAACACTAGAATTCTCAATATCCAAGTCCCACATTATTAATCATTAAAATTTGGAAGCAGGAATTCTCTTCAGCAGAGACAGACCTACTTAAAACGTGCTAGTTCACACTTCACCCTGCAAATACAATATTATTCATTTCCCTGCAGAATATTTAAAAACTGTTTTTGAAAGATGTACAATCTTTCCTACTCTTCTCCCCCTATTTGGCTGCACACATGGCTTGCTCTTTTCTGAAAAATTACAATTTAACATGTAAATAACATTTCAGTTTGTGAAAGTCAGATTGTTCTGTACGATTCTGAATAACACAACCTTAAATGTAGACAATGCCACAAAAAAAGACTTCAGCAACAACAAAAAAAGATCTGTTACTTAATGAATGGTTCCTGTGAGGGCACTACTAACCCAAGCAGATACTCTGTTTGGTCAGAAGACTTTTTTTTCATGAAACTGAGTTCTCGTAAGAGTTTCAACATTGAGTTTCATTCTGCATCAGGTTCAGAACAGATCCAGACCAGGGATGAAACACAGAGCATGTCTGTGGGACAGAGAGCAAGTTGCTAAGTTATAGACAGCAAGTGACACAAGGGTGTGTGTCACCTTCTCCCAAACTCACTCAGGGCAGCACATCTCCATAAGAGACTGGAGGACTAGCCACCAGGCTGCTTGCTCTGGATCGCACCAGACAAGTGCTCTAACCCTTGTGTGCTCTGGGCACCTCCATCTGTTGTTGACCATAAATTCCAATCCGTGCACCGTGGCATCACAGCTATCCTCAGGGCGTGCCTAGTGGCTTGAAATCACTCATTTTACAAAACATAAGGGTTACTTTCCAACAGTGAGAGCATCTCTACCATCCTAATGACACATAAGCTACTTAACCTATCCAAACCACACTCTACCTCTCTGTACCAGAGGGCTTTGCTGTTCTCTCCATGAGGTAACAGATGGGCATCGGTGATGCTACATGACCCTATGAGGTAAAACACCTTCAGCTATTACTGCAGAGTAACTTAGCAAGGTCAGCCCTGTTCTCCCACCAGGGACTGACCTTGCCTGGAAATACCACTTTGAGACCTTGTTCCCACGCAGGCCCTCCCTTCAGAAAGGGAAGCTGAGGCAGACATGGCAAGCCCCTTTGGCAGGGAAGGCCAAGCCAGAGTTTATAGAAAGGAGTGAGAAATTAAAAGACTTGAGGTAATAATGAAATGATTAGTTTGCTACTGTTTTAAAGCTAACATTTGGCAGACTGCTCTCCCAGGAAACTTAGCTGTCAGGATTTTTCCAAAATTTCTTTTTTAATAAATTGTTTTATGCCTGCAGACATGTAATGAAAATGAGACTGCACACCCACTAGAAACACTTTTAAGGTTGAAAGGTCTACTTAGCAGGTCTACTCTGCCAGCCAGACAAGTGTTTCAGAAGATCATGTGTGACTGTTTTAAAGAGTTACACTTCTGTCAATTCCTTGAGGTTTCATTCAGAAGCTGTTTCCCATGGGATGGGGACAGTTTGTTGGCATTAATGCACTCCAAGATCACTCATACTCAAGCTAGGTTTGAGTAACATTTTAAAGCCTTGTAGAATAACATTATTTATAGGAGATATTTAGAAGAAATAGGGTACGAGTATGAAAAAAAACCCCAACCTCTCTAATCTGAAGTGCTTTAGAGAGTTTTCAATTAAACCTCAGAATGAGCCAGGAAGGGATTAATTACCCCTCTCCCCTTTCATCTCCCCCACAGGAGAGCTGAGATACCACACACTTAAGTGGAGTGCCCAAGGTTACTATGTGAATCAGAAGCACATCTAGGATTATTATGCAGCACAGCAGCTAAGTTCTACACTCAGGACAGTGCATTTAGGCTGTAATGCGTGTTGAACAAAAGCAAACGATCTTTATCCCAAATTCAATCATGCCTCCTGAACAGTGAATGATTCTACTGTGTTTTTCAAAGGCTTGATTTGTGCTCATTTAGTAAGGCTGTAAAGTTCCTTGTGCACTGCATGAGCAGGAATGTGTGGGCTTCCCTATACTGGCTCACTGGGATGACACAAGTCCTTCCCAAGCAGCGGGGAGAAAGTCTGCTGGGTCCACGCAGGCTCATTAGCTGACTTTACCAAGACAGTCCTCCTACGACCTAGGATGCAAATGCTTAAGGTCTGGGGCAGCTCATGGCAGACAAGTACCCACAAGCTGAAACGAATGGACAGGACTCAAACTAGCACTTAAACGGAAAGGTGCTAATTAAAAAAAAAAACCAAAACAACAACAAAAAAAACCTCAATGCCAACCCAACAACATCTCTTTTACACCTTTTTGAAAATTCCAGGGCAGCTGCTCTGAGGCCACATGATTGTGCCTGCAAGGGAGCCAGCCACCTGGGGGGATTTGCAGAAAGACCATCTGCTCCCAACTGTGAGAGAGGGCCAGCAGGTTTTTTGGAAAATAAAGGGAGGGAAAGCCCGAGCACCACCTGTGCATCCTGGGAGCCTCCCTGTGCCAGAGCCAGGAGACTCCTCTGCTCTCACAGGGGACGGAGGGTGGGAAACAGATGGCAGGACTCAGGGAGAAGGCGGGCAGAGGGATTAGGAGACACAACAACAAAAAAGGAGGATGAAGGTACAGAGAGAATACAGACAATGAAAAAAATGAGGGGGGGGGTAGGAAAGATGTCAGAGAAAACGGGCATGAGAGATCCCAAGCATGTGAAGTCTTGAGCTTGTGATGCTTCTTTCTGCACATTTCTACTCTGACGTTCCTCCAGCAGAGGAGAGGGAGCGGCAGCGTGCGTAGTGCTGCATACGGCGGCCGGTGGATGTGCGCAGGACGTGGCAAGGGGTGAAACACACAAGTGCTGTTTTTCCCAACTGTAACAACATTCTGAGTGAGAAGAGCTTGAATGCTAAATTTACACTATTGAGGCAGTGTTTTGTTATTAACTTTGTATTTTATGAACCCTTGTGCCTCTGGAGGACTGTGAAACAAAATGAGGAAGGAAATCAGACATGAAAAAATACCCTAGTGAGAGCAGACGTTTTATGATTTTAATGAAAAACAGTTTCTATAGACACTTATTAGCAGGGACTTTGGGCTCTCTCATTCACAAACTTAACATGTAATTTGAAAAGGGGATCTAAATAGCAAAGTTTTCTGGAGAGACAGAAATGAGCCTACTTCAGGCAAAACCAATCTCATTTCAATTCTTGGTCTGAAAAAAAAGTTTAAAAACACCACCACCGCCCCAAACCATGACTGTTTCAAAGGATTAATTGCCATTAGCTTCCAAGTACATTCACTAACTGTGTTAAACTAAGCATGTCTAGAAACTAAGAAATTAAACAGCACCTCTAAATAGAGGTTCAGGACCATTACTATACACTGATATTACTTGTGTGGAATGAGCGGCCTATGCTAAAATCAGAGGTAATTATTGCAGTGGTGTGTATAGATTATAAATACGCTGGTGATTCTCACACTGAGCACAGAGGGATCTGTAGTGCAGTAATGAATTGAAAAAAGCTGTTCAGCAAGAAAAAACATGGAGAACAACAAAAACAGAGGAAGTTTAATGGTAGTAGTTGTCTGCTGTCCAGTGCAGTGAAGAGAATAAATCCTG
The DNA here is from genome assembly GCA_013400195.1 of Aramus guarauna. Lineage (NCBI taxonomy): Eukaryota > Metazoa > Chordata > Aves > Gruiformes > Aramidae > Aramus > Aramus guarauna. The sequence continues at coordinate 394,415 of VXBL01005090.1, read as the reverse complement.
TAATGTCAGCTGCATCCGTCTGCAAGTCAGATTCCTGAGAAAATTTTCTAAATCCTTTAATTAAACTTTAAAGTTTCTTTTCAGGTCCCTGTATTCCAGAAAACAGTAAAAGTCTTTGTCTTCTTACAAATATTTTGGAACTTTTATGCCCATGGGCAAATGAACTGAAGTAGTCTAAATTGCCATGGCATGGAACAGAATGATTTAGAGGACATGAAAGCAAGCGAAACTCCTAAACTCTGCAGACATATACCTTCTCCTATGCAAAAGCCTCACTGCTACTGCATTTTTAGTGGGGGCAGCTTTGTTTTTCCAATAGTCTCATGTTCAAAGCAGAGCTGCAGAAGCCCTCAATAGTCCCAACTGTTGAGATCCAAATGGGAGCTGAATAGCACAAACAGCACTCTCAACTTCAGAGTGGTTTGGATCATAATTTAATGCATGTAATACCACTTTTGGCTGTGTTTTACAAGGAAAAAAGCAAAATTTGCAGATAGCATGGGTGAACAGACAGCTCTGAAAAACCTGCATAGCAAAACATCGCATGGACTTGTAACAAGGAATAAGTCACTGAAATTGTCACACAGTGAATCATCTAAAGATGACTGAACAATCTAACAGCGCACTGGTCTTGGACCTATGGAGTCAACAGTCATTAGGAGCCTTCCCAGCCCAAACAGTACAAAGCAACACTGAATTTGTTCCAGAAATGTGATCCATGGGATCAATTTTTCTTCCTCTTGTCAAGAGGGGCCTTTCATTCAGGTAACTTACCTACAGGATGGGGAAGGCAAAACTGGGATTTCATTGCTGCCTCTCAGATCCACCCCAGCCCTGCAGACCACCTGTACCTCAGCCTCCCGCTCCTCGTGCCCCCCACATTGCCAAGCACTGTCTCCGCAGTTGTCCCCTCCAGGACTCTCCTCCTTTCCCCCTCAGTCTCTGTCCTGGACTGAATCACTGACACAGAGAAAGAGATTTCTCCTCTACCACTTCCCTCAAATAACCATCTCCATCATCTCTTCTCTCCATACTGCTGTCAACCCCAGCCTCCTCACTTCTCTGTCAGCTTTCCCTGGGGCTTCTCTGTATTCATGCCAGAAGCACCACTTCCATGCTGATGGCTGCTTTGTCCTCACATCTCTATTCAATCTACAGCCCTCCTTTAGCTATCTCACTGACAGAAAATCGCTCATTTCACTTGTTTTTCCCCTCTCAAGTGCCCCTGCCTTCTTTTCACTCCTCTCTGCAAGACACTCAGTAACAAAGACATTGACATGAGTGTCACCTGGTCATCGCTCACACACATTGCTCACCACAGCCCATTACTTCATCCAGCTTTTTGTACTGCTTTTACTAACTTCTCCTCAGCCTCCTCCTCCCTGTTCCCTCTTTATGAGCTTCCCAGGTTCCTCCTCCTTTCTCAGCCAGGTTCCTTGTCCTGAAGGAAGTTCTACTTCTCTACTTCTCTAACTGTTTCCTCAGTACATCTTACCAGTGATCACCTACCTAAGGGTAAGATTAAGACAAGCTTCTCTTGAAATTCTGTCCCTCAGACACTCTCCTCCTTGAACACGTTCTTTGGAGCAAGTATATCTCAAACCTTTCTTTGTTCACCACCTTCCTCTGCAGTGTCTAAGCTGAGACTGGTTCTCAAAATCATTACATAATATGGCTAAACAAGAACTTCATACTTTTTATACACGCATATCCCATCGATTTTAGACATTCAGAAATTACATTTTTACATTCTTTATCCTCTTCTCACGTTCTGAAAAATGCCAGTGATAAGTCAGCAATGGATAAAATAAATTTTAAAAGACCACAAAAACCCCTTACAAAATCAAACAAAAACAAACCACCACATTTTAAAAGATCTCAGAAAATGAAGCAGACTTTCTGGTTGCAATTAAAGGAGGTGAAAGATGGGAACACATGATTACCAATATCTCCCCCACAAGAGACACATCAGGTACTTTCCTCATAGAAAGATCTATAGTGCTGACAAAAAACAGCAGGTCAGCGGTGGGAAATTATAGCCAAATACAGGACAGCTTTCAAGTGTGCAGCTTCCCCAGGAACCAAGACTGTAGTTACTGCATTCTGAATCTCCTGCCAGCTGTCACTCAGCAATGGCCATGACAAGAAACCAGCCAGCCTTTTCCATTGACAGCCAGCAGAGATACTGCCTTGTTGGCCCAGACATCTCTATTCACTAGCCCTCTTGACATTAGCAGCCCAGGCTCTGCCCATCGCCTATATGACTGAAAAAAAGCAACAGCTCTTCTATTTTTGTTTTCTTCTTTACCATAACAGTAGCCTGAACAGGAGACTTAGGACTGGTACTGTTTGCTGAAGAAGTGGATGCCTTACCCTCAGCTTGACTTTACTGCAGAAGTGCCCAGGCTATGAGCTTCAATGATCCAACAACCCTAAGTTAATATTCTTTTCTGATACAAATCCTTTTTTGTACATGCACACACTACTGCTGCTAAGAGCAGCAAAATAAAACCTTCTGCCAAGGTTTCTGCCATTTGTTTGTTCTGGAGATGCTGATTGCCATGTCATTCCCCATCACTGCTGACACGGTTCATCCAGTTTTCCTTCTTTGGTAAAAACAAATACGCCATCCTCGGCACTGGCACGGGGCTAAGACAGTAAACCCAGTAAAAACCACAGCAATAAAACCTTTCCTTTCAGAAACGTGGTTCTAAGGAGAAGTCAACTTCATTTTCAGGCTAAACAGCTTTCATTTTGTATCACCAAAGACAATGGACTCTGGACATGAGCTCATTGGCTTCCATGTCACTCTTGATGTGATATCTCACGTGACAGATGTCCTTGCCTAGACAACACGGCCGGACAGATGTTTTCCTCCTTGTCCATTCTTTTCCTCACTTTTTCCAGTTTGTCACATATGTATTCTTCTCTCTATCCTCACATATTTTTCTTCCCACACTTCATTTGCAACAGTTCCTTCAAACTTTAGAGCAATTCTGCAACTCTTCTGGTGTGTACACATTGCCACAACTGAACTGGTTATGCAGGCACACAGGACAGAAAACCTGGAGAACAAACCATCGTCCTATGGCAGAACGTATCCAGGGTCACTTGCAGCAAGGAGTTGAGACATGACTTTCAAGCAAACAGTTGCTGCTTTGGCAAGAACTAACTCACTATCACATGTATATGTGTATGCCGTGCAAAACACAGATATATCAAATTATATTTGTATGTACAGGTATGTAAATATAAGTCACGTATTAGATACATTAAACTGTGAGGCTCAGAGGTACTCAAATATTTGTAGTTTGGCTACAAATATATATAGTTTAAAAGCACGTTTGTAATTTAAGAAAATAAAACAAATAGAGATTTTATTTAGCATTTCAGAGAAGGGAGATGGAAGAACCCAGCAAACTACTCACCAGAAAGAGGATCTTTGCCAATCATTAAAACATTTGGTAAATTCATTACAATCAGCTGCTGGAGGACCTCCTAAACAAAAGAGGACAACAGGCAAAGTTCAGTGTGAAGGAATCCCAATCAATCACATCACAAAGAATAGAGAGCTCCATCGATTACAAAGCTTTTAACGTACTGGCAGGTCAGAGGTCACAAGAGGAAGCCCCACATGAGAGAAATCACTATCTGAAGATGGCATCAGGTTGCACAGCTAACACGCACTAATCGTCTCTTAACAATGGCTAATATCAAACTTAAAGGGTCCCATGGCACTAATCAGGATAAATGTGTGGCCATGCCAGGCACATCCATCAGTCAGGCCTTTACCCCAGGCATGACCTGTACTCATTTGATATTCAACATACAGCTGCTGTCATGTTCCAGGGTGTACAAATGCAGTGGGTTCATCAAAGGTACCTAAGCCATTCTATGAAGTTTGAGTAATTCGAGTAATTGGTCAAATTATTTCATGGGTCTGAGATTTTAATGGTGGGTTGGGGAAGTGGGTGTGGGGGAAGCTGTTGAACAGACATCTTGCACGGCTCAGAGAAACTGGATTTGAAGCTCTAGATTTGTTTGCATTTTTTTTTAATAGGGAGTAAAACAGATTAAGTATGTCATGAACCTTGTTTAAAGGTCATTTTATTTTGGAGGAGACAAGGGAAGGGAGGTGCATTGCTTGGTCAGGTCCAGTGTTTAAATGTCAGCTGCCTGAAGCCACTCTGAAATGACAGAATGAGCTTAAGGGACAGGAAAGGTTACAAGCCCTGGAGCAAGCAAAATGCTTAAAGGTGGACAAATAAATACACTGCAAAGGGTACTCTGCACAGCAATACATTCAGCCACGCACCCCAGTAACATACAGAGCACAGGAGTACAGTTATTAGCTTCAACTCTCGTAATGATCTGAACAAATCATTTTGCAGGCAAGTATTTATTTCACATGAAAAGCCTGGGAGGAAAACATTGTGTGATTAAAGCACTGTACTGCTATTCAGGAAACAAAGGTTCGCACATACAACTCTACCAAATGTTTGGCAAGTGCCTTCTTCCCCTGCTTGTCTCCAGTTCCCAGCCTACCTCTAGGCCACTGGGAGGGCACATGCATTGAGACTTGCAGAGCAGTCAGAGCCAGGGCAAAAAGTACTGCAGCTGAGCACAGAAACATATTTCCTGAAACAATCACCCATTCACCCAAACACTTCCCCTCCAAGTTACCCCATTGTTATTTCTCTGCTTTCATAGGAGGAAAATTAAGCATGATTGAAAAAGGAAATATTTCAGTGAGCCTGGAACATTTGATAAGTAATCAGAGTGGATATTTTAAAAAAAAAAAAAGAAAAAAAGAAAAAAAGGTGCTTTGGACATAATACCTCATTTTTTTCCCTCTATCCATATCCAGAACATACTCCTCGGTAGTTTCTCTTTAGGATAAAGTAGAAATACCTCACTGTCACAGCTGATGGGGTTTTTGGTGCTGTTAAGAAAGAAGGCTCTACAGACCTTTACGTAATGTGAAGTTTGGCTAATGCAGACCAAGCCTTAGTCGAGTCATTAGCCAAATGCATTTTCTAGATTGTGCATTTGAGACATTAAACAAAAGTTTGCATCTGTTACCAAAACAGGTGCAAAACCTACTGGATTTAACAGCACACGGCTGGACTGTGGTATCTGCTATAACAATCCAGCATGGCATTGAGGCTTCAAACAAAATTAAAAAAAACCAAACCAGAATTTGCATATACCGAAGTACTGAGCTTTAACCAGCAATTTCCATGGCAAAAAAAGAGAAAGAATTTTGCTTCCAGTCACCCTGTGTGTGGAGTGGCACTGAGGCAGGAATGCATAAGGAATTTGCGTTGTCTTTGTGTAATCATCAGATCACTAGCTATTTAACTGGCAGACACAAAAGACATTACAGCTAACCTTTATGCTGTTAACATTCCCATGAGCTCCTTCTGCAAAAATTATTTGAGTATACCATCCAACATAACCACGACTGAACACCCTCATAGCTGTTTGAACTTAGTATTTTCTGGCAAGAATCCGACAGTCACTGAATATAAGCAGAAATGGCCCCGAGCCTGTGAAGAGTGATTTCTTAATTCAGACTGAAAGATTCAAATTGTTGCAAAAGGTGATACTCTGACCTGTTTATTTGTAAAATAAATTAAACAGATAACTATCTTTATTGTTCTAATTGCCTTTATCTTCAGATTAGTGCTTGTGATGATAGTACCTAGCCTTTACGCAGTGTGGCTCACCGGTTGATCTCAACATTTTATAAAGGAAGGTCAGTGTCATTCTCTCCTTTTTCAAGATGTGTCACAGAAACAAAGTTACTTCAGTTTAATAAACTATCCTTTGTTAACAGAGATGTACCAATGAACCGTCTGCTCGCACTGCTACAAGTGTGAGATAAAATGTGTTAACTGAAAGCTCTTGCACTGACACTGATGTATTTAGCTCAGATTTTTGTCTGGGCTAAAAACACAAAAGTTAGTAAGGCTCAGCTGACACCCAGCGAGTGATTCAGTAGCTAGGATAATGTGACCATGTCTCAGGTCAATTACTTAAAATCCCACATCGGGAAATACAACCAAAGTCCCCTCCCCTAACAGCAAATCAGGAAATCTTCAACTTCTATCCACTTACCAGTATCTTCTTGTTTTACTTATCTGAAACAGCAATAACACAGGCTGACAAGCAAAATGCTGTGCCTCAGTCCAGCCTCGCCTCTCCGCTCCTCTCACATCTCACCATCCCACCCTGAAGACCCCATGAAGTACAGCTACACCGGGCAATGCGTTAACCTGGATACACCGCTGAAGCCCAGCCAGAAAAAGAAATGGTAGGTAAAATGCAACATTTCCCCACAAGGGCAGCATGTTATAGTAATATATAGGATGCTGCTATGCTTGAAATCAAGCATAGCTGTGAGACACCACAGCAGAGGCAGAGATAGAGCGGCATGGCTAGGGGCAGCACACCCGGGCAGGAGCTGCTGGGGAGCAAAGCACGGTTTTCAAACACTTCAAATAACCCACAAATCTCCACAGTACTCCAGAGAGCAACTGTGCAAGCAGAAAGTCTAATTCCTCCTGTGAGAAACCTTTTAATCATTTTCACAGCACGACCAAAGCTTGGTTACAACAGTAAAGGTTACAGCAACGGCATATGGTAACAATTTCCCTGACTATTACAATTAGGGTTTGAGCTGCCAGCTTTACACCTACACCATTAACCCAACTCAGAGGCCTTAGTGCAGCATCTGTAGGTGCCTGAAATGCTCCTATGCCAAAGATCAGGATATTTTAAGCTTGAGGAGATTTGTCCAAAATCTCATCTCTTGACAGCAGTGATGGCTGCAAGAACGGATGCTTCTAGTTAACAAGTCAACACTACTATGGCAAAATATAAACATCAGCAGCCAAGTCTCACACTACTCGAACCAGACCCCCAAACTGAGTAGATAAAGCCCACAAAGGTTTCTGTGTGCAGAGCTATGTGACCCCGTATCGAGAAGGAGGGCTTTCTAAGGGAAGGTCAAACTGGGTGCTCAGTCCTTGCTCGCTCCCCCTGCTGTGCTCGCCTGCAGAGCACGAAGCAGGCTGAGACAACCGGCAGATCTGAGCAACAAGAAGGGTACTGCCTAAGCCAGAGGTAAGTTTTGCTAAAAGCAGCTAGGCATTCCAGGACTAGTACCTCAAGGATTCAAAAACATTATTATGTTACCTAGAAATCATAAGGCTAAACATAAATAAATGCTGTGTTCTCATTAGCAGCCTTCTGGCATCTAAGCCCTTGCTGTGCACTTGCTTCACATTTGCAAGCTCTTTGAAATCACTTTGCTAAGAAAGGAGCTTAAAAAAAATAAAGCCAAAATTCCCCCACATTGATTCTAGCAGTCGAGGGCTTTAAGAAAAATCAAGACACATACAAGAAACAGGATAAAATTCTAAGCACCGAGTTAAGCACTTAGACTTACTAAGAGCATGAACAAACACATTCATTCCCTCCATCTAAAAGTTTTCAATTCATTTCTGGAGTGCTGAGGCACACTTTACCTACTCTTTTTATCCTTCCAAGATCACACACACTGGATGTTTTCTCTCTGCCTCAGATCATCAGAAGAGATGTGGTGGCAGCTCTCACTCTCAAGTCGCCATGGTCACATATTAATGTTTTATTTACCTGTAACAGGGTAAGTGGGACCCTTGTAATTCTGTAGGAACAAAATCTCCTTGGTCCGTACTACACTTCAATACACATTTGCTCCTTAAAAAATACATGTGCAGCAACATGGAATAAAACAGTCTTAAGGTATTATTCTGGGCTGCATTTTTAAGTGCCAATGTAAGCGTGCCAACGGCTCTTGCAAAGAATGCATTGCTAGGAAAGGAGGTAGGTAAAATTGTCCTTTTCATGGCTGAGAGACCAGGCAAATACAAGCTCTACACAAAAACTTTCCCCTGACTGCAGCACAGCATTAATGTGAGTAACTACTAGCTTCTCATGCAGAATTAAATTAACCTCTGCCTGAATCCTAAACAAGAAGTGAGTACTAAGTAAATTATGTAAGAAGAGCGGCAGTCTACTGGCCATTGTAATTCAATGCTCATGCCAAGCAATTCCATTTAAGTATATTGCTTGGCTATAAAATGCTAATTGTCCAGCTGACTGGAAACCAAATGGTGCTTTCCTACTTAAAATGCCCATGAGGAAAGCCCATCACCAGCTTTATTTATACCAGCAAGAGCAAACAGGGAATCTGGCTTACATTTCAGCTGCAACTCAGACCAACGGAGTAGGACAGTTCACCAGCGTCCTATCTGTGCAGCAAAACCAACATCTTTCTCTGATAACCTCAGCATGGATCTGATGTCACGGACATCCTGGGAGTGGGAAACACTTGGTGAAGGAGACACTACATGCTTAGAGAAGGTCTCAGCAGGAGTCAGTGGCCATCTGCGCCAGCTCAGAGCCTCCCAGCAGCAGGATGGGGCGGCAGCTTTGATCCTACTCATCTTAAGGTGCCTTTGGATGCTACCACAAAGACAGGCTGGGAGCTGCGTTTCTCACACAAGGTGCACTCCAAGTCCAAGGGACAACTGAACTCAAACTCAAGCTTTTCTGGAATCACAAGTCTAAGGAAGAGTGAACACTCAGGCTAATGAACAAGTTTTAACATTAAGACATCTTTTAAATAGCAAATTGAGACACAGGGGTTGGATTCTAAATATGTTTTTTCAAAGTTTTCATTATTATATTAAAACTGCAAACAAGTTAAACTGCAGCCTATAAGGAGGTCATGTTTTAAAAGAAAAAAAAATGTCTTCCAATATGAAAAAAATTTTAAAAGTTTATTTCACCATAATTATCTGAGAAGTTATTAATGGTGTCAGGGAAATAATTTACAGCAAGATTCTGTAAACTGTACAACAGGGTCCCACAAAAGACTAGACAAGATGAAACAAGTTCTTGCAGATGAATGACAAGGAAGTGAAACACAAACAGATCTTTTATTGAGATGTTTTCCATGTACATCTTACCATGTGAGCACGCCTGATGACACTATGCGTGTGACTCAGTATTCAGTGTTTCCCTGCCAACATATTATATACATGACAAAATTTGATTAAGAACTTTGCTCATCTCTGCAATAATTGTATTTGTTATGTGACAGACTAGGGGATTAGCTGTCTTTAAAGGGAATTTTTTTTCCCCTGAAACCCAGCAAATTACAAAGCATGCTTCTAAAGACCCTTCAAGTGAAAACCCAGAAGCCACTGAAATAACTGTTGCCTCATCTGCTATAAATAATCAGTTCTGACAATTGTAGACTGGAATCTCAGTGGGAGGGGATGTAAAGGAACCATACCTAGTCTTAGCCATGCTCAGCCTGCGCAGGGTGCAGACAACCCACCAAACGACAGAAATATTCTCAAAGTGTACCATACAAGATCAGGTTTTAAAAATAAAAAAATAAAAATCCACACATATGCAATTTGGGTGGCACATAATAGAGTATCATATAAAAAAACCTAGAAAGGACCCAGGCACAATCATTCACCCAACTCATTGTTATGGATCAAGTTTTGTTATTTGTATTGGAGTAGTGCAGAGGTCTCAGCCAGGAGCAAAACCTCATCCACTGCAAGCTATTCAAATACACAGTGAGACATCCCGGAAACAAAGAGCTTGTCATATATATAAGCAAGGCATCAGTATGCTGATGAAAAAAAATATTAACAAGCAACTGAGGAAGGAAATGAAAATAACATTCTGTGGCTATAATGTGATCCATTGTGCACACTCTCACTGCTTTATGAACTGGTTAAATCAACTGCTCCAGGCTGGCACAGAACTAAATCACTCTGGACATCAGAGGGCAAATGAGCAAGGCAAGTCCTGATAAAAACATTTGCTTTCAAAATCAATTTGAATTGTTTACAGTGCACATTGTTTACCTCATGTAACAAAATTCTATGTATATTTAAATAAAGGTATTTTTATATATATAAAAAGTATTTTAGGACACAGTTAGTTTTACTTTTAGCCCAACAGAATAAATAATGGAGAAGTTGCCACACACCCCCATCAGTTGCAGAGGAAATATTCTTTTTTAATCAAACTATATACGAAACCGTACATTTACTTTTAAAATATGAAATGAAATGTTCAATGGCTACGTAGCAGCAGATTTCCTGCCCTAGTTTCACTGACTCCAAGATAAATCACTCATGTTAATACAACTATACAGCTCTATGGTTGTGCCTAGTGGCAATATTGACTTGACCCAGAGAGGAAAAAAATCCGATTGTGGAGCACTGCATTCTCCTGCTTTTATTGCCAGCAGCACCTTTGACTAATTTACCTACTTTGCTGAAAATAAAAAGCCTATTGATTTATCCTCAACCTCTGTCTTCAAATCATGTGCAAATGACTTCACATGTTTATAATAGTATCCAGACAAATTGCTCTTGACTTCTATTTTATTTCACCTTAGATTTGTCCTGGGGTGGTTTGTGCAGTAACAGGGAATATGAAGTGTGCTGTGTTAAAGACCTGTCACTTGACATTACAAATATAACCAGCTAAAATGCAATCCATCTGTTCGACATGCTTCTACCTAATCTACGGTGGTCTCTAAGGACCGTAATAATTTAGCCTAACACACATTAAAAAGAAACACCACAGGGCATCAGAACAGACTCAAAGCACTTCTGAATTCTCTGAAACTCCACACCAAGCACACTCAGTTGTTTTAAGTCAGTTTTCCCATACACAGTTTGAGCATATTTTGCTGCGATAATAAAGCCAGAAGATTTCGCATCAAACTCTAAAACCGAGCAAGTATATTTCAGCTTTTAAAATCGAACCTGACACCAAAGTACATTAGCCATGCAGAGCTCCAAGGTACGCACTCTGCTCCACTGCCCTTGTTCACTGGAGTGAAAAAATTTACAATATTAAAATACAACTTGCCATCAAGAAACAAACACCAATCCAATAAAAGCATTTCTAGGAAGATTATGTATAAAATGTGTTTTCTACCATTTCTCTTATTACAAGTATTTCTAAAACTTGGCAGGGGGGGTTATGTGTTTATATGGAACAGGCACACTAAACAACTCATTGGGCACATGATACTGGGTCACATAAAATACACTGAATTTGTTAATACAATTTCTATAGTGCCATGAAGAAGTGCAAAAACAGTTAACCTGAGGTAAGTATATCCTGAGCTGTGGGACTTATTTAGAGGTTCAGAGCTAGAGATCTGCATCGTAACTACAGCACTGCAAATATGAGTCTCAGGCTCTGAAAAAGCACCAAGAACTCCAAAGAAGCAGTTGACCACTGGAATGACAATCATAATGCAATGCCTGAAAAAAAAAAAAAAATCAGCAGCCAAAGTGCAGGACTACAAAGGAGTTAGAGACAGGAAGATGAAGGAATACTGGTTACATATCAGAGCAATACTGCTTTCCTAAAGATGAATAATGAGCAGAAGCTACATGTATAAGTGTACACATATTTTGCACTTTTGCCAGTATCATCAAGTCATTTATTAGTATAAATGTTGCTTGAAAGAGAATGATGCATCTTGGGGAAAACTCTGTAAAACAAACTTAATCCTAGAAGGGCACAGAGGCATGTATGGCAAGAACACTTACGAGGTTCTCTAAAACAAATATTGAAAAGTCAAATCAAAGCCATCAAAGTTTAAACAAGAAAACAAATCTGTGAAACTAGCAAAAATTTAATAAAGTGGAGAAGGGATATCCAATAATGGGATACTTTCAGGATTTCTAATGAATTCCTCATTATGAACAATATTTTAGTTCAACAGAAAGCCTAACAGATGCTATCAAGTTTAATGTGAATGTATGAGTCCAATTTCATTAGGAATAAAGGATATTAGAAGTAAAACAAACATCCAGGTTTGCTTTTACTAATCTGATACTCTTATATCCTGTTTGAAGCAGGAACTCACTAGTAATTTTCAATCTGACCCTCAGTCCCCAAAAGGGACAAGCTGCTTTACCCTGACACTCTTACTAATGCTGAGTAATATCCTACTGTCTCAGCAGCTCTCTTGATTGCCATTAGGTCAGCTCACAGAGAAAAGTATTTCTCATGTTAGCAAAAGGTGCCATGCCTCGCCTTCGTTACATCCAAACATCCTCGGAGTTGCTCAGATATAAGGTAGTCAAATGCTTAGAAACAAACACAAACATGCTCAGTCTTCCCAGGATAATACTCCCTGAATAAACAGGATTTAATTCACATTACATTGGCAAACCTTTTCAAGAAACTTGAATGGATGGAAACTTGAATGGAGAAATGCAGAACACCATACCTAGAAACTCAGGAATAGTAAATACATGGACAGCATTCAGGCAGTGATGACCAACAGGGATCTTATGGGATAAAACATGTAGGTTATTGGTTAACATTGCTCATTTTGAAATGCGTGAACATCTTTCAGTCCATAACTTGGAAAAAACATTAATCCCAAAACATTTTTTCTCCCAGAAAAAAAAGAGGCTGTGACAGTAGTTGAGGAATACCAGAGAGGGAACTGAGCAACTCGTCTGTTAGCACTCACCCTGGCCCACTAACACGTATATAAACATGGAAGGAAAAATAGAAATCAATTAAGTTTAATTGAAACTGATTAATTTCCAAAAGCTTAAAGATTTTTAACCATGAGTTTCCCACAAGCTTAAGCCTTCTTGTGCTTGGGCAGCTTACGGGCAATCTAGTATTGAACAACAAATTAATGTTTCAGAAAGCATGCAAACGGTCACTATGCCAGCAGTTTATTGTCGAACTTCAACAGAGGATAGCTGCACAGGCAAGAGAGAGGTGCTGGCAGCATTTGCAGACAACTGTGCAAAGATCCATGTTGGATTTACAGAATCCTTTCAGCTGGTCTGAAGGGAAGACAGAGAGGGTACAAGGAAAAGCTATCCCACCCTGCAGGGATGCCTGACCAGACAGTAAGATGCTATGTGACAAATGAGGTGGTTGGGGAAGGTTTTATTGATAATGTCTGTAGGTTAAAACAAAAACGAAGGAGCTCATACATGCTACTCATCTGCTTTTTCATTCATCTCCTGCAACAACCTGACCTTCTCATCACTGAGAGCTCTCTTGCAGGCAAATTCCTGTTACCAACCAGTTACCAGGGGTGCTAAAAACTCAAATACCAGTAATGCAGAGAGAGAGTCCTGGCAGTTCAGGCATGCCCCTGTCAAACACTCGTAGAAAACTTTAAGGGTTGCAGGTTAACGTTATGGACTTTCCAATTATTTTGAAGAAGAATTTATACCGAACTTCATTACCTCAACATATCGCTGCATTAGCAGTATCATCCAATTTACCCAATATCAACAAGTTCAACAAACACCCAGGCAGTCCCTAGTCAGGAGATTTGTCACGGTAGGAACGGTCTACAAATTTTTTCTTAAGGTGGGTAAAGGGAGAAGCTTCAAGTCAGACCAGATGGTTTTTCCACGCACAAACACACAATGGTGCTTCTCTTCGTAGCCAGCAGACTGCCCCAGGCAGATAACACGCAAGGGATTTCAAAGGCTGTCAATGCTTCTTGCACTGTACAGGTGGAAAGGCTGCAGTGAATTTCATGTGGCTTTCCCAAAGTAACCCAAGCACCTTTGTGAAAGAAAACGCTCCCAGCATTTACTGCATCAATCACCAGTTTTACCATTAGCACTGTGCTGCAGTTATAATAGAAAAAAAAGAAAAAAAGAAAAAAGAAAAAAAAAAGACTGCAGAAACTAGCAACAGTAAAAACTAATAGTGAATATAATGGGAGAGGGCAGGGAGAGGAAATGGGGGGCATGCCCTCAAAATAGCCTCTAGGCCTCTCAGCATTCCCTTTCTGGATTTTCTGTGCTTATTTGTTTTCAATAGCAAACAACCTTTCCATCTGCAGAGTTATTACATCTGGCCTGGAGACGGGAACAGTTACCTACAGAAAGGAGACGCAGTCATTTGCAGTTGACACTTGGATATTCAGAGTTGGCCACCAATAATTTGCACCTCAGAAAAGCTCAGCCAGGTGTAACCCACAGGTAGTTACCAGGGCAGGCTGCCAGGAACAGCCTCCCTGGTTTTCCCAACTCGTTGCCACAGAGGATGTGACAGGAGCCTCCTCCTCTCTCCCACCCCAAGGGGACCTTTCACCGGCATCTGATCCCTTTGTAAACTGCCAGCCCAGAGCTACCATGACAAAAAAGGATGATACTTCGCAATGCTTAGCCCTTCAGCAGCCACCCAAGGCAAGCGGGTCCACGAGGGTACCTGGGGCAGCCCCACTACCTCCTCAGCACCAGGATATTGGGGCTCAGGTCCCATCCTGTGCCATCTCCATCTCAGCCAAGATCACTCGTTGCCCGGGCCTTTTGGGCATCACATAGTAACACAAATACTATGCTCTAGAAGAAATGGATACACACATGTGTATCTATATACATACACACACACGCACATACAGCTAAGTGTGTGTGTGTACGTATATATATATATTTCTGCTACTTCTCCCCACTAATACTCTGGAATTACTACATCTGCTCAAACCTAGGACAAACAAAATCCTTCTGGAAACACCATTAGATTTGTTGTACATACACTGTCCCGTGTTCAAGCATTTAAGAGTCCCATGGCTCAGCAGCAAGAGCATTAGGAGCTCTACCCCACCCCACACAGCAACAAGCTAGCTTCTTAAACACACAACACTGAAAAGTCTGCAAAGTGACACTGTATACTTGATTAAATTTAAGGTTAGTCTTTCAGGGTCAGGAAAACTCAGTTATTCAAGGTATTTTGAGTCTGAGAAATCACACAAAAAATGAGTTGCTCTAACACTTCCTTTAAAAAAAAAAAGTGAAAGCTCAAACATTTTGAACAAGTATGGAAAACGAAAACACAAGGTGCTGTGGTACATTAAGATTTTAAATCTGCAATCATTAAAGCCTCCCTTATGACAGATTCATCCTCTACACACTTGTAAAACCCAGTCACCTTCCATGCTCCATTTCACACATGTGAAAGAGAAAAACATTAAAAATTAACGGTGAAAACCCACCAAGCCACAATGAGTCCACAGTTCAAGTAGAGTGTGATATCACAGGATAACAAAGATCATCTTACTGTTGCAACTGCACAGCAGTGGAAATATTTAATATTCAAGGAAAAAAGGTTATAGCCAAAGAAAAGATAAAAGAAAGGAAGAAGTCACTTCTAACAACTGCCACAATTTCACCTACACAGAGAACAGGAAATAGCCAATGTCCCTGTGTGGTAGCTTCTAGGCAAAATTTACTTATCAATGGTAATCCAGGCTATGCATTCACACAGATATGCATACTTGCACATGCAGACACTCTCAGGAAGAATTTTCAGTCTTGCTAGTTCTTAACAGTGCTCCTTTAAGTAGCTGAAATTACTGTTTAACCCTGCTTAATACAATCTGTGTAATCTACTGTGAATCCTGCAGATAACTCATAACTGTTAACATTAATTATCTCAGCAGAGCTTTACCATTCTTGCTCCCCCACCAGCCCCATACCGCAGACCTCAATTTAAGAGTTCTCTTTCATGACAGCCCTAGCAGACAGCTTAGGTAGAGTTAAGCAGGAATGGCAAGCATCTGATGTAGAAAACCCGGTTAAATAATTTATGTGCATTTTTAAAAACAACTTTCTCTCCCCATTTTATACTTTTCTTCATCAGTACTCACTGGTAGTCACGGCATACAATGCATACAATATGCTGGGAATACCCATGATATCATAAGAAAAAATGTGAGGGGTGCAGTTGCATCCTAGAAGATCCTTTCTTTATGCCATCTGTCACAGAAACAGAGGTAAACTGTGTCACTATGTTGTTATTAACATTCAGGAAAGATTAACTTCTAATACTCCTGCTACACCAGTTTTAAGGCTTCTGACCACTGGATTTCCTACGTCAACAAAATACAATTTCCTCTTAAGCTGCAATGTTTAGCGTTTTCCTGAAAGCAAATCTCATCCATCATGTGCTCATACAAAACCTCACCTATAACTGAAAGAAAAAGTGACTTTCAAGACATTGTACTTGCAGAGGAAAACCTTAAAAAATGGTCACAAAAGTTTCAAAACCAGCAAGAGCCCCCAGACACAAGCTGCTGCTCTGGCTACAGGCAGAAAAAACAGAACTATGCACACTACCAAAAACCTTTTGTATCACTAGTGTAATTTTTAATTGTAATTCTTAATCTTCAGTGTCCTTTAACAGCACATGAAGGTAGCAGGTATGTATGTTTCTAGGCAACTTCCGAGCTGCCTCACATGGGGATCCTATCCCTTACCTACATCAAAGCTCAAGCTTACTATTTAAGCAACATAATTGAGGGAAACTCAATATGACATATCAAGTGACTTGCAGTCCTTATCAACCAGATCACAAAACAACAGCAGTGCAGCCGTGACCGGCTGGCCTCTCAGCTAGCTGAAAGCAGGAGAGGAGGGGAGGGTAAATCCCCAGAAAGATTGCTCCAGGCAAGAGCAATTCAAGCCTCAGGCTACAAAGAGTGGCAACATCTCCTCCAGCCTAGCACATTTGGACTGTGTTGCTCTGTAAAAATAAAGATTACGAGAATTTTAAAAGGTAAAGGTTACGCAAAAGTTTATATTGTTGTTGCAACTACTGAGCAGTAGATCTAAGCCTAGTAGTGTTCAAAACATGCTGAACCTCCTGGGTGGTCTGGAAGAAGTCAGACTCCTAGAAGCAGCGGTGGGTGAAATTTTAAGGGGTGCTACAAACGGAAAATGGTAGCACAAGCAACATTTTATCAGAGGGAGTGTTTACACTCTTCACCTCAGTGAAACAAAACCTTGACAAGGAGATCCAGCAGTACAACAGGGAAAGGAGCAATGCTACATCTACTGCAAACTCCAAAATGTTGACGATGTTAAGTGCTGGAGTAAGGACTCTTTTGTTCTGGTTTACATGCAGCTTTTCACATAGCTTATTAAAATGGCTCTGCATCATTGTTTAAACATACTTTGGTGGAGGCATTGAGTTACTTTGACAAACCTGTTTTTTGCTGAGAGCATCATGAATTGGTTGAGTGATGAATGGCCAATCAGAAACTGGAGCTCCATGGGAATTAGTGCAGTAATTCACCAAAAGAAATGCTGCACTAAAACAATTTATGCTCTTCAAACCTACAGTAGTAGTTCGTGTTTTGAAGCTGGGCGTCTGAACTAATGGTCCTACTTCTCAGTGCTCAGAAAACACGCAGCTCCCACTAATTTTAAAGGGAGAAACAAATTCTTACTATTTGGAGGAAATAATCAGAGAAAATCCAGCAGTTATAATACAGTATCTGAATGCAAGTCTAGATGCTCTGGCACCTCAGTAGCAGGACCTGAATTCACCATTCCTCTAAATCTCAATACAAGCAAAAGTCTGTATCTCCCTTACATTAAAACATATGGTAAATACAGGTGCTAAAATCAGGTTTTTAAGTTTGAATCTCCACACTAAGCAATTTCCACTGACAGCATAAACATGCTCAAGACCTGCTAGGTCTCCAAAATTTACTACTGAACGTTAACACACAGTAGTAAAAATGAGAATTTCACCTGAGCTAATCTGCAGTCACTGATTTCACTTTCTAAGCAGCAAGACAGAAACAGGCACAACCAAAACTGAAAATAAAAAGAGCGTTTGCTGTGTTTCAAATTAGTAGATACATGATTCCTTGTGAATTTTAACTGAAAGTCATTCTCACGAGGTAGAAGCAACAGCCCCTTTGAAATCAGCTCAGCACAATGCAGGCAGGAACTAAGCAAACTTCTTCAAACAGCTCTGCCAACACCATTCAGCTCCAAGCTGCAAAACTCCTGCTGTTTCAAATTCAGGGCCTCCTGTGAGCAGACTGCTGATTACACCAGGTTGTATGGCAGGTTTTTGATATGTGCACAGGGCAGAAGAATGAGAGTGAAACCTGCCCAGTGGTCACGTTAAATAAAAAGATTTCACATCACACTGAAAGAAAAGGACACTTTGCCATCTATTCAATCCTTTGTCCCCCACTACAGAAAAAATATACTGTAGCAAGTTTTACATATACTCTGCTCAGAGCATACAGCTCATGCAAGTGTTACTGGACATGGTACTATCATGAAAGAGATATGGGAGACAGCACAACGCAAACATACCTCCAAAGCAAAGGAGATATGCACAGTCAAACAAGCCAGAGAGCTGAAATGCAGTGCTGCGGCACATTTAATTCAGCTCTTTATTCCCAGTTACGCTTGTATATCGGAGAAGACCTGGAGCAGTCAAGGAAAGGAAATGAAAGCAACTCAACAGGCATTTTTCAGCCTGAATTTCATGAGGAAGAGCCAGAGGAATCAAACTGTTACAAGTTTCTGTGAAATTCAGTCAGGGAAGACCCTCGGGTATCTCTCTGAGCAAGGGAAGAGCAAGGGCTCCGTACCAGGCAGCAGCCGGGTCAGCATCCTCCTCACTCAACACACACCTCAGCACGTGCCTACTGTCAGGTGCAAGCAAGGGAGGGGGGGAAAGCAGGGTTTGTGGAGGACATAGGATCTGCAGAAAAGTGTCCTCTGTTCCCAAAATAGTTGCTTTTATTTATGAATTTGAGCAAAGAGGCCTCTGCTGCCTCATCAAGTGCAGCCCCCTTGTCTTGTTGTAGCATCACAGCTGTGAATCTCCTAATTGCATCTTTGGTATGCAGAAAGTAAGAAATCGTCATGAAAAGATGACATGAAAAGCTGTGGTGGTTGGTCATAAACATGGACATTAGAGTCCTTCCTCAGGGAATGGCCAGTAGAGAAATCAGATGTTCAGAATATATTTCTGTCCCTATGGTTCAAAGTGATGAATAATGCACTTTGGAAAAGACAGATGACAAAAATAATACACCACCACAGTAAAGCGCCCATCATATTAAACAAATAACAGGTGGCAACTGAAAATGCATTTTTAATGAGCACCTCTTTATAAATGCACACAATGCAAAGTGGTTTCCACTGCTTTGTAACACACCACTCCTCACTGTGGATTAAAAATATCTCAGTTATAGAGCTAGGTGTGTAAGCTCTTTACTTTCTCTTTGGACATCTCATGGAAATTTTTTTTTTTATTTTTAAAAAGAACAGCCAAACAACATGAACTTTAATTTCTGAATTCTTAATACTCACAGATTAATTAACTTTTTTCACTAGGTAAATTTGTAATTAAATATTCTGCCTTGTCAAATGTGCTCTTCTTCACATGTATACAATTAGCTGAGGAAGAGGGCATTCCAGTGGTTAATGCAGAAGACAGTGTTTGAATTCCTGGGTCCAGACAGGCATGAAACACAGATCCACAGCAGTTCTTCAAAGTGAATTACTGTGTTCCCAAGCATTTCCCAAACCAGTCTGCATGAAATTCAGTGGCCAAGAACGAGACGCTACTCCATAGCAAGAGGTGCTCCTATACCACAAGGTATTAAAACATCGTAAGAACCATTTCACAAGGGTTACTTACCCAATGGAGAGAAAGCTAGAGAAATGACTACAGAGAACAGTTATCCAAGATATTTAGAAAGCAAGACTGGTTTAAATGGACTTCTTATGAAACTGGAAGAAGTTTCAGAAAGAAACCTCAGGCAGTTAATACAGTGAAGAAAGGAGACTTTGCACTATTACAGCTACAGCATAATAAAGTATGTTCAGCTAAACCTGTAGCTGCTCTGTCTCAGCAGAAGAGCCATATTATCTCAAGGACTGTGGCAACAGTTTAAGCAGTTACTCAAGTCTGAATCTTCTTGCATGAACGTCAGTGTTATGGAAGATGAAAATATATGTACTCCTCCTCTCTCAAGTGTAGATGTCTTGTTAATCTCAAAGACGACATATTCCTCGTATATCAGTCACCACTTTAAAGCCCTGATTCATACAGACAGACTTACGAGCACATAGCAGGTTATTACTTCAGCAGGTTGCTTATTTCTACTAAGCATAATACTCCTTGTAATTCTTAACTGCTTTCCTCCCCAAGGGCATACAGCATATGTCTTGGGAACTGGAACAGACTTGCTCTGAATATCAAAGAAAAATTAATGACTTGTCATTAAAAAAGGTGAGAGGTAGTAGTTAAAGTCTAGTTGGTTCCTTAGAAGGACAATAATTTTTAAAAATGTTATTTTTCTCTGTTTAATAATTGTTTAGATGATATGCTACAAAAATAAACAAAAAAGCTTGTCCCTGCAAACAGAAATTATTTTAGACTGCTGCATATTTAATATCTTATTAGTCAGCCTGGTTGCTCTGTTAAGCACAAACTTCGATGGCTTCCCAAGTGCCAGGAAACCAGTTCACTCCATTCATAATTCCTCTTTGATTCAGCAGCAGCATACGCCAAAGATGTGGAACTCAAAAGGGTCTGTATCACACAAGGGGATGATGATTAAACAAACTGGGAGTACTTAAACTGACACAATCTCCCCCTCTCTCTGTCCTCACAATAGTAAGTGCAGTGAGCGGATCTCAGCGTTAAGAGCCAAATTCTGCCTTTTTATGAACTTCCCTGAGGCCTTGAGATTTGCATCACAGAGTACAAAAATCTTTCAGATCCTTTCCTAATTTAAGATTAGCAGAAAGAGCTGAGAATACCCTTCTAGTAGACTTTTCAGAGCAGCCAGCAAAAAGCACTGCACTGTAATTCTAACATGGCATTTGAACGCTTCTTTGTGCATACAGAGTAATTAAATGACGTGTCTTATGCTAGCCAGCTAGATACCGATGGTATATATTAAGATAAACTCTGAGCTTTATTATGCTAGTGTACGTGGGGAGGAGCTGCCTTGTTGAAGCAGCTGACCATGGCTGCAGTTGCCAACTGCCATACCTGAGGGGGAAAAAAAAAAAAAAAAAAGCTTCTGTCACTGTGGATGGCCCTACCACCTGCAGGAATTCAAGCCATTAAGCACAAGAGGAAAGCCTATTTAATAGGAGCTTCCTTTTGCATTGTAGAGCAGCAAGACTCCACAAAGCCCTGGTCTCTTGAGGCAATATGAGTGTAAGTGTTCACAAGGGAATACGTTCAAGCTGAGTTTTCTGTATCTGATGAGGGGGTCACCACTCCTGATGGATTCTCTGTCATATGCCCTACACAGCATGAACTGACTTGGAAATGCTTTATGCCCACCACAGTCGCAACATATCCCAAGAGATGGGGAGAACCAGTCCTCAGAGCCCAGCGCCCATCTGACAGAAGGCTTGTGCTGCAAGTTTTGTAAATTTGGGAAGCTGTAAATTTCAGTTCATATGGATTCATGCTTTAGGTAAGTCAAAGTCACAGTCAGTATCAACAAATCTACCTGGCAATAAACCAGAAATTTCGAAGTTGTTCATGCACTAACTGCCATGAACCCAGCAAATGAGACCATATCTCAGGTTTTCTCCTTCTCCCAAGTAAATCTATCAACATCTGGAGTGGAGGTATTCTGGGGTCAGGGCACTCACAACCTTTTTCTCTGACAACTGCTCCATTTAGTTTATTTCATATTCTTAATCTAGTTCATATAAGACACACAGATGTGCTTTCATATCACTTTTGCTCATTTTGTGAAACTAGCTCTTCTGCTTTTCTTACAAGTGCCCCAAACAAAATATTTCAGGCCAAGTTAAACATTTTACCTGGTGGCCGGGAAGGTAGGAAGGGGGAAGACATATTTAAAAAAAAAAGTCACAGTCCCAGATGAAAGTAGAATAAGACAACAGTTAAAATTATCACAGCACATGAAAAAGTTTAAAAATCCATACTATTTATTCATATCTATTTTTTGTTACTGTAGAATCAAACTGATGTTTGCAGTATTAAACAGCTGTTGCATTAAATACCTTGGAAACATCTTACACCTGAACTGACCAATATTAGGTATTTAGCAGTATTTTTTTTGCTGTTTCAGCTCTCCTTCCTTTTCACTCAAGTGCTCTTCATTATAACTCTCAGCCTAACTTGACAGTACAATAGATCTCCATGGTGAGAAAGGAGTATCTCCAGACCTGTACACTTGTCCCTTTCACAATTTTTGTTAGTATATTAGGAAAGAACCCTTCCTTATCATCCCTGAAAAGGAAAAAAACAGTTGTACATACCCCAGCAGAATAATACTGTAGTAGTCAACCACTGAAAAGGATTGGCACCAGCAGAGAAGATAAGACAGGGAAGCAACTGTCAGGTCACAGCATGTGTCCACAGAGTGCACTTACTCTTACTTAAACAAACAAACAAAAAAAAACCCAACCAGAAACTAACCAAAACTCCCAAATGCAATGAAACCTACAGTTCAGAAAAGTAGTCTTTGATGTAAATTTTTTATACAGTTTTGGTGGTTGGTTTTTTGTTGTGTTTTTTTTTAAATATGGCTTTGCCTTGGATGAAAAACACAAGGCTTGAGTATTTTCCAGCCTTTTCTCTGCTTACACATATGTATCTTTCAGCAGCATCTCTCTACCAGTCACACCAACAAAAAACCCCTTGCAAACTGAAAGTGCAACACTATATACTCAAAAAAAAAAGACTATGATAACTTCAATCTAGGGCTAATCCGATAACTTTCTTGGGCACACTGCTCAGAAAGCTGCTTTATAATCTCAGATTCATCTATGCAAAAGTATCACACACACAACCAGTAAGCCATAGCCTCTGGTTTCATGGGGCTGCAGAAGTGCATTAAAAACTGCCATAAAAGAAAAGCTTATTTAAAACAAACGTGCTGAGTGCATCTGCTTGTCACCTCCTTTGCACATTAAATATGGCTGGTGGAAGGAGCCAAGACTCCCGTGTACACTAAAGTTTCAAGGTGGGAATTGTATGCTAGCTGTTACAGAAAGAACAACAACTCAGGAATCTGTGTTTGAAGAACCACTCTGCAGCATTTAGCCAATTAAAAATAAGTTATTCTTCACTATTAACTTTCTTGACTTACAAAAGTCTTTGAGAAATTAAGATTAGTGCAACCTGATGGTAGAGACTTGAACGAGTATCAGTAAGATCAAGGTGGTTAGTTTTTTTGTTTCTTTGGGTTTTTTAAATGTATCTGATACTTAAGGTTATCCCTTTAGAGTGTCAAGAGGTTAAGTAATTGGTTATAAGTGTATTTATTTGTTTATATGCAAACTGAAAACAAACTTCAAATTATCTGTCCTTTATAAATTGGTGACAAAGTACAGGCCTGACTGCAAAGTCCATGTGCTAGAAGAGCAGAGCAGTTCAGACTATGATAAAAACAACTGCTTTTTACTCTGTCAGACCAACTCAAGTCTCTCATCTGAGTGCATCTCTCTTACCAGCAGGTTTGGCAGAGCACTCAAAGCCTCCCAAACTAAACCTCCAAAACTAGGTGTCCTGCTAAGCTCAAGACTGGGAAAGCAAGTCAGGATGGGTCTTTCTGCAGGTACTCAAACAGTTGCCATAAACACTGCAAAATCTCTAAGTACTGATAAAGTGTGACAAATACCTTGACATTGGTAATGGCTGCAATACACTGTCAAGGAGAAGAGCCAAAACAAACCATGATCTGACAGACAGCTCTAGTTTCACAACATCCAAGGGTATCAAAGAAAAACTGCTTAAAGACCCTGCCATGCAAGATGCTTGGCATCTCAAGTTATATCAAGTCAGTCCAAGAAAGTCAGTGCCTCTTAAAATCAGGTCCTATGCCATACAAAAAAAGTGCAATTGCAAGTTAACTGAGATGCTTTAAGAACCAGGGGGCCAAACTGCAGCTGCATCTTAGGGAGACAAGTCTTCAAGCAGTAACAAGTGATTTGAAATTTGAATCCCTCAATTGCACAGAATCTGCACCCAGCAATTTATAAAGAGAAAGGACTAAGTCAAAAAGGGAGATCAAAATCACATTTCCAATCAAGATTTTGGCTCTGGCTACAAAGGAAATGCATACTGGAAGAAATGCAGGACAGATCAACCCAGTTTGAAAATTAAAACAGAGCACTCTGGGTTGTGTTCTTCTGCATGACTGGAAGCTGGGAGCTAGATTAAGCGCCAGAGCACTCAAGTGTAAGCAAGGCTTCTAATAATGGCAGCTTTTGTGGTCCTCTACTACAGACTCATTCCTTCTGCATGCAAAACTGTAAAGATACATCCACATGCTGTTCAGATAAGCATTTGCCACAGACCTTGAAAACAAAGGCAAAGCCTTCAATACTGACACAGCTTTTTCATATTCAGGAAAACACAGAACACCCAGGGTGCGTTTGGTTTGGGTTTTTTTGGTTGTTGGTTGGTTCAGGATTTTTGTCTGCCCACTTTTTGAAAGATCAAAATTGAAGAAGTGACCTTGAGACATTTATTACACTAAAAGGCAAGTCCTTGTAGTTAAATTGTAGTCCTGCTTTGAAGTAACTACACAGTCTTGAGAGACTGCAAGTAACTCAAACAGGTAACTAGTCAAATTAGAAGGTTTTTTTTGTTCTTTAAAAAAATAAAATTGAAGCACACTTTACTTTTGAGGTAGCAACTTCTCAGGGCTATTTCTTTGGAACTTGCATCCTGATGAATGGGCCTTTTAACACTGATAGTGCATTTAATATCAAAGCTTAAAAAGAAATTCACCTCCTTCCAGTTTCTAGTGGTAAGTGCTTATGCCTCCCATGGGACTTCAGCCACTTAGCTTTACTGTAACACAGCTGCTCCAAAATAAACCAGGCTTTAACCTCAGTACCACCCCCCCCCCCCTTTTCTTTAACACACTGCACACCAAACAGGTCTTTCTGCGATACAAATTTGATGCTGCACTCCCTTATAAATACCTTTCCAGCAGGTATATTACAGATGGGATCACCATTAAAAAAACCCCACACAACTCTGAAGTGCTGTGGGAAATTTGTCTTTCTTTTGCTTCTCAACCTTACAGCAAACAACTTAGATGTTTTTAAAATCAGTTCTTTAACAGCAGGTAAATAAAGGTGACATTTTCTAGAGGAAGAACACCACCTATTGCTGTTTAAAAATATTAATAGCCCACTAAATCATTTTCACAGGACAGGAAGACATTTAAATGGAATTAATGCAATCTTTTTCCTTTGTTAAAAAGGCCATAAAAGTCTTTCCTACCACCCCCCAAAGGAGCAGATGTCTATCACTTATCTTGATCACCTCACAGCAGCAACAACGTCAGGCTAAGGCTAAAAAACAAATTAAACAAACATCTAGAGACTTTTAATAATGCTAATTATGAAAGAACAGACAGTGACAGCTCCATGGGGGACATTTCAGTCTGACAAGCAGATTTTTATTAAGGCACTTTTACTGGCCATATGAGGATCCAGCAGAATTTAAACACTTCACTCCTCCTCAGCTCCATCTCTTAATCATAATAGGAAACAGGAGAGGCACCAGCTCACACGCAGCTTATATTCAAACAGTTCATCTAAGCAGCTATAAAAAAAAAGTAATTCTGCTTACTTAAAGTACAGTGTACACACATTAATTCACTGCTTTATTTGCTCTTTCGAGTTTGTTTTTTGTCGTTTTTTTCTTTTTAAGCTTTCTTTTTAAAAACCAACATATTTGCAAATAAGAGTTGTATGCATGCATCAGTGAGTGACAGCATTTCAATTTCTGCACATTCATGAGCAGGTAGGTGCCTTCCTGAATTTGTGCTGGCATGGAGTCTGTACACCATGTGAAGTAAGAAATATACCCCTTCCTGTGGTTTGTCATCAGCAAAAAAGTAGTCCAATAAAACTTCCTCCTGTCCCCATGCCTGTTGCTTCCTCAGGTCCAGAGATCCACTCGGAAGGGTAAATCCCATCACTTAACCAGGGTAGGTGACTCCACAACTTCCAAGCCCATTTCTTGACCTAAGAGCATTGACATTTGCTCTTAGGAGTACTGAAGGTCAACATAAGCTTGAGCAGATCTTTACAATGCAAACCCCTTTTTCTTTTCAGAAGTAAATACAACTCTGCATTTGGATATGAAGTTCTTTCTATCCAAGATCTTCCACACATTTCTGTAACTGATAATCACTCCTTCAAAATCACAGATAAGTACCACTTTAAGACATCTCCAATAGTCTCAGATGAAAACACACTGTGGAAGAATTGCTTACAGGTCTAATAAGTCATTAAAAAAAAGCAGTGAGAGTTCATTACAGACCTTTGTAACAAAAGCCAATTACAACGCTGTTGGAGTGGAAAGCCTAGGCCAGCTGAGTTAGAGGCACAGAGACACCTTTGCTCACTCCGCACCACAGGGTCACAGATGTCACTGGTACCAGCTTGACACCAAACCTTAATCTACAGTCAGAGTCGTGTAAGAGCAAGACTGTGGATCGAATCCAGTGTGCCACAAAACAGCATGTGACAATATCCTCAGTAAAAGCCACACTTTCACAGAAAAAATTTGCAAATAAAATAAGAACATAGATCACCTTCATTTGCTACCTGCCATTAAAAAGTAGAAATTATTTGATTTGGGAACTGATATGCAATTAAGGGGTTTGTTTTGCAATCATACTTTATGCATTTGTGGAATTCATTTTCTTGTCTCCTTAAAGACTTTTTAATGAAAAAGACTAAATGACACAAAATTCTATACAGAAACACAAGCAATAAAGCAATCTAACTTTCATTTATTATCTTTTAGCAAAAAGAAACCTCAAGGCTATTTTCAGCTACAGGAGGCATGCAGGCTATGTTCTAACTTACCCAAAATTGGTAGGCTCTTTGAAACTTCGTTCCCTCCTCCACAAAATTTCAGCTGACAGAAGTGGGACATTTGCCTGAAATCTAGGCAGCAGGACTGAACATGGCTGTCTGGTGAGACTGTCTGAACAGTGACTTACATCCTAAACCTAATATCCAAGAAAATATATGTAGGGGAGAACTGAAATACCCTGTGGCTTTAGCATTAGTAATCACAGCAATAGTCTAGGAGATTAACATTAGGCCTTGTTTTCATTAAGAAAAGCCACACACACTCTCACATTACCCTTTTTTAAGCCATATAGTGGAGACAGTGAATGCATTCTGTAATTCAGACATCTCAAGAATTGTTTTCAATTAACATGTCAGAGGTTAAGTAAATACTGGTGTGTGGGAACCAAACAGCTATTCCATACTGTAAAATCTTTACAGGTCACCTCCGTTTGCCTCTATTTTAGGACACTGCTCCTCTCTTTTCTTGGCTCAGTTTCTTCATTCGTCTGCACAATGAATTCACACCCCTCTAGCTTATTAAGCAAAACAAGGGCAAGACTACACAGACACATGCCAGCCTATTCTGACCTTTCCCATATCCCAGCTCCAGGAAATTACAGGCAATAAAGTAGTTTAAAAGCCAACATATTCTCTTCCATCTGTTTGACGTCACTATAACATTCTGTATTAAAATGCTTGCGGAGCCTCAGGGGAAAAAAATATCTCTCTAAGCTCAGTCCTCCATTAAACTTCCAGACCTAATTCAATGTATCAGCTGAAATACATCCTAGAACCACAGTCAGTAATCTCAACCAGGTGGCTGACAGCACACTACTAGCCACCTGAGGTGGTAGCTCTCAGCAACGTGGGAACACTTTTAAAACTGACCTCTGCAGAAATTTATTGCAACTTTGGGGGAGAAAAGTTTGTTTTGTCTAGTTCTTCTGGAAATGAGCAAGACAATTCTCACTAAAAAAGCATCAGATAGTCTGGCTGGTAGCGATGAGTCACCTGTCTCAGCCTTTCTCACCAATATACTTGATAACAGGACCTATACAAAGCAATCATCATCTTTGTGATTCTTAAGTTCGTTCCACTTGCAGCAGAATGGTACCACTATTTTCAGATGAAGGACTAAATCAAAGATTAACGTCCCTGCTTCAGCATTTCCCAGAAAATCTGCGCTGAGGTCAGTCATTCCCTTGCCCTCTACCCACCACCACAATAACAGAATGTCTTCACAATGCCAAATCTTACACGCAACCACGATCATGCTACCGCAGAACAGAAAACCTGACTGAGAACATTTTTGTCACTGCAGAACCAAGAAGGCCTCATTAAGCTAAGTACTGCATAAATACATTTAGACAGTCTGTGCCTGTAGCAAGTTTAAACTAACTAGACAAGTCAAATGAAGAATAGGAGTGGAAACAAATACAGAGGTAATAAGGTCCTACTCCAGGTTGTGCCAGTGGCAGAATCTCCCAAGTCCTAGTTCACTGCCTTACTGAAACACAGAGCATCTCTACAATAGTACCTTAGTACTAATTTATTCATCATACTAACTGATTTATTGTAGACTTGTGAAAAAGAAAGAGAGGCTCAGTGGCTGCTCACCATTGTTTCTTTGTGTAGCTGTAACTTAAGGCCAGGAGAACAAGCACGCTACCTTTAGTAGGTGCAACAATATCTGTACAGGAAAGAGACAGAACATACACTTAAGAGTGCATGAGATCAGAAAAGTTTTTGAATTAGGAGTTATCTGTTGAAGCTTCTGATATCTTCCTCTTGAGAAAGGTGACATTCTCGGTTAATAGTCATGGAATTTAAATCTTAAGATGAAGAAAGGTTCCCCCTAAGCCAAGTTACTATAATTAAGATCTCTAGGGAACAGGAATCAAAGGAAAGCAGTCACTCAGGCATATTGTAGCTTAACACACCAAATGGACAAGGCTAGCAAAAACACCTTTAGTTTTATCTAATTCAGTAGGCCACTGTGGGTACAAACTCTCCCCCTCAAAACAGAGGAATGCTTTTTGGCTTAAGGGTGTGCACACTTACATGCATTTCTAGCATTCTGGTGTTTACTTTGCTAAGGACTGGGTGACTAGCCCACTAGAACTAGCCTGCCTAGTAGGGAAAGATTTCAACTCACAGAAGAGGACGTTACTACTTCCAGAACTTTATTTATAGCTTGAGTACAGTTGCCAGTCCATAACTTGTGCCCAAATCTGGAGCTCCAAGTTTGAATTCCTCTTTGCAGTCCAGTCAAGAGCTTTAAACCTGATTCAATGGTTCAACTACAGAAGCAGTTGTTGTTTATTGATCTGGAAGCTACTGGTATTGCCCTACTGCAGCACCAGCACCAAACCGCTCACAGCAACAGCCAAGCTCACAGGCAGCTAACTCCCTTTAATGTGCTTGATAAAACCCTGCTGTTCGTACTTGTTTTACACAAATACAGAGCAGCCGAGTAAAAGGAGGACACAGGTCTGAAGAAACACGCCTTAAAAGTAAGGCATCCTTGCTCACAATTATCTCTGAGTCCAACTAAGTGAGTTTAGGTGGGGAGGGTTATATAGTCTCTAAAAATTCAATGAATGGTTTCATCTTTACTCCCCCACACCCTCACTTTAATGGAAATTTTAAGGATTATGAGTTTCTTACTGAAGCTGCACAAGCCATAAAGTCACAACTGGTTTCAGAACTGTCTCTCAATGCAATTTTTTTTTTAATGAAGAGAGATTTCCAACCTATTTAGAAATATGAAGCAATCTGCTAGCTATTTAGTGGCCACAACTGCAGGGAATACAGGCAACAAAAATAAAGCCATGACCACATTGCAGCATTTCTTCCAACAGCATTTCTCATCCACATACTCCAGATGTGGCCATAATACCCATGCAGGAACTAGCCAAGGGATGATCACATACTTTTTTTCTTCTTCTCTCCATTAACCTCAAGTTTTTCATGTAAATAGTAGGAATTTTTGCTTGAGAGTGCATTATATACTGTTGGAGCGATTACTGGCATTTTTGAAGGTTAGGAAACTAGCTGACATAAAACAGATCCTGTCATAAATTGACTTTTTTATAAATGGGTATCAAAGTGATTTTTAGTTCCTTAGAAAAACACTAAGCCCAAGTACTGACACACAAGCAGAGGAAGCAAGCAAAGCCACTTCAAGCTTCCCGTCAGTCCACCTTAGGTCTCTTCCAAAATTCTATAGGTATGAGCATGTTCTCCAACTGTTGCAGACATCAAAGCAGCTGCTTTTACATGGACACTTCAGGTACCAGAACCTACAGGATTTAAATATCCTCTACATCCTGGCAAAGGAACAGGCCAACACTCCTCAGATTTTCTGGCTTTCTTCTTCCATCATCAGAAGTGACACAACCAGCAACAATAATAGTTCTTGCACAGGTCACTGCAGCTTAAGGGAGTTTTTTGTGATTTTTTTCAAGATTTTTTTTTTTTTAACATTGGCAAACTCTGCCAGAAACAGGGAGAGCACCACACCACTAGTTGCCACAGATGGGATTAATCACCTTTTGGACAAGCAGCACAAGGCCCCAGGGAATCAAGGCCATAACAACTCATTGTCAACAAGAGTGCTTTTTTCAGGGAAGCCAAACATCACTCAGTCTTGCAGTACTCACACCTGAACTATTTTCAAGCCAGTTTAATTGGACCAGTAGATAACCCTTAGTGCATCTCACAACAACAGTATTTCAAAGTGAAGGTAGAGCTCAGGAATAGCAAGATAATTATCTGTGTTGCACTGGGCCAGCCAGTGTCAGCTTAAGGACCAACATTCCCAACCATGTTATCAACACAAGGCAGCAGACGACAGCTGGAGATCAATCTGTTCATATACACTGGTTAGCTGTAGTATGTGGTAAAGGGTTCACCCTTGGACCAGGATGCACAACACCTGCACCAGTGAGAAGTGGATGAGCATCTCTTCTCCAAGACACTCAGTTCTCTATTGACCCCTTTAATCAGCATCCTCACTGCAGTTACAGACAGTAACCTGTAACTCTCTGTACTAAAACTATTCCCTACCAAACTATTTTAAATTCCAGTTAAAGATGGCCAAGTGTTTGAATTCAGTTTTATGTGTCTCCTCTTGATCTGACTGACACTATGAGCAATGAACACATTCTGCTGTGCTCAGCCCTCTTCCAAGATATGGCACCAATTCCAGAAGTTTTATGACCAGCCGTTTCTCGAGTGAACCAGTCCTGTAAGTTATTAAACTCAATTAATGACAGATTCTCTTGAATGCTCATAAAATGCCACAGCAAAATGAGTCATTTGCCTGGTTTCAAAACAGGGGCCTTTCAAACCAGTAACAGACTTGCAAAGGTGCAACTGCTGAGAGAGGGAAATGCAGAGATGTTGCCTGCTACCACCAGTAACAAATTTTACATACCCAATTTAAAAACAAACAAACAAAAAACCATAAAAACCCCCAAAGCCTGCAGCAACCAATGCCATCCCCCTTTTTAAGAGTCTTGACCCTATTTTTCTCCTAGTAGCCATCAGCAATCCAGTTTTATACAGCTAAAAGTTGCAAGAAGGAACTCTTCAGAAAGTTGATAATGAACAAATAAATTCAGTTTGCAAACTTCTAAAAGTGAGGTTATCTGAACTGGAAAAAGGCTTTTTCATTGCATTTACTTGTCCTAATTTATGCCTGCTGAAGCACAGGTAGAAACTGATCTTTATGGCTCAAATCAAAGCCAAATTCCACCAATAACCAGGCTTCTTCATAGTCATTTCCAGACAGACCCTCAGCCTAAGAGATCAGGAAATCCCTAGCACTGTGCAGAATACCTGGATTCATGCTGCTGGATTAGACCTGTCCTTGTTTTCTGAAGTAGTGTTATTTGTATTCATGAGAATTTTGCTTTAACAAGGAGATTAGCTATACAGATAAATGAGAAATCTGACATTAGATACAGATATACTAGACAATTACATAATCTGAAATGGCAGCTAGCTTCTGAGTATCGAGTTAATTTTAGTAGCCACTTGTCACCTCCCTCAGATACAGTTTACAGTACTATGAATTTATGTCATATTCTTGATCACTCCTGCCCAGTGCAGAGAGGGGCAAGGATTATTTCACACCTACCAATGTCCTTCAATATCACATGAGGTGGCATTTTCTTCATTCTGGGAGACCCGGCCTACCAAATTCAGTAACTAAGCCATAAATTTGACTTGGGTCCATTAAGTGAAAGGGAATGTTAAATGTCAAGGCCAAGACTATATTTTTAGAGCTTTGGTCTCTCTTGAGGAAGCAGTAAATTTGCATTTCTATTGTTTGCCAGGAAATTTCCCTCCCATTTCCAGTGTGCAACCAAATTTGATTGTATGTTTTCAGTCATTAAGACATTACCCTCAACTTAAGCTAATGTATTAATACTACTTCATCAAACAATGCCCACAACTTCAACCTATTTAAAACCATCTCTAACATTCAGGAGAGATCTAACAATATTTAATATATTCCAAAACATCCATTTGGTTGCATGTTGAAAAAAAAAAAAACTAGTAAAAACTACTTAAATCCTAAAATACATGAAACCCTCCAAATATCTAACAGACACTAGTAGAGATACAACATTATTCTCTTCATCAATCACACTTAGAGCTTGGTTCCAGCATAGATAGCCTTAACTCCTCCCAGACTATGGAGAGTTGAAGGCTGCATGCCACCACATGAAAGGGAATCTCAGATTGGCATTGAAACCTTGGATTTGCCCTGAAGATTTGTCCTTGTCACAATCAAATAAGTTTCTTTATAGAATGTTATCATCACAAAAAAAAAAAAGGTAACTTTATTTTAAACTTTGTTGTAATTACAGATTTTCAGGACCAAATGCAAAGACTGATCAGCTCTCACGACTGCTTTGTTTACATACAGTATACACAGTCTTCA
Source organism: Aramus guarauna (assembly GCA_013400195.1). Taxonomy (NCBI): domain Eukaryota; kingdom Metazoa; phylum Chordata; class Aves; order Gruiformes; family Aramidae; genus Aramus; species Aramus guarauna. The sequence continues at coordinate 361,736 of VXBL01005090.1, read as the reverse complement.
GGCAGCAAGACTCATAGTATTTAATTTCTGGACTACAACAGGAATATCACTGTTACGCTTGCTACTGCAAGCCTCAACTACTGTTTCCCATTGAAAATTCTGCGTCTTAATCTATTTTAGTTGTTGCTAGCTTTATTGGATTATGATTACCCAGCTCAACAGCTAAGTCAACAAGACACCAAGCAACATATCACACGATTCTGAATCACTTTTATTTTTTCCTGAATCTGATCTCTCTTCTGCTACTCTTAAAAAGAGGTCAGATTATCAACTCCAAGATAATCCACATGAACAAAAAGCTTTAGGGTTTCAAGACCTGAAGGACCTGATTCTCAGACTATAAATCTTGTGGGGGTGAGGAGAGAGGGAGAAAGACTAGTCTTGTCCCTGTCCTTAAACATGGTCCTTTCCATATACATTTACACTGTTCAGTGAGTAACAGAGAAACAAAAAAACCCTTCAGCCTCTAGTTATGACCAAATGGAATTTCCCCTTAGAAATCACAAGTCTCAGGAATGACATCACATTGCATCAGCATCTCTACTTCTCAACAATCAAGACATGGGTCAGCTGTCTTCAGAAATACGTGATACTCTCCTACATCATCTCAAACCCAAGTTACACACTTCATTTTTCTAGCAGGCTGCTGAAACTCGCACAGATGAGTCATCCAACCCCATCTGACTCGTTCCACAAGTGCCCCCTCTCTGGTAGGCTCCCTAATCAAGTCCAGAAGCAGAGTAGTGGCAATAACATGGAACAGCAGTATGCAAGCTCTGAAAGAGAACTGCATCAAAAGACACTACTGTAGTTAGGCATTACAACTCTTCTATATTTTGAAGACAAACCCAATACATAATCTCTTCTATATGTACATAAAAGAAGAAATGTCCAGGATGAGCACACCAACATCAACTCCTACAGTTTAGTTGTTCTGTCCATTATATGACTAAGACACATGCAGAGGAGCATTTTAACAGCCCTCAGTGGTGTCAGCCTGGTTTATACTGCACAGCATTCATTTGCACTGGCAAAAGACATGTAAAAGGAAACAGCAGAACAGTTACCCCTCTCACTAAGGAGTATAAATATGCACAACAGTTTGTATACAGAAATTCTATTTAGAGTAACTGAATTCACTCCTATGCCTTTCCAGCAGCATCCAACATGTATTTAAGTCTGCAAAAGTGCTCAGCTGTCACCACTGTGGTTTTAGGGGAGCACTGTTACAACAGAGAAACACTGACGGTCAATTCGAGGATGTCGCCCAAGTAGTGCACTATTTATGAGAATTTGCAGTCATTCCTGCACTTAAATCTCTTAGAGAAGGAGTTCAGAACAAACAACTGCTTTAACACCTAAAACAGGTACACAGCATAAGACTACCTTCAAGATAAGCACAAATTTATTTTTCCTAATTAATAGTATATCAATTTGAGGTTTATATTCTAGCACTAAAGACATTTCTTCATAACAATTTGCTGGCAGCCCCTTTGAGAAGGTTACTTGTTTAAAACAAGTTTTACACCCAAAAACATCATCCAATTTCAGCAAATCCCTTCACATATCCGCCCCACAACCCCACCACAAAAGAGCCTTTTTACTACATGTATCTCCAAGTGCTATGGCAGCCTTAGAACACAGTTTCTTCTTTAAAAAAAGAGGGGGGCAGAGAAGCAACCTCTGACCATGAGGGAGAGAAAAGGTAGCCACGTTGTCATTTCATAAGGAAAGCAGGGCTGAAAGTACTTTCACACAAACTCAATTTCCTCTCCATTTCCTGTAGCAAGCTTCTTTTTGAGCCACCAGCCCCTGCACTAGATGAAACATTATAGCAATCACCACAGATCAACGAGCAGAGCAGAAATCTCACCTGATAGTAAGTCTTAATGTTTCTGACTAAGATGGTCAGGTTTTGAACCCGAAGATAGGTGTCATTATTTACGTGCTTGTTGACACGTTGATTTGTTGGTCGAGGATCTCTATTAAAAGAGGAAAAAGAAAATAAAGCATTAGTAGTTTATTTGGTGGTAAGACTAGCATCTCAATAGGAGATCACCAATAGGAAAACCCTTAAAAATTCACTCATTAAATGCGCTGACATAATTATACAGGATACGTGTACGTTAATTAATGATAGAATAAGCTTATTACCTTTGCACCTATGTATAAGTTGGAAATCTTTCTGCACACCACAACGTAACCTACTTTAGGTTAACCCACACAGCAGTTCAGGGAAGCTTCCCCAAGTATTTATATTTCCCAAAAGCAAAGAGCATATTTAGTTTGTGCACACTAGATCAAAGTAGTCCCTGATAATAAGGGGTTTATCTTATTCAAATAAAGGGAAGCCTAGGAAAGATTACCATGCCTTCCTTGGCTTTGGAGTTTTATGACAAGAAGAGGGTGTTAATAGTTGGTCAGTGATCACTGTGCAAACTGCAAAACCCAGATGTGGGTTCACTGAAGTGAAGGGAAAAAGGAGCACTGCACTTTTATTATATCCACATCATCTAACTAGATCTCTCTTACATACCCATCATGTCACAAAAAACAGCTCTAGTGGGGTCTAATTCGACTGGGCTTCAAGACATGAACAAAAAATATAAACATAGGTGAGATACAAGCAAGAAAGGAAAAAAGTTGGTGGAAAGATTTTAGGGAAAGAAGCCTAAAGTTTTTGTTTTATTTTAAAGAAAGCAAATAAAAATTGTACCGGAAGCAATTTTGTTTCTAAAATAAAAAACACAGGAAAAAAAAAGCAAATAATTTAATATGAATGTGCACCTTAAAATTCTCTGTGTACATATGTTGCAAGAAAAAGGAACCTGAAAACCTTTATCTGCCAATAGCATAGATCAAAGCCTTGCATTTCCCTCTAATAAAGAGTCTTATCAGAAAACTCCTACACAATCCAAACACCTGCCTCCCAGAGCTCTGCTTTGCCTGTTAATTAAGCCATTCACAGCTCTTCCAGGGCCAAATATTGAACTCGGGCATTGACAAGGAAATAAAAGAGGAACTGATCCAATATTTATTTTTAAAATATATCTGCCAAAGTTTATATTAAGTATGTCAAAGAGTTGTTTTTTTTTTTTAAATGCACAACTATACCAAAGCACCTCTCTAGCAAAAGCCCGGCTACGTGTATAAATATGACAGATTACATAGATATTCCAGAGATGAGAGAAAACTGCCTTGACATCAGATAACATCAGACACAGTATTTACATACCAAGGTTCAAGCAAACTGAAGTACAGATGGCCAAAACTGGCACTGATGTAAACTGGTAAGACCCTACACAGCCTTTATAGCAGCAAAGGATTTTGTATACTGATTGGCACTGTAATAAGTTATGAAAAAAAAATAAATACAAGAGAACAAAGGCAACCGTAAGAAGCTTTTGAAGTAGAATCTGCAATAAGTATTCCACTTTACTGATGCTTATATACAGGAGCGCAGAAGCTGTACCCATACACAGTTTGACAGTATGTGTCTTCAGCAATACAGCGAGTTGGGGAAGGGTAAACGGTACCTGGGCTTGAACTCAAGTACCTTGTCTTCGGTACTCTCTGAGCAGATGCTGAATGCTTAGCCTTTCTATCGCAACAACAAACTGGGAAGGTAAAGGAACATACATTAAAGAGAAGCTGGCCAAACAGAAGGGTCAGCCTACAGTTCTCATTTCCACATGAAAACTCACGTAGGCAGCATGCTGCCATGCCACTCTCTGGCAGTGACCCAGGTCTACAGCCAGGGAGAAAAAGCTTTGACCGTATAGCGGAGCCATACTTCACAACCTTTCCCCAAACGGCACAAAATGGGGCAAAAATCCACAAAACACAGTCCCTGGCCGCAGCAAAGGAGAGGTAATTTCTTCAACAGCTGCAGGTAGTGTAACTGCAGGACTTGGATGAGGTTTTCAAGAGTACGTAAGACGCAGAACAACTCCTTCCAAGACAAGACCTGCTCATCTTTTGGCACAGTGGAGCTAGCAGTCTGTTACAAGAACATAAGCACTGGCAGGACTGGGGCCCTTGGAAGCAATTCTGGAGCTTTTATCCTATCATCTTCATTAAGGGTAATTGATTGCCCCAAGAGCCCTTAATGCCACTGACCTTGGGGTCCTCTTAACCTGGAGCCAAGCCACAGCACAGAGTGTCACTCTGGCAGTCCTGCCTTCCCCTCCCCACAAAGAAGGAAGTTAAAAGCTTTTCTGAAAACAGAATGTAGCTTGAAAAAACCGACGGTTTGGATTTCTGAATATGTTGTGCAACCAACTTCATCTAGGACCTCCGGTCACTTGAGAGGACCCTTTGCACAAGAAGTAAAAGGCCAGCACAGCCTGTACTTTGAACTACCACAGGGCTTACTGTCTCCACAGGGAAAACTAAACAATTCCTTCTCAACAAGCAATATCCCATTTCTTATTAATTTCTTACCAGATTTTTTTTCTTAATCCTGGATCGATTAAGCTCAAGTACTGACTCCAGCTGTCCTAGCTCCACAGCTGAGAACTTGGAGGAGCTGCAGAAAGTTGCTCTTGGAGACAGCAGGAGGTTCCCAAAAGAATAAAAGACAGATTTGTTCTTTTCTATTTACCAGGTAAGCCCAGTTTTATCCAGCTGAACTGGCAAAACCTCTTTTGACCTAATAAGCATGGAGATGAAAACTTGTAAGAATCAAGTGTTTGAGGCATGTGTTTACTCAGAAAGAATATGGTTTGTTGCATTTTTCAAACATTTTCTGTGTCAGACCTCCTCTGGAATAATAAAGTCGTGTTATGCGAGGTCAGCTGGATCCATCCTGCTGCTGCCGCCGCCTCCTCCAACGTCACTCACCCAGCTCCTGAGACATCTCGGGGGACACGCAAGGGATGAGACGAAGGAGCAGCAAACGTGCCTCCTGCTGCGGGAGCAGACCCAGACCCACCTGCTGCCTCCTCCCCAAAGGGGAGCAGAGAGCGGCCCAGCGGTGGGGGAATAGGGCAACCCCCCAGGCACCGAGCAGGCCTGAGGCGACCTGCGCTCAGGGAGGAGCGAGCTGCCACAACGCCCACAGCCATGTGTGCTTACCCATCTCAAAAGAGGTGAAAGAAAAAGGCTAAAAACCTAGAGAGATCGAGGTACAACACTACAACCCGAACAGCCTGATCCACAGCAGGGAAAAAGCAGGAAGGGGAAGCCGAGTCCTCAAGGAAAAAATGCACCTGAGGTAAATTACGCTGTAAGAAGCAAATTCTGTGTTCAGACACTTCTACCCTAAAGAAAACAGAGCTGTTGGTACCATACTCTGCACATTATAGCACCTGTTTTGTTGGTGGAACTTGTTTATAAAGCATTTTACAGAAAGAAACTCTTTACAAGGATCATATTGGAAATTAAAAAGATTTTTTTGTAACACCGAGTAACCCAAACAAATTTCTGTCTGAATGTATCTGAAAAAAAATAATCACTGAACACAATCTCAATAAGATGCTTTTTCAGTCCCTTGATGTTTAGTCTTTCCCTTACACACAAATATTATGAAAACTACAATTCTCTTTTTTTAAAAGCCACCTACTCCTCCAGATCAAAAAAGTTATCTACATAAGACTGAGGCGGCGTGACTAAGGGAAGTACTTTGCAAACCTGTAAAAAACACCAAAGCCAAATAAACAGAAGTAAAGTCTCAAACCTCATTATATATCCAAACATTTTAAAGTTGTCCTCTGGTCTGTACACCTTCATGACTTTTACAGGAGCACAGAGGAAAGGAAGGGCCAGGAGACAGAGGCCAAGCGACAAGTTCAGCAGGCATGGGGCCGGCAGCACACGTGCTTGAAGACGCAACCCCTCAAGCCACCAATTAATAAAAGTAGCAAAGAAAATAATTTCCTTTTTAAAAATTCAAAATGACAATCCCATTTGAGCAATTTCTGACAAGTCATTTTGATGAGTACAGGGGAAGCCCACAAGCCGGGCCCAAGGGTTACAAGACGCTGGAAGGAACTGGCTGTGCCCGATGTGCCCAGCACCCCACAGCACTTCGCTCTGCAGGTAACTCACTAACTGAGAATACACCACACTTCGGCCAGTCTAACTCTCCTGTCATCAAGTGGGATGATGCCACTAAGGCTGGCGGGATTTCTAAATTGCCTGGAAAATGGTAGGAAAAAATGTACCTCTGAATGAGATTTTAAATTGAATGGATGCATATGTGACCTTACAGTATTCATGCCACTTGCTACAAGCCACAAGAAGCAGGCACTCAACGTGGCTGTTCCTGTCACGTGGTCAAAATTAAAGATAACAGATTGACAGTACCACAGACCATGACAACTGCGATTGAAATGGAAAAACCTATTATCGTGCATTTTTATTATGCAGTTTTAATACAAATAGCTTTATCAGCTGTATTCCTAATACACATTCCTGTTTGTTAAATGTTTTAACAGAAAAAGCAGTCTACTAGCAATTAGAACAAGTCAATATGAGAACACCTATGTGCTTATATGCCTGCATGTGTAAACTCCCACACCATGTCCCAAATAAAACTTTCTATAAGAAGTTAAACAGGGCAAATATTTGCTTATGCCTGTAGGTTTTATGCCACAGCTGCAACTGTAACCCTGAAGGCAGCCTATGTAGTGTCACCACGTGCTCGTTTCACACCAGGAAGTGACACATAACCATCTGAAAAAAGTTCTTTAAAATCTGTCCACAGAGAAGCTCATTAACCTGATACACATAAATCCACCAGAAACACAGAAGGTCAGGACATGGTAGTTCCACTTTGAAGATTAACAAACATTTTTGTATGCAGAGTATTCAGCCGGTGCTGCAAGCCTGCAAAAATCAACATGTCCTTCATGCATGATCAAGTTTGGGTATATGCTTGGACAGAACACAGGAAATGAAACCACTCATTTACAGCAAAATGACTTGATAAAACGTTTGGCTTGATTTAAAATATAAGTGGGGAAACCAAACGCGGCTATTGGGCTCTTCCTATTAGATTTAGCTCATTAAGCAGCTAGGCACCACTATTGAGAACTAAGCAATCCCCTTTTTAAACGGGTCTTGCTTTGCTAGGGATCACCAGCAAAGCCCAACAGCTGGTTACCTACCAACCACATTGTGGCCAGAATCTGCCTAAGACCAAGCTGGGTTCCCTTCCTCCACCCTTGCACCGTGGCTGCACTCAGTGTGCCTGAGCAAATGCCATTTCATTGAGGGCTGGCGTTCCTGAGGGCAGTTCATTTCCAGAGAAGATGGACCAAAGGCACAGCCCTATTTTCACCTCCTGTCACACAGCCAGCAGGGACCTGGCAGGCAGGAAGAGGGATAGATGTCACATATCTCTCTGGTGACACAGCTGCCTTGCTGATATGAACCCAGCACCTAAAAAACATTGACACCACAATGTCAAGGAGTTGGGATCTTCTCCACTTTAAGTTGCCAGAGAGCGTTTGGGTAATATACAAGCTATTACAACAGAAACTAGAGGCTGACTGGACTCGTATCAGCCCACTCAGGCCTCAAACAGCTTTAAAGCCTTACTTTCACTCAGCAATCTCCACTCAAGAGGTATATCTGGATTTCTTCACAGATACACCTGTATTTTTGGCCACGGATGAAATTCGAAATCAGCTTAGCTGGAGGACAAAAATGTTTTATTTTTAATAATGAAACTCCAAAGACTTTGGCTTTTGAGATCTTCACCAAAAGAAACTCGATCTGCATCACACCTGGTGTTTAGATGCAAGCTCACATGCCTATGTTATTTGTGTTCCAGTAAGCAAGCAAGCAGGATATTTAACCTAAAAAAATTAAAGCAAAATAACACACAAGCGAGGAGACAGCTGTCCACATCAGGAGCCCAGCTCTTTCACTCTGCTACCCTGTGCTCTCTGCCTATGTGTGTCTTCAGGCAATCAACACTATCACAGCACGGCGTATCAAACTCTAGATCTATCAAAGGCCCTCATTAATACAATTTCAGCAGGAAGAAATCTCAAGCCAACCACTTGAGGGACCCCACTTCAGGGACCAAGACTTGAAAAACTGATGAACAAGCATTTAAAAAACAAAAAACCCCACAACACATTTATTTTTCTGTTCTGAAAGCTCTGTGTGGCAGAAACACGCCTTGCAAGGCTTTCCTGATTTACAGGCAAGCAGTAATTGCATTGCACTTTCCAAAGGTTAAGTCAGGAAAAAAAGTGAAGTTCATAGTCAGCACCTCTCCCAAGCACCTCGCTGGGTTGGGATACATAAATGCAACCGCGATCCTTCCCAAGTTAAACAGTCTTGGGCTCTCAGTAGAAAGCTCTTGGATTCAAGCTCCTTAGACACCATAGAAGCACTGACAAAGCTCCCTAAAAAGGGGGAAAAAAGCCCTGATTGTGTATAACGGCACAATTTCCTACTCGACACTGCTTGTGCTTTCCCCACTTACCCTTTCTGCAACACTGCTGGCAGAGATGTTTTTCTGGAAAAAAACAAACTTATTTTCCTGACAGCTTAGGGCAAGAAAACATGCCAGGACATTTCTCAAAAATATGTGATATCAAAATGTCTCTGCACTCAGCCAGCCTATATGCTTATCTTCTTTATTTCAATGAGATCTTATCGTTCACTCCTTGTCCCCAGAGCATTGTTAAGTTGCTCAGTAGGCTTTAACAATTTTACTTCTCCTTAAGCATATTTCAACGGTCAACTACAAAACATTTAAGTTTGCACACATCACCTGCTCAAGTGCTTCTAAAATACATCACTTTTAAGAATGCCACCCTCGTTCAAAAGCCACACAACTTAATAACAAAATTCAAGAGCAAATAAATTAATTTTTCTTGTTTTGAAATAGTAAGATTCTTTCATATATTAGGTAACAGTGATAGTTTAGTTAGTTAAACCTGCATCAGACTCTGCTGCTGCTGTTCCTTGATCTCTGTGCCAAACAATGACCATTACATCAAAATCCAATATCCCACATCTTGGAAAACCACAAGTCTGGGATCTGAAAGCTCATATTCAAATCTCTAATTTACAGACAGTTCCCAAAGAGTTTAAAAAAAAAAAAAAAAAAAGAAATGCTGGAAATTGTCTTCTTTTTACATCAGGTTTCCATCCCAGCTAATGTTTTACACCACTAATTTGTTATCCCCAAATGGGTCAACTGATCTGGATTCTGTTCCGAATCAATCTTCACTATCTGAGTTTCACTTCACAATTTCAACCGTTAGTAATATCAAACAGGAAGAAAATTTTATTACCTTTTGAGATGGAGCAGCCAGGTACTAGAAGATAACAAAACCTGCTGACTTGAGTGGGTAGTGCATGGGTTGTCAGGATTATTTTTTTTTAAGTTAATTTTCAATAATTTCACTTAAAGATTCTAATACGAATTCTTCATTTAGGTGCTTGGGATTGGCCTAACACTGCAAATCGCTGGTCGAGCTTCAATTGATTTCATTCACTTAAGAGAATGCAGTGCCAAAATTGAGTGATTTCTTAAGTCTCTCTCCCTAAAAGTCAAATACTTCTCCTTTCAAACTCTCTCTCAGACACATTTCAGAACATTCAAAAGCAAATACAAAGATGATAGAAAACGGTCAGGATCTGCATGCTGCAGACCAGCAACAGGAAAGGATGTGGTTAAAAAAAAATGTACGAGCCCTTCAACAATTCACTTCAACATTACAGTATTTTCAACGTTTGCTCTCTTAACCTATTTCTAAGTTCCCTCAGATACATCCTTACAGCACTGCCCGAAAGAGATATCACTGAAGTTGAGGGGTTTTTTTCCCTAATTTATGTATTTAATATCTAAATTTACATGATATTAGACACACTTCAGATTAAATCGTCCCAGTAAAGCTTCATATGATAGAATACTTTCATTTCCTTATTTGCACTGCTGCATACCTCCTGTAAAGCATACACGAACGGCTAAGAAAAAGTAACTCGGGAAAAAAAAAAGTAAAAACGACATACCACCCCAAAAATCCTAGAAAAACGTTAAAGTATATTTTATAGAAGTGGCTTAGTTTCGGTTTTTTCCTTTGTTTTTGTTAATTTCAAAGAGCGACCAAAGGGAAATAATGCAATCCCGGTGCCCTCGCCCTCCACCCAGTCCTTGCCGCCGGTCCGCTCCCAAAGCTTTCCGACCGATGCCGTGGGCGAAGGCGCTTCCCGAGGGCAGAGCGACCCGCCGCCTCTCTCCCTCCGCAGCCCCGCCGCCGCCCGCGGGCGAGGAGCCGAGACGCGCTCGGCGCTGCCGCCCCCCCGGGCACGCCCGGCCCGCGCCACGCGGGGCTACCGTCCCTCCCTCGGGAGCCCCACTCACATTTGCAGCATGATTTTGTTCAGGACGACGCCATCCACCAGGTCCATGTAGACGCCGAGGTTGTCCTCGTCCCCGCTCCCCAGGGCCCCGAAGGTTTTCACCGGCCGGGAGGAAGGACGGCGGGGGTTTGCGGGGGGGATGGCGGGAGGGCCCGGCCGCCCCCCGCTGGGCCGGGGCCGCCCCGCCGGCAGCCTCCCCGCTCCCCCCGCCCCTGCTCACCCAGGTCACCAAGGGGCTCTGCAGGAAGAGCTCCAGGAGCTCAGAGACGGTCACGTCCATGTCGCCGGAGCCCGGCTGGCGGCGGCGCGAGGCTGTGGGAGCGGTGCCGGCTCACTCAGGAGACAAAGGCGCGGAGCCCATGGCCCCGCCGCCCCGCTGCCCGCCGG
>VXBL01005090.1:295432-350323 GCA_013400195.1 Aramus guarauna | reverse complement strand
CCCCCGCGGCGGCGGGTCGTTCCCCCATTTGAATCGAAGGGATGCGGAGTCCCGCGGCGAGGTCAGGCCGCGGCTCGGGCCGTTACACCTGCGCCGGTTGCTGGGACCTGCAGGGCGCTGCGCCTTCCTCTGCTGGGGAACGACGCAAGTGCAGAACGCTAACGCGCAGGTTTAACGTTTCTGCTTTAAAAAAGCACGAAGCTGCCCATAACGTACTTCAGCAGGCAAGAAGAGCTTCTTCAGGGATGCTTCAAAACGGGCAGCATAAACCCCTTCTAGCAGCAGAGAAACCTAAACCGGAAAACTTCCGAGAAAAAACGAGAGGCACAACCAGTTGCGTGCACGTTTGAAATTAAACGCAACAAGGTGCAAATGGCGTTCCTCACCGCCGCTTTCCAAACGCGCAACAGCGTTACAGATGTCGTTGTGGGCTGATGGTGCCGAGATTGATGGTGTAAGCCCTACGTAGAGGGACGCCGTCTGCTCCGGGCCGGTGCAGCTGTAAGCGCAAGGGCTGCGCGGTGCAGAGCCCCGCCCGCGGCACCGGCACGGCACGGGCAGCTGGAGCTGAACAGCCTTGCACCGAGGGTGCGAGTTATTTTCCTGCGGGGACAGAATTTAGTCTGTCTTTACTTAGGGGAAAAAAAAAAAATAATCCCAGGTAACCTGGGTTTATTTATCCCAGCGTTAGATTTTGAGGAAATATAATTTAGTCATAAAGTTGAACCATTGCGTACGTGGTGTTACACAGCGAAGGTTTGGTTTTGCTAGGATTCATTTGGTTTTGCTCTATTTTTCACAGATGCAGTCTTTTCTCTCTGGTATTTATCAGTCTTCGCATCAGCCACTATTTCTTGTTTGGTCATACTGAACTCTCAAAATATATTTTGGATCTTACAGAGTCAGGCAAGCTGTACGTGAATTTCCTTTTATTATTAACCGCTTAATCTTCCGTGCATACTTTTGGGAAGGGAGGTGGGTGTATGTGTGTTTGTGTATCGGCTGAGGGAAGGACATCTGTTGTTTTGCCTGAGGGACCCGAGCAGTTTGTAAGAAATCTATTACTAAATGACAGACACTGGTGCTGTCCCACTAAAGACTGCGTTTAATGATTTGCTTCATGAAGATCCTTATTTGAGGCAGCCCTGTACGTATAGAGGACCCTGTGTTTTTTGGTAGCATCAGTCACTGACGGTCAGTGAGGTCAGACTTTGTGTTTGCTTCTGGCAGACTTTAACAGAGCAGAAAGGGAAGCTCGCCACCGTGTCAGAGGAAGAAAGCCGGGTCCACCTCCCTCCCTCAGTGCCACTGCAAGGTCCTTGTCCCCAGGTGCCAGCTGAGGGGAAGGTGCCCCCGCTGCAGCGCCCGCACTCACCGTGTCTCCGTTAGATCACCCCGTGGGGTCACACCGGGATTCCCACTAGAGAAAGCAAGAGTAGCCCAAGCCTCGGGCTTCAGATCTGCATTCGGATGGGTCCCAGTATTACATGGGAATGGCCATAAATTGGTGGATGGGCTATTTAAGGCATGCAATTTATTTTTGATCCTCAAACCTTGTAGTCCAAGGAAGGAGAACTCCTGGCTGCTAGGCTGGACCTGGCCTGTGTGACCTGACACTTGTTTGCGAGCCAGTACCACTGTTCCTCTCTGAGCCTCTTGAGGGGATGTACCAGGAGAGTACAAATAGTTAAATTAACCCTTTATTGTGTGAGTCCTGTAGTCTACGCGTTTCTGAACCAGGAAAGGAGGAAGGTTTGCAAGGAGACCATCTGTTGTGGTGGGAAGGAGACACAGGTATGCTTTAGAGCATAACAACTCCTGTGCGGGTGTGGAGAGAAAAAGAAGAATGGTTAATAATTTCTCGGCACTTCAGAGGGACAGACTGCTATACTTTAACTTCTCGAAGCCTTGTGATCTCCTGTTGTGTGACCAGGTTCCATTAAATAAAATTTTAAAGCTATTACTGCAGTACTTACAACAGAGGACGGGTGTGTTAATTAATAGAGTCAAAGCAGAAATAACTTTGAAAGATATACAATCCCCTTCAGAGAAGACAGAATACAAATGCAAGGCTGCTTTCCTACTTTCCACAACTTGGATGCAACTCATCTGTAGGAGTACACCTCTACAAACTCCTGAAATGAAGCAACAGTGGCACGGGCGGGTGGAGGCGTTGCCCGTAGCGAGATGGCTGAAAGGGAGGGCGCGTCATGGAGCACGGTTATAAACCCCAGGCTTCGTACCCCGGCAGCCTTCTCGGGGACGCTGTTAGGTGCCACATGCTCACACGTTGTTCGAGGGTACTGCGTGTGTCACAGAAAGTATCTGGCCGCCTGCAGTAGCATAGCTGCCGTAGCGGGACGGGAGCGGGGATGGCGACGGGACTGAGGACGCCGCCGCCTTGGCCGCGGGGGCCGGGCGGCCTCTGCCGGCGGCGGCCGGTGGCGCGTCCGGGCCGGGCCCTGGTGTGTGTCCGGGCCCTGGTGTCCCGGCCCAGGCCGGGGGCGGCTGCGTTTTCGGCTCTGGTGCTGAAAGTAGAACAACACTAGAAAACAGCATTTTTCTCGTTCTGAAAAACGGTGCCACTGATGTGTAAAATATGGGTAAACTGCTTCAGCGCGTGTGACAGGGGGAATCGAAGCGCTGCGAGGGTCTGCAGCCCTCAGCTGAAGCGCAAAGAGCTGAAAGGCTGGGGTACACGCTGAGAAGCGCTAACCGTGAATCTCTTAAAGCCCCCGGCCTGACCGCTCTCTGGAGCCGCCGAGTTCAAGCTGGCCCCCAGGAGCAGCCAGTGCTGCCCTGCAGAGCGGCTGGCCCCCGCGTCCCACCGAGTCCGATCTCGGGCTCCCAGTGCAGGCCGCCGGGAGGTCAGGCTGCCCGCCTTCTGCAAAACACGTACCCTGGCTGTTAGACCCCCAAACCGAGTCTGTTGGGGTTTTTCTCCTCAGTAATTCTGCGTCGTGCCTGTCAGCCCCAGCTAGGTGTTTGCTGCTTCCTCTATGTTCTCTCCACACCGTGACCCAGCATTTATAGTATGAACACTTTTATATACCCGCCTTGTGTTTCACCGAAGATGTAGCTTGTAAAACCTCATCCGCCTACTACAGGTCAAGTTCTCCCTTCTGGTGGCACCTGAAGCTGCTGCCTTCACATGGCAAACAAAGTAAAATAAATGCCTGTGAATATGCCCAAGAAAATAAAACAAGTGCCTGTGAATATATCCAGGAAAGTTCAGATCCATGCAATTGCATTTGGAAATCATGCTTCTTACCATAAAGAAGTGACAAAAAAATTGCAGTATTTAATTTTAATGTGATTTGCAACAACTTTCTTTTCATACCATTTGCGCACGGTCAGCTTTTAACTAAAAACATAATCATCAAAGAACCAAGAAACACCAGAACCACGATTTAAAACGTATACAAAGGTACAAGCAGCTAAAGACACCAGGATGTTTAATGCCTCCCTTATCATTTCTAAAGCACTCTTCACCGCCTCAAAGCATTCGACTCTCAGCAACACAGACCACAGAAGGAAATTTCTAAGCTCAAGCATTTCCAAATGTTCCTTCAGGCTGACTGTAAATGGCATGATTCACCTCCCTCAGACTGTCCCCTAGCAACGATTACAACCATCAACAAAGCTCCACCATTCATCTGCTGTCTCAAGTGTAAGTTGCTGAGGGATGGGAAGAACAGAATTCACGAGGTTACAATACAAGAGTTAAACTCATGGTAATCAGGAAAGGCCTTTTTCTCCTCCTTTGCTTGGGACTGTTGTTAAGCAGCTTTCTTGTAAATATGACTCTACTGTTCATCAACCAACTTCTCAGCTATGAAGCAAGTTTACTTTAAATAGAGCTGTAAACAATGGGTGCCAGGGAAAAAAAAGCAGGTGGCCAGAAGATGGCTTTGCTCCTCGCGGTATCTGATTCTGAAAAGCTATTTTCAATATTGTTCATTTTGTTTGCACAAAGGTGGTAAAGAAACTGTGTTAGAGAAATTTGAATGAAAAGAAAAAGAAACAAAGTGATACGTGCTACCAAAACACAAACAAAACCCCAGAAGTATTTGCTTATGTGCCTTAGATCAGTCTGAGTGCGGGGGGGGGGGATGATGGTGATTTACAGTCTCTGTAGCTGGTATCTGAAAGAAAACATTCAGAGAGAAACTCCCAGAAAACCTAGCTTTAACCTTTGATACAGGGTGGGATGTTAATTCAGTGCTGAAATTTAAGCCATCTGATGAGATTAACATAATACAGAATCTAAAATACAAAGAGAGTCTGGGCAGAATATCTCATAAACGTCTCAGTCCATAGAAAATAAAGACAGAGTCAAATACATGAGGCAAACAATAAAGTTAATAGTACGCAAAAGATATGGGGAGAAGATGAAGGGGCAGCAGTGGTTTATGGCTCTTTGCATGAACTTGAAAGCAAGGGCGGAGTACTCGCATCCCAGGCAAACACAGGAATGATGGCATAACATCCTTGACTTGAACCCTTCAGAGAAGCAACGAGAGCCACAGCAGCGGAGGAATGCTCGTGACCCTGAAAGAAAAGAGAACAAATTCATTTAAGTTAGTTAGACTCAGAAGCTAAAGAGGTGCTAGGAACAAAGGCTGGTCGTGGTGATCTAAAGCGGTGAGCTCGGGTGGAGTGTGGGAATTACATGTCCAGCAAACCGGGGAAGATGTCATTTGGAGCAGCAGCAGAGAGGGGAAGGTATCTTGTAGGTTTAAATCTCATAGGCTTGGCTCGCTCTTAGAAGTGAGATTATTTTTCAATTACAGATGCTTGAGAGAATTGTTATTTGCATGGTAACAGTGGTGTTTCACAGATGTTGTAGTAACTGTAAACTCACTGTAGAGCATAAAAGGATTCTACTTTGATGACGCTATCGCTCAAAAGCCCTTCTCTTCCTTGGCTATACATACCTCATGCCTGTCCTCATACTCTGAAGACCAACCTGTAGGCAGATTATCTATGAACATAACTCAGTTCTCTCACTATTTGATGTAGTAGTAGCTGGGGTGTCCAAAAAACACAGAAGATCAGACACACATTGTGGTGATTGTATTCACTACGCTGTACACACTGTCGTATCTGATCTACATCAGCCATCTAGCCATACTTTGCTTTGCTAATGTTTTACAAAGGCCAGTAGGATAGTGCAAGCTGCCAGACTTGGACTTGCTAATTTTGATATTAGCAGCACCCTAAAACAGCCATAGCATACTGTTAACTTCAGTAGAGGAAGCCTTGATGCTCAGTGAGAAAGGTCTATCAACCAACCAGTTATTATGAGGTGGACTGCATTGTGATATGGTAGACTACCTTTTTCAGATGTCTGGATAATGACTAGAAATAGATGAGGTGGTGATGTGAAGGATTTACATATTGACATCACATATCTAGATTGCAAAGTTTCTCTAATTGCCATGTATGGCTCTGGAGGAGAGGCAAGCTGAAGCTTGCTGTTACATTGGAGGCAGGTAACTGTAAGGACTCCCCAAAGATGCCAGTGAACTGCACATTCATGTCTTGTGGAGTGAGGTGCTTTGCTGTTCTGGTGAGCAGTTTTGTGCCCGCAGTTATAACATGCTGAATGTGGCATCTCCCATCTTGGGTGTCTTTTGGTCCGTCTCAAAAGGCAGAAGAGCAATACAGTTATTAGGTGTCAAAAATAAAGATACTCGGCCAGTCACTTGAGTAGGACTTGACCCAAGTTGTGCTCAGGGACGAGCGGCTGAAGTGCGTTCCCCATAAAGCCATGAGGCACTTCATCTGGCGCCCAGCGCTGCCAGGTTATGAGGTAGGAACGTGTTTTTCCCTGGGGTTACAATCATGCATCCTTACATTAGCAACAGGCTGCAAAATACAGCTCATAGCTCCAAACAAATTATACAACTGCCAGAGCTATTTCCTTCAGGTATCACATCGCATATGATGTAGCTACAGTCACACATTTCTCAGCTAGAGTTGTCAAGACAGATTTGCATGCAAACATGCCATGCAAACGCAGCTCTTCCTTACTACAAAATTAACATGAATTAGACACCGTTCAAGTGGGAAAATTAAACATACTAGAAGTGTGGAATTCAGATCCTAGAGGCTTGAGTCTAGCTTAGGTCACTGGTGTCAGGCACCTCACTCTACAGGGAGGTCTTCTTTTGAAGGTCCAAATATAGAAAGTTCATCTTATTCACCCAAGTGAGCAAGAAGAAAGTCCGAAGGTCAGCTAGTTGGGTACTTGAGAGGTTCCACCTGTAGCCCTGTCCTGTTCCGAACAGTGAACAGTGAGGACTCTGGTTATTCTCACTCTGCTGTGCAGTATGGCCCTGATGGACAACTGTATCAAAAAATAAATCCCACAACTGGTCTAACAAAATGCATGCATCTCCATACTTGGTTCCAAAGGAACACATGCTATAAAGATGAAATACTGCCTATATAGTCTGATAAAGATATTGCTAACTATATGAATACTAAGAAAATTTGAGAGGTGCTTTATAAAGAGCACAGACATAAAAACCTTCTGCAGACAAACACACCTCACTCTATTATTAAGCTTTGGTACATAGTTCTCCTGCCCATGAAAACCAAACATGTACATTCTCCTTGTTTCTTGCTGCAGGTAATCTAGACCTTGAAGAGACAGAAAATTTATTTCCATTTTGAGACTAAACTCAAACATGCTAAAAGCTGTGCTCTGTTGTTGGGTTTAACCAGCAGTTATTTCTTCAGTAAGAATTGCAGCTTCCAGCTCTCCTGGCTAATCTACAAAACCCTGATTGATGGCAGCAGAGGAAGTCACTTCTGTTTTGGGGGAATAGTGGAGGTGGGGGAGCCATGGCGAGGAAACAAGCTTTTTTTCCAGGATAAGATGATCTAACTTAACACCATTTTTAGACGTGAAAAAGTAGCAGCAGATTGGAAATCTAGGGTTTTTTTAAGCATCTCCCAAACGTTCTGTTGTTAGCAGAGACTCCTGTGAATCGGTTCACCAGAAGCTGCTTCCAGGTACCTCCACATCCTTCATCGCAACGTTGATCAGATCTTGCTGAATGGTGAGATTAACAAATTGCACATCCCTGATCATAGCTTCCGTCGGGGATCCTTGACCACTCAACACCCATTCAGTGACAGAGTGAAGGTACAGTTGTACCGGCTCTGGCCTCACCGGCAAAAGCCTGTACTGCACTCTCCAACCCAACAGCATCAGCCTCCCATCTGAGCACAACAGCTGTCAAACGGCCACTCCACATCAGCGGGTTTAAAATCAGCTTACTGAGGTAAGCACACTTTAAAACCAAATTTCCAAGATTTCAGCCACTAAAGCGTACATCTGAAGCACGAGAGAAAAGACTAGCCTTGTCTGAAAACATGAGCATAAGGTAAGGGCTCCGGTGTGCACATACTTCCAGAAGCAATGCCAGCCAACACGACTACTGAACGCTTCTGAACGCTTTTAGGTGGGCAGCCCATGTACAGTATCTTTACGCATGTAATTTAAAGTTGCTTACAAGTAGAGTATCAAAATCAACATTATGCAGCCCAAATCATCCCCAGTCTGTATTACAGATGCATATTTTGTAAGCATAAATCCACCCTATACCAAATAATTTCCAGGTCTTAATCCAAACCACAGACAGTTGTTCACACAGAGCCATCACAGAGAAGTTCCAAGACAGACAGATACCTTACACCTCCGGGGATGCAACAGTGCGCAGTGAGGCTACCAGCATGGGTCTGAAATCTCTGAAAACCAGTAGCTATTTCAATCATTTGCTAGGAGCATTCTACTTTTTTTTTTTAAATATTACCTACTGGCTTATATATTATTTTTGCATTGTTCACAAATACAATTGGCATACAGAAGACAACATCTGCCCCCTTTTTAAGATTGCCTTTTTTCCAGCAGTCTGCAGGGTTTCATTTCAGCCTTGAATAGTTTTATTAATTTCAATTTATATAAAAACCCCACAAGATTTACAGGCTCCAATGAATGTGATTGCAACTAGAGCAATGTTAAACTGAGATACAAACTCGCCAGAGAGCCAGCCTCCTACAGAAACATAGTAAGTTACGCTTCCCTCACATGAACAACAGTCTTCAATTGTGGCTGTGGTTGAAGGCAGGCATTACAAATCCTTCCACAGAAGGTTTTGCTGTACCTGCAGCACGCCACGTGCCCTGCCTCCTTTCTGGAATGAACTATAACTGTATATACCTTAATTTCTTCTGCACTCCAAAAAGAGAAAGCAGTACAAGCACCAGGAGACCATGCACATGAACAACGTATCTCAAAAAACTTCAGTTGTTGGCAACTTCTCTTCTTTGAATGCTTGCCCGCTTCTACACTTACACTGCAGGTGAGCCCAAGCAGTAACCCATCCAGTCTCTACTTTTACAACTTCCCTGGAATGGGTCTCAATATCTTCAAGGCAGGGGAGCTGCAGTACTGCTGCACAGACAGCATTGCTCCAGGATGCCTCTGCAGCTGTAAAACGGTTGATAAAGGCAAGGCTGAACTTCTGCGGCCACTCTACGGATGCTTAGGGAACCTAATTTAGCAAGGCACCCAATGCAACTCGTGCTGCAAGGCAGCTAATTCCCTAATGGAGACACAGCAGCAATATGATAACTGATTAATTAAAATAACTGATAACAGTCTGTTTCTGAAATTTGCAGAGATGTAGAAACACAGCCAAAACCCATCCGAACAGGTTCATCCACGGCATGTTAAAAGGATTGGGCTACTTGACACATGATTCCATGAGAACATGCCGTCTCCCCTGGGTGGGCTATGAGAGACGAACAGTCTGATCTCATTTCGGAGGCAACTTATTGTTAGATACACCAGCTTTCAGATCCTTCCGCCCTCACGATGTAGGAGATCTGTTTTTCAGTGACGTGCACTGCTACCTGACTGCAGCTGCCCTTCTGAGTACAGTGGAAGAAAATCTGGAAATATTCCGGATTACCTGGAATTACTTTCATTAGTGTAAGGGTGTGCTTCCTTGGGACCAGATACTCTGTACACTTCTGCCTGGTATCCCTGGTGAACCCAGGCTCAAAGCTGGGAAGGGTACATCAGAGTAACCCGCATCGAGTCTTTCAACCACTGAAGGAATATAGGGGCCTGTACCAATGATTCAAGCACGTTGTATCTTGCCTGTACCATACTTAAGAGTTTACCCTGTAAACTGTACTTAAGGATACAGTTAAAATGCAATTAAATATGACTGAGCCACGTTTAAAACAATATACACGCAGCTGTCTTGGGATGCAGACCAATGGTATTAAAACTAAGAATAAAAAACTCCCATCACCCAGAGAAAGATGGAACACTGTTTTGCAACATAATTTTTTCTACCTCTTAACTCATACCCACTTCTTTTTTTATACTCATCACTTCTCACAATCCCACTATATCCTTTTTCTTCTCAAATATATTTCAAGAATCCCATGAATACAACAGTGAAAGTCAGTGGGCAAGAGCATACCCACCACCACTGTCCCCAACTCACCTACTTCCTGACTACTTCCAACTTCCACAAATATATTGTCAGGCCACAAGCCACAAGCATTAGGTAATTTGGAAGACAACGAACCATCTAACTACAAGTTAGACAGCATTGTAAGACGTACAGCTTAATATTTTACCAGTCCTATAGAGCTTCATAAAAATATAAAAGTTCAAAAATATTCCTATTTCCATCATTATTTTGACCAAACCCAGTAATTTAAGGATAGTCTTTCTGCTGTTAAACATAATGCTTCAAGTGCTGAAAGTCCAAAATCCAAGATTCCTACAAGTATTCTGAAAGTATCTGAAAGTTCAGAAGATTGTAGCATCAAACATCACAAGATCAAGCACTCAATAGCTGAAGGAACACAGAACACATTAACAAAAAATGTTCCTTCAACCACATCTGAAGAATGGCTTCCTGAGATAGAGCCTGGAGGACATGAAGATGACTATAAATTCTGAGCGCTTTATGCTGAAAGTTTGACAGATTGGGCAGGATTTAAATTCAGGCTAATTAAGAAAACCTGCAAAATTACAGATTTCTTTGTCACGATGTCTGCTCTGACACCAAAGTTGCAAAAATCAGGTTTCAGACAGGTTGTTGAGACAGCATGGAGACTTTCACGCTGCTGCAGCAGCAGATGGTATCTAATCTTGTAGTGACCAAGTGCCCAACTCTTGCCCTCTCTGTAAAATTTACTGCCGAGAACTGCCCTGTCACAGGCATTTCAAACACCCTGTAAAAACTCAACCTTGGAAAGTGACTTGAAATGAACTTGTTGAGGAAATATGGCTAACTATTTTTCCCTAATGAACACTCTTACTTAAATATGAAATTACTAATATGCATTAATAAAGTCCAAGCACAAAAGCTTTGACTCTTGCAGTCAGCATAGAATCTGCCATGCAATGCACAATTTTTAGAAAGTGGTAATCTACACTTGGGTGTGATCACATATGATCCAGCCTCAGATTTTCATTTCTCTTATTTCTATGTGTATGTGATACATTAATAACATCATGATTGTTGCAACATTGGTGCAAAAGGAAATCAACTCTTGAAAATATATGCGAGAAACGGTCTCTTGTTTTTGCAAAGGAACTGAATAAACTCCTCTTCACAGGAAGCACTGCTGTGCAATCAAAGCCATCTTCTGTAAAAGCAGTAAAGAAGCAGGATATAGCATTTACTTCGGATTAATAACTAATATTACTTAGTTTTTTGGAAAAAGGGGAAAGAATGTAGTCATTCAGTTAGACCCAAAGTTTAATTGCTGTTTTTCAATTGAGTATTAGAATAAATTTCAAAAGATGGTATCCTTGTAGAGTTTATTCTACAGCCATCTTTGATTCACTAAAACTGGTATTCCAAAGGGAATCAGAGGTTTTAAAAAAATACCACTAATGCCATTTTCCTTCAGCTTTAATTATTTCTTTTTTATTTTTGTAAGTCAAATGAGTCAATATATTGGTATTCCTAAATCATCCATCTTGCATTTTGATGAGTTAGTCTACCATCATTGTTCTGAGTTATGAAATTTCAAAGTCTCTTTGGAATACTAATTTCATATTTATAGGTTTCAATTTTTTTATTCCATCCTATTTCCCTGAATTTTTTCTCGACAGTTGCTGATGTAAAATTTAATATAAAATATTTAGTCACAAAATAGTATTGCTTTTATGCACATTGTGGTAAGATTATTTTTTTTCAATAAAAACTATACCATCTTCCATAAAATCCTAAACATATTAAGAACTGTGATGCAGAACAAAATTACACAGGGTGAAACAGGTACCAGCACAACAGTGAGATTATATTACATCAAAAAATTTTAATGGTCCCAAATATATACTCAACAACTAAGCATACACTCAGGGGGGCAAAAAAAAATTATGACACAAAAGTGACCACATCTAGAATTCCACTCAATCTTTAATCAAGAAGGGACAAACAAATCCCCCACCTCCAAAAAAAATTCTGCAGTTTAAAGGGCAAAGGGAACAGATTAAAAAAAAAGAAAAAAGAGGAAACTTTATATTCGGCCCTCCCCCATAGAGGTTTTTAAAACCTGTTGTAGCTTGACTAAAATGTTCAGAATGTATGATTTCAAAGGCAGGTCTCTTTTATACAAAGAAACTGCTGGCATTCTTAACTAGTGAAGAATTATGGCGAAAACCACCTTTTCTTCAGAAGTCTCATACATGGTCCAAGAAAGCATATTCTGATTGTAGCAACTGACCAGCCAATCCAGAGTTCCACTAACAAAACTCCTGCCCTGTTGGCTTGTTTGTTTTGTGTTTTTTTTTTGTTTGTTTTCCATTTCCTTCCCTGAGAAAAGGGCAATGTGTGGTCCAAGCTGGAGAGCTCAAAGGCGTTAAGTCTTTCCCCTAAACGAAGTATTTCCCCTTCTTCTGCTCCTTTGAATTGGCACTTGATTGGCAGAAATCCGTTTGTATAGGTGGATCTGTGTCACACACAGTAATTCACAAAAGATTGCTGCTTTGCTGTGGGTTTGTTTTGTTTTTGGAAAAAATATCCTTCCCCCAAATGGTAATGTTCTTCAGCAGTTGCCATTATGATGACTCAAGCTTTGCTTTCTTTGACAGAGGTAAAGTTTCCTCTTTATCTTCATCTTCATCATCCTCTTCATCATCATCAGGATAATCTACAAGCCCAACAAGGCCTCCCTACAAAAACAAACATAATTACTATAATTAAGAAAATGTTTGCACATTGATACTTCACTTTTGTATTGGAAAATGATGTTTGCACAGAATATTGCCGTAAGCATACTGATTCATGAAGTTTTGAACAAAATGAAGCAGAACAAAAAGAAATCCTTCAGTAGGAATGAAAATGATATTGTCTGGAAAATGTTTAAATTAATAAACCCAAATGGAGTTTTACCTATTCAACTGGATAGAAAATACTTCCAGTTGAAATTTAAGAAAATCCAAAAATCTCCTTAGTTTTGCTAAGTGTCACTGCAGCTCTAAGATGCAAATTTTTTTTTTTTACCGAGCATAGCTGCAGCAACGAGCAATCTGGAAACACTTCAGAAACGAATACAGAATATCCTTCAATTTGAATTTTTGAGTTACGATACTTTTAGAACACAGTCTGTCTTCACAAAAGCTAGTTTAAATGTGTAGAAGAATTTTTTGAATAATATAATTGAGTGAGGTGTACAGGTTACAAAATTTAAACAACTCAGCAGCTGAAAATGAAAGCATATCTAGTAATATTAAAAGCTCCCTTGTATTGCAATTAACCACAACTTTTAAGATTAAACAGCTCTGGACCCATAAAGAAGCAGCATAAACTTCTAAAACAACTTCCTCTAACTACACCATGTTGCAATTTCTGAAGCTTAACCAGCATTTGACTACACTGACAGTTACTGGTACTTTACTCAAAGATCATATTACTTTTTCAGGTGTCTAATGACAGACATCCAAACCAGAAAATTTCAACCAACTGTATACCAAAAACTCGAAAAACAATTACACACATTCTGTACAGTCACATACAACATAACACTGAGTATACTACACATAAAATAACAAGATCAGATAATTAAGGAAAAACCCAATTTCAACACTTTCTAGTTTGCGACTGTGGCACGTTTATAAACAGCATACAGTTTATTGAAAGAAGGTAGCTTATGCCTAAAATCCAGGAATGGTTTTTCAGTGCACTGCATATTCAGTGTAACCTGAACATTTTTCTTTTGCCACCATGATTTGAAATTTTGGAGCCAATACTGTATGCAATATGCTCCATATGTAAAGACTGCATTTCAGATTCAAGGAATTATACTGTCTGGGAGAGAACGAGCCTCCAGCAGAAATACAGAATAGACTGAACTAAATTCCAAGCCAATTCTATCCCTTTTAAAAAGCACTTGACTAACTACTGTATTTTTTCCATAAATGAAATAAAGCTGCTTCCCCTTCCTCCACAGAAGGATTTAGAGGAAGTGTCACTTAGTTCTTCCATCAGCCAAATTCTTCTCATCCATTCAGGTGTTTCCAATAGGAGGCAATCCAAATGCAAACTCTTAGGCCATGTTCTACTGTAAGAAATCAAAAACCTAAAAAATCATTTGCCTTTACTAGAAGTTAGGTGAACAAGCAGTATGGTGGCATTACAAAGTAAGGATGAATCAATCAGAGTTATTCCGAAGTTACCTGAGAACTGAGATACATACCTGACTTCTCAGAAATAGAAATACTTGTTACGAAAGTAAACTCTCATTATCTGAATGATGCTGTATCAACACTACCTTACCTGTCCCCTAGTGCTGAGAAAACACCAGTCACTTTATTTCCTTGTCTTTGTTTAAACGGAATTTTAGCAAAAAAATCTGATAAAATCCAATAACGTCCTAAAATGTATTTAAAAATGCTGGGTTTGGATGTTCACTGCAAGTTATACTGACTCTTTTAAATTGGGTTTCTTCTTCTACTTCAGTATGTTCCAACCCAAAACTATATGCTATTTCAAAAGGTTAAAAAGTCCTGCTAGGATATTAAAAATTGTTTGTGTTTTGGCTTAGAGCAACCACTCCTCCATTATACCACTTACTTCTTTCACGTGTGCCAGTTACATCATTCTGAACAATATTAAAAATGGTAATAGTAGAAGTTGTCAAATGGGGGTGGTGGGACGTTATGGAGTCTGGCAAAATTTGGCAACGTTTCCAAAGTATTTCTGTATTTCTACCTGCCAAATATCCCTGTGAAATTTCACAAGAGTAAAGTGTTGTCTGTATTTCACAGTAAAGATCACTGCGAACAGCAGCTAGTTGTATGCTTCATACTTTAAGAGTTTAGGCATTAAAAGAGCTTTTATTTCTTCTTTTTATATACGTCAGATCTCCTTAAAAATGCTAAAGGCCAGACAAACCAGACGGTCCATTACTGCTTAATGTGTCAGAATTCACACAAACTTGAGAGAGATGCCAAATCAAATGCCTAGTGTGTAAAAATGAAGTCAACCTCTGTCCATTCAAAATTACCTTAGTTGTAATAGCTGCCATCTGAGATGTGCTTTTAGAAACTGATCCTGGAGAGCCAGGGGACCCTGGGGATCCAGGAGACCCTGGGGATCCGGGCAGATTACTTGCAGATGACTGGCTGGTAAGGTTAGATTTTGTACCACTGGAAAAGGAAAGCTTGAAACTTGGGCTCTGACGACCTGAAAGGTTAGTTTTCAGAAGAACTTCCTTTTCTTCACTCTCTTTTACTGGAGAGAAAAAAAAAAAAGGCACAAAAGTAAAGCAATGTTGTTGAGCAAAACATTTAATTACAAATCACTTTACCATCTGTGAAAAGGCTTAATACTTCACATACAACTTGGTAAAGTGAGTCATCAGAGACTTTTTTTTCCCCCCCATACTACTATACCACCTACCAGCTGTTGTCATTGGCCAGGAATGAGCACATTTATTCTACCAATGATATCACCTGAACACTTACATTTAAAATTTTGAATTATAAACCTGAATAAAACACAGGAAAACTTGAGTATCAGCTAAGATTGTCATTCCACTTCTGTAAGAAATCAACAACAATATTTTCTATCACTCTGCTTTTAAAGACAACAAAACTTGTTTTGAAGGGGTGGTCCACCAACCTGGTGTCACAATTTCAAAATCTAAGAACTTCAGAATAAATATGTGCAAATCATTCATTGCAGTAGGACTAAAGAATACAAGTTATGGCTTCTGCATAAGCCACACAGCATTCTTCTTCTCATCACTTACATTTTTTCCTTTCCATGAATTTACTGATAGGGTCCATAATATCTTCATCATTTTTAGTTTTGTCAGAAGGGGGCACCACTGCCTCTCCATCTTCCATATCATCTTCATCAGTATTAAACCACATTTCCTCCTCATCCTCCAGGGTTCTTGCATCCCTTCGGTATCTATGGTTTCTCAAAATGGAGCGCATGCTACAGAACAGTAAGTTTTAAAACTTTTGATTAAAAAAACAACTCATATTAATAATCAAACTTCTACTCTACATTTACAGTGACAGCTTACAAATACCGTAGAGCAATAAAAATACCAGCAAAGCATTCTATAATGTGAATCTTTGTATTTTCAATGCAAATATCATTAAAATCTTCTCTTTATAAAGAATCAAATAAAGTACAACTCTGCTAATAGCACATTCAGACTACTCTGTCCAAAATTCTGTAGCTTATGAGCAGTACTATTAAAAGTAATTTTAATAAATGTCACTCTAGTGTTCCATTCAGGCTTGGTTTACCAGTTTGCACTGGTAAATAAAAAGTTGTAAACCAAAGAGTTTAGAAACTACAGACTTTTTTTCTGAAAGTACTTTACAACTTACCAGTATTTGGGGTCCTATGTGTTAAAGAAAAAAAACCCCACAACACCCACAACCCAAAATCTAACTTCAATATGACTCCAGTTTAAAACAGATACATTAAAAAGACAGCTATCTCTTCCTGCCACATCCACCTGTGACAATTTTTGGTCACTATCAGTACTTTCCATTCTTCAGAGCCTTGGATACCAAGTGCTACTTCTCCCTCCCTATTTGATCTATTATTAGTGTTGGTCTATCTCAGCTCCACTTTCTTTTTCTTTTTCTCACAGCAGCAGTATCATGGCCTTGGAGGAGAGGGACACTGATGGGCACCCAGAAGAACAGGGGAAGGAGAGGTGGAAGAAAGGTTGAAAACACTCTTCATTGCTAGATGATGATTCTAACAGTCAACTTCCAACAAAAGCATGAAACCCTCAACAAATTTTCTGTAGCACTTCTTCAAAATTTACTGGCCACAATGTAAGTCTGTAATTTAATGTTTTTCATAACGTCTCTGTCACTGGAATCAGAATGTTAATTATACAACCTGGGTTTATTTTGCTTAGAGAAAAGGTCTTGCATTACTGACTGCAGGAAAAAGCCAGACGGGAAAGATTAGGAAATTACAAGGTATTAAAGAAGAATGCTAAATGTACCTTTAAAAATAAATCTAATTCTGAATAATTTGGTTGCCAACACTATCATCTGGATCTATACATACTGCATCATTTTACACTGCATTTAAATTCAAATTCTGCTAATAGTGCAAAACTATTACTTAAGTGGCACTCCTCTGAATACTTTTGTGGCCCACATCAACAAAATTTTTGGTCTCCTTCCTTACTGAACTATTCTTTGCTAAAATGTGTAAACAGATTCTTATTATTTTTGCATTTTATTATTTCTGCATTTTCACTTAAGAAATTACGTGGACTGTGACAGGGCTTGTGCAGCCACTATGTAAGATGTAGGAAGAAGGTAAAAAACTGGGCTGGTTGAGCTACAGACATCTTGAAGCTATAATTTTCTGTTGGATAAACTCATGTGGCACAACTATGCACAATCACTTAGCTCAACTTAAGCCAAGAAAAGACTAATGTTGTACTTCCTATACTGGATGGAAATTACTGAAGGAAGCAGCTGGGTGTTCTTTCCAATACATGCATTAATGTAAGACTCGTAGGCTTGAGTTTCACAGCTGTTTAAGTGGTAAGTTTAGTTGACACAAGCCAAAATAATAACACCTCACCTGTCAAACATTAATATTCAGAACTTCAGGTCCTGTACATACTCTTGAAAGTACTTCAACATTTTCAAACAAATCTACAATTACACTCTCATTTTAATTGTACAAGTCTCAAATTTAACTATGGCTTAAGAAATCTTGTGGCAGAAAACTAACAAAAAAGTCTGAAATGTCAAGATCTCCTAGTATCACTAATTAGGATTAATTTTTAATGTGTTTTCAAACTAATTCAAGAACAGGTCTTGCTAACAATTCTTAAGAGTAACTCACCTATTCACACAAGCAGTCCATTCTGGTTTAGTGAAACTACACATAAAAGTAATATCATTTGCCAAAAGTAAATGGAGTAAAAAGTCTAAATTTCCTATTTTTATACACCCTAACCTTTTAACCTTGGGTAACTGTGTACTAAGGAAAGGAACTTTTGCTCTGGCAAACAGAAAGAGTGATTCAAGTTTCACATCAGATTGTTTTTCACTCCATCAGCAAATCTAACAGTGACAAAAAAGCATCCTCTGAAAATTTCTTTGTATACTCTATTTATCAGTCATTTTGGTAGAGTTTATCTAAATATCTACTCCCACAAATAAATAAAAGGAAATCTGACGTGAATTTTTGAAGGAAAAATCCACAGAATGATAATTCACAACTGAACAATCTTTCAAAAACCCAACAGTGGGCATCTGTTATTTAAGCAAATGAACTGTGGATACTTGACAGGCTTCCAGCCTCATTACAATAGCATACATGAATGTAGGATACGACAACTTAGCATTATTACTGGCAGTCCAGCAACTAATGTTAGCTGAAAGCTGATCAAGAGTTTGAAGCAACATATCTGGGAATCACACTTTTAATCAAATTCAACAATACCTGAGATGCAAGCAGGAGTCTAAATTATTTACATCTCCCACTATCACAGAACAACCAACCTATATACCCAAAACAGAATTAAAGCACTAATATACTAAGAAGAGTATTTAGTGCATTTTACCTGTCAAGTTTTGGATTATCTTGTCGTTCCCTTTGTTGCTCAAATCGTAGTTTCAGTCCTTTGAAAGTCTGCACATAATCTACATCTTCCAGTGCCTTCCAGTAATTTTCAATTACATGAGCCGTTAACGATTTTATATCTTCCTATACGAAGGAACAAACATAAAGTGACTTATTTTCATTCAAATGAATTTATTTAAATACAATATAAACAGTAACTGAAACAAGAGATTATTTTTAAACTTTCCATATGAAGCATCATATTAATTAGCTTATGCAAAAGTGAGTATTATGCATACAAGTGTATTAAAAAATCTAGAGCTTCAAATATTTGATTAGTGAAACAGGCATAAAAGCAGCAATTTTCTAGCAGTATCTCCTTCAAAATACATGAACAGAAAGAACCTAAAACCCTGACAGAAAATTATACCAAAACCAATTCTAAAAGGTCTTTCTCACTGTAGCTTGTAAATATTTTTATATTGATAGATTAACTGATAACTGTTGTAATAAATTAAAAATAATTTACAACACTTAGCTTTCATATTGTTTATTTTCTCACCGCAAATACATTACTTATGCAAAAATAATTAATCAATGCATTTGTTTAGGGTGAGAACAAGGAAGATACTTTTCATCAGAAACTAACATCAAGTTTTTCATTGTGGTCACAGAGTGCTGGTCAAGGTCCTTTGCAAAAAAGCCTCCCAAGTGTTCTGCTATTTCAGTTCAGCGCTGTGGCTGCCCAAAGCCACTCCAGACAGCTGAGACTAGCACAGGGCTGCATACTGCAGCTGGAAAACTGCTCCTGTGCATTGTTTGGCTTTCTTAGCACTGCGCAGCTCCTGAATACACTGCGGAATAAACACCTGAGTTACCATCTACTAAGGATAAGCAAAGCAATGTAAATATTAATACACTGACTTTTTTTCCTTTTTGGTTACGTGCTCAAAGGTCACCTCTTATGAATGGTATTACATCAGTGACAACAAAAACACACTTTTTTTTTTTTTTTTTTAGTTAGGTCTCTTTAAAAACAAACCTGGATGAAAAAAATTGACAAAAATTATTGACAGATAACAAGAAGTATTCTGGAAATACAACCTGGATATCTGTGTGAAAAGAAGGGTAAGAAAATAAAAGATGATTTATTTCCCCATAGCATGAACTGTAAATCAGCACCCAATCTCACAAAGTACTGAAAAACTACGTCACAGAAGTCAGGGTCACCTAGATGGATTAACTTTTTTCATAGCTTCAAAACCATTTTAAAATCAACTCTTCCATGATGATTAGGTCATCTCAGTCTTGAATTACCTTGAGTCTCAACTCAAAGAGGTAAGAAGTCATTAGCAGGGAAGGTTTCAAGAGGTAACAAAGCCTTCTTTTTTCCTCACCCACTTACTCCTCCTCCATGACTGACTGCACCCTAGCTTGGCTCTACTCACCACATTTATAGTCTGTACAGGATCTCATCAGAATCTGGATGCAAACAACAGTGAGGAAACACTAGTGTGTGCAGACAGTCAAATTCGTGTGAATATTTTAAGAGACTCCCCTTGGAAGGTACTTTGTAGCAGGCCATTATTATAATCAAAAAAGACTGGTATCTCTTCTGAATGTTTCCATATTCTGTTCAACTGACATCACAGAGCACAGCTAAATTTGATGTTTTTGTAGCAGTAGTTTCAAATTACATTCCTGTCATAACAGGCCAATCTGATCTGCATGACGAAACTTGATTACTGCTGTCTTTGCAAATCTGGGTACTGTGAATACGCTATCAAGTGAATTTAATTTTCAAGTCACAGTAATGTTTGAACATCAGAAAGAGCATGTACAAATATGTAACAGTGATATAAAAGGAAGTAAATTTAAATACAGTATCATATGGTCCCATTATGATAGCATAATTGAGAGTACAAGCAAAAAGAAAAGTAATCTTGAACTACAAGATTAAACAATACAGTAATTATCCTTCAGCATATAACAGCACTCACCACTCTGATAAATTCAAACATCTCTATTATGGCAGAGTTCATCAGATTATAACGGGAACCATTATTTAGAAATGCTTTGACCACAGGTTCAAACAAAAAGCTTTTCATTATGTAACGGTTGTAGAATTCATCCTTTAGCCCAATTATCTTCCTCTTGAAACGAAGGGCACCTGAAACAGAAGTGTTGTCAGAAGAATTTTTAAATTTAGAAGCAAAAAAATCCAGAAATTACTCAGCATTAGTTAGAGCAATTTGCAACTTCAATTCTTATATAGCATTACATGATTAGAACTAGGTAATACATTCAGCTATTGCCTGCTTCTCAACAGTCTTGACTATACTGCTGAAGATTACTTATCTATTTTATCACAAAGAAATCCTCCATCATAATTGTATAAGTGAAACCACCTCTGTTCACTGAAGAAATAATATACCAATGTTTAACCATATTACTACTAACATAAAGCTATATTTTCAATGCTTTAAATTACTTATGATACATCTGAAATATTTTCTCAGTAGAAGAAATGGGAAATTTGCTTATCATTCTTATTATTCAAATGTAAGTTTGATTACATTGAATTAAGTCCTATTTGATTAGGATGCAAACTATCTTATTTTAAATTTGGTAAATGGCATTTTCTTCAAACACATAGTAAAGCATCTTTCTGAAACTTCAAAGAAAACACAAATATTAGAATGTCCATGCATAAACAGAAAGTAGAGTATCATCTTGCTATAAAGCAGCACATTTTGGTTAGCAGCTAGGTGTACATGAAAAAAAAATGATTCAAAGGTTCTAAAACCAAACTCAGGTGATTCACAAATTTAAAAGCTACTACTTATTGTATGGTACTGCTCAGTAAACTTTAGGCTTTGTTTTATTCTATGTGCACAACAGAATCATGGAGAAAAATTTCTTTCTTGCCTCCAGAATTAAGTCACACTGCTTTGCTATTCCTGTGCTGAGCATGGTCAAAAAACTACCAGAGTTTGAAGAGCAGCACACTGAGCTTCTATGTGGTTTAATGCAGTCAGATAACTATATCTCTAATTAAATACCTCTGATAATTTCTACTAAAAAAATATCAAAACTTCTAATGGTTCTCTTAGGCTATTCAATATTGAAATTCCATCTTTTCAATTCACGTCTCCATTGAGATTAAGAAAAATCCTTCTGATTTTTAGGAAAAAAAAAAAGATACCTATAAATGCAAAATCAGTTACTAATACTAGCTGACATATCTCTAAATTGGTATGAGAAACACAGTATAATAGAATTTCTGTATTCAGTTACAAATTGTCATGATCTGTGAGCAGTTTTCTTCCAGCAGAATGAAGATATGCAGCACTTCACATTCACAAAATACTAGTTTATTCCTTTGCTTTCAAACTTACACAATGCCAAGAAAGCGTGCTTTGAGGCCATGAGAACAAGTACCCTTCGCAGTATATCTTTGTTAATTATGTAGTTCTTTATGTGATAAGTATGATGCTCTACGCAGAAAGTTAGCAATTCCAGTATTAATGCCAAGAGTTGGGCTGTCTGAAAATCATCTGTAATAAAAACAAACCCAAAATAATTAAACATATCTAGGATATTGCCTTCAGAAGCTAACTTCAAATACTCAACTGCAGTCTGGTAAACATTTCCAAGTTCTTGTATATTCCCACAGATAGTTTAGAGAACATGCTGGAGGGTATGTTTAGTCTTTAAAATAGAAATTGAACAAGCCTGTTATTGACTGAATATTTTCTATTTATACAGATGTCAGGAAACCCTCTTAAACTATAGGAACAATTACATTTTGTCCATTTTGAATCAGCGTTTGAAGGTTCAGAGAGTACAGAACTTACAATTAAAGAACACAAATATTTTAAATAGTAAAAATCTCACTTCCAATCTATCCAGAAACCAGCTGAGATATAACAGATTAATGTATCTAATCCTTTGGAAATCTAGACAACAAATGTAAAAGTTTACAGAATGTTTATCTATCTTTTATGTACCTCCTTTTACATCCATTTTGGATGTGTGGTAACATTAATAAACAAACAGTACTGCTGCTAGTAGCCAGCAAAAACAGTTACTTCATCACAGATCTCTGCTTTCTTAGTCTGATTTAGAACCAATATCCTCAAATTCAGCACAGTACTGTGATACACACCTTCTCAGGGGCAATTTTGCATCCTCTCTAGTAATCCCTGGCCTTAAAAAACATTTACCCATGTTTACAAGTCTATGTCACTGAATAGCCCCATAAGTTACTAAAAATTATACAAATATTTCTATTTTTGCTGAAACAAAAGCTGCGGCAAGTGCTTTTCACAGATCTCTTTGCTGAATTTTATACTTATGAATTATTCAAATGACTAAATCATGAAGCAACATTTTACACTGAACTACATATCAAAGTCTCAGATTCTCTTTAAGACAGAAAATGTCCTTTGACAGTTACTCTGTTTTAAACATTGACATTCAACAGCCTTGATGAGCCCCATACCTAGAGTGGCATTACCTTTGCTAGGCTTGTCCTCTGTAGTATTGGCCAATAAAGGGGCTGTCAGAACATGCATACAATGTTTGTAGAAGAAACCCAAGAATTCTGTCTTTTCTGTTTTCTAAAGAATAAAAATTAAAAAAAAATTATTTATGTAACATATCACCAATTAGTCCACAAAAACCAACTCTAATTTCATTTGAAGGTATTTACTTACATTGGCAGTAGCAAGCATATTTTCTGGATCAACTAAAGTACGAAGCAAACCCATAAGTAGCACTGCCCCTCCAAGTTCTGGATCTGTGTCACAAATCATGTGTTCTATAATGAGGTTAATGAGTAATATATCCTAATGGAGGAAGAAAAAAAAAAGCAAGCAAAAATCAATTCTAATGCTACTCCCTTGACCCAAATCAGAAATTATCTTCTAAAAGAGTTACTGCCTGGTTAAAAATGGTGTTCTAGCAAAATTTTGTAAAATGCAAACAACTACCAAACAAAAAAACCCCCAAACTTGACAGAAACAAATGAACTTTACGTGCCAGTGACACCTTTTGGTCAGTGGTTCAACAGTAAGGTGGCAAGCAGTGAAGAAGAATCTTTCAAAGCAACTAAAAATGGTTCTGAAATTAACAATCTAATTTAGAATTTACTCTGAATTGAAATGCCAAAAGAAAAAAAGTACAGAGGTTGATAATTAACAGTCTCAAAATTCAAGTGATTTCTGGAAGAATTTTCAGAGTACAAACATTTTAATTTGTATCCTCCTTTAGAATACATACCAAGAGTTGTATTTCCACAAACATTCAACATTAAATTTTATAATGCTATTGAACACAATGAGATTACTTTCACCTAAAAATAACCCCAACATGTATTTGCAGAAAACAAGAATAACACATAAAAGTAGAAAATAATATTTACATTTAGGAATCCCTACACTAAAGCTGCTTGGTTACCACTGTCCCACATAAAAGAGTACAGCCATCAGATTCAAGTGGCTGGAACCACCAGCAATATTCCCTGTCCCAGCTGCCTCTTTCTTCCAGTACAGAAGTAGCAACATCAGAAGTTTCCTGTTCTCTGGCATGTTTTTGGCAGATACAAGAAAAAACATTAACTCTCTCCTCTATGGAAAAGGCAGCACAACGTTTCTTCTCCACTGAATACCACCTTGAAATACATTTCTTACTACTAGTTCTGTGCTAGCATTCTGTATTAATCAGCTACAGAGGATCTCTGGGAAATACAAACCTCTGTCAAACAGGGTTCTTAAACACTTAGGACCATAATTCCACTTTCAAGGTGTGTGATAGTAAACTGAATACCGGTTTCTTACAAGTAAATTACAAACACATGTACATGCTAAGATCAAGGCTGAAATTTGTATTTTGCACTTTAAGGAGGCCATCATTCAAAAACGTTTTGGTTTGCTTGTATGACAGCTGATGTTAGCCAAAATAGTGGTTTATGGTAACCTTTTTTTTCTTTACACACAATGGAACAAGAACATATAAACAGGTGAACACTCATCTCACCTGACTAACAGAACTTTTAAAAACATAGTAGTGCAGTACCCTGTAGCCATCCTGATTATATTCCATACTTAGCCCATACTTACAGCCCCAGAACTAGGGCTCATGTCATTAATAGAGTTGTAAATATAAACCATTAATTTTAAAAACCACACATTTCAAAAATACACACATTTCTGGGGACCCTCTACTTACATCATCATTCTGCTGCGCTTCCTGCATGACAAACTCTCGTACCATGGATGGGTTGTATTCAACCAAATATGAGAATATATCAGTGGCTGCACTTCGTACTTGTGCATCATCCATACCCTGGAAAGGTCAAATAAAATAATTTGTGTTTCCTTAGAAGAAAAGGCTTAAATTGAACAAAAAAACAGAAAGCATTTTAATTCCTACTTACAAGTCAGACCTAATTGTTACTAAACCTGTATTCTAAAACTGAACTGACTCTAACCTCTTCTTTTTATATTTGACAACTGTTGGGTAAAATATGGTTTCCCTGCCCTTTTGGTCTATTTCCCTATTTTCTGACTTAATTGCACACCAAGAAGCATGTAAAGACAGGAAAGTGAATGAGAAGACAAAAATAAAAGAAAGCCAGGGCACTTAACAATGTCATATTGTAACTGCTTTTAAAGTTTTACAAAAATATTTTAAATGTTCTGAATCTCAAGCTAAGACAAGACAAATGAAGCACACACTTCTGAAAACGATGCGACTGAAGTTTGGCATGCTTACTTTTTAAAAAAAACCACCTCCCTGGAGATAAACAAAATTGTTATCACAAATAAAATTGAGCTGACTTACCAATATGACTTCTAGTGCTGGCAATATGCCCATATTTGACAAGGTTTTGAAAAATGCATCTCTGTTTTGAGGTTGCAGTGTTTGAGAGAACGCACAAAACTCTTTCAGAAAATTTACCTGAAGAACAGGAATAATATATTAGTTAGTAATTAAAAAAAAGATGCACGTAGTCAAGATGTAGTAACTGTCCATTTCATGTATATTTTACAGATTTCTTACCAATTCCTGTCTTTTCTCCTCATCTGTGGCTTCATCTGTTAGTTGTGCAAACAAGTCTGTCAGAAATTTTTCATCTTCCTACAAAGGCAAAACAATACCATTTGTTTATCTGATAATATGAAAAGGCATCCAAGTATAATACGAAGTTCTTCTAAACCATGCCTCCTGCAATTAAAAGAACATACGCTTGTGTACTGTAGTTAATCATACCAGTATCAACTTTCTAATTCAATTTTCAAACAAATCAATATGAATCTTGTTGTTGAGCTTTTATCATGTTCACCACCACCCCACCCACCACTTCATTCTCAGTTACAATGTATCTTGTATTGCCTTTTGGCTGTCCTTTTTCTATTTTCTCCTGCCATTCTCAATGTTTTGTCTGATTTCTCCTGTAACTTCCTTCCCCCTTGTCACACACCCGTCCCCCTAAACCACGCTACAATACCTTTGCTTCCACTGTTTACATGTATTTATAAACATGATATCCCACTCAGCCCCCCCCGCCCATGTCTTTGAAATGTCATGAGATCTTTGCAGCCGAACTAAAGCAAGGGCACGACAAAGGGAGAGCTGCGTAACACAGGAACGAGGTGAGATTCTTCCTCCCCAATGTTGTGAAAAGGGTGCATTCAAATCAAACCAAATCAAAATAACCGTTCCTATTACATACAGCATTTACTGGGCATTCTGGCTGGGAGCAATCAAAAACCATTACATTATTTTTCATGCTGCTCTACCTTAGCAAAACTACAAACAGCAGCCAACACATTACAAACATGTATTTAGACTGAAAGAAGCAGCAATGCTTAACTTCCCATAACCTTTACAGTCCTAACAACCAGAAGATTATTAAAACAGAAATAAACGTTCCCCTATCCTTTTCCCAACGTTGCACAGCAATAAGACAGCACATGCTTGAAAAATATACCTGTACATCAGATATGAAGAGATTTTTTCAAAAAGCTGCCAGTGTTGTTTCTTGTGACATCAGTAACACCATGTGCAATATTCCTCCATCCCAAAACCACAGGGCGAGAAACACAACTTGCCTTGCTTATGTTTACACAGCATAAAGCAGAACTATGAAAGAACTTCAGATACATCCAAATAAACTTTCTTTCATTGAAAATCAGCTAGGTACCTCATCCAGGCTGACCTTGCAGCCTTGCTGAGAAATTAGTACCTTAGTTCCACAACAGCACACCATGCTAATGCAGCTATAATGCTGTCACAACCCAATTCAGCATCTCTATATGGCACTGCACAACACAGATAAACCCAAAATAGGTTGGCAGTAGATACTACCCCACCAGGCATTTCACCACACTATAAGGTAAACCCTATATTTAGGATATGCCACACGTTTCCTCTTGTTTGATGCTGTGCTTCTAACCTGACCCAAAAGTCTAGTGATAATGAACAAAGAATGATTTCTGGACACAATTTCAGGTGCTGTTTCTGTCACTGCTTCAAAATCAAAACAAAAAGAGATAGGAGAGGCCTCACGTGAAGTTTACTGAAATTCACTGTGGAGGATCAAGCACTGGAAATGTAAAGTTTCAGATTTCAACAGTCAAACATGTTCAAAACAACTATTAGGGTCTTTGATTCCAAGAAACATAACTTGTTACAAAACAATACAAGGGTGTTTGTCTACCTGCTATCCAGCTGTTATATGGCTTGGTAAGTTTTCTGTTCTAGTACTTAACTCGTTAGACATTGCAGGTAACAACTAACCCACACAGGAGATACTGATATACGTGTTTACTGAAATAAAAAACCCAAACCCCATAAAATCCAGTTCTTTTTAAGAACATGCATGTTATTCTCCATGATTAACAATGCCTTTAAGAAAGGAGTAGTTTGCTTTCATTTCTCTTTTTGCTATTTTGATCAAGATGTAAAACCAATCTATCAAAACTTTTGAGAAGATGCATGCTTATCCCCAACTGGAAGTGTAACCCCTATTTCCATTCTTACTGGGAAATGAACTTTTCACTTCCTTCATAATACCAATACCAAGTCAATACCACAGAAATACCTCAGAATGCTCACTGGGAAGATTATTTCAGCCTTTAGCTATGCCAGAGCCATGATTAGTGTGTTTCTGCCTAAAAAAGGTACACAATATTACCCAAAGTATCAAATTATTTTTTTTAAGTCACAGTGTGGGAGGAGAGGAGGAGCCCATGCACTGCTGGTGATACGTGGATCCCCCTTCTGACGCAGTGCAGAGCCCCAGAGGCAGAGGTGGCGGGGGGAAGCTGCACCTCCATTTTTCAACCCTCCGCATATATACTATAATAAAGTATTTTACAAATCTGTATTAAAAATAATATAATACTTCAGTATTTCTCACACCACCTCCTCTCCCCAAACTGCATTAAATACATTTTATTTTTAAATTAATAGGATTATCTGAAATCTGTAGGCCTCAGAACAACCATGATCTATTAAAAATCAGATGAATTAAGATGGATCTGAGTCAAAACATCCCACCCTTACATGGATAATATGCAGTAAATGGCAGTTATTCCAAGAAAATAAAACAACTTATTACAAACTTCACAGTTCTGTCTTAGCCCTGAAATGCGTTTAGGCACTGTCTCATTACAAATGCTTAATGAAAGGCAGACAGGTTGTAATTGACAGGAAAAATGCTCATTCATAGAAAAATTGTGATTGCAATGAACATTTTAAACACAAAATTCTCTCTCTCGAGCTGTAAAATTACTGACAAGGGAAGCATATCTACCAAAATCTATAGAAATGCAGTCTAAGAGCAGAGTTCACATATTTGAGAAGTCACAGAGCACCAACACCAAATGCTAGAATTACATATTTCTGTGGTTTTGGTTTTTTTTTCCAACTTGCAAAAATTCCCCAAAATATGGCTGTGAAGTGAACACAGTGCAAATGCATAACTCTGCATTATCTGGCCTCTTCATGCAGACAAGTACCAAAACTCATTTGGATCTATCTTAGAAGCTGTGAAAGTCACAACTGTTTTCAAAAAAAACCCCAAAACTGCAAACAATACTTTACGGGGTAATTGTAGAATCTAGCTATTTTCCCCATGCACAGGAATTATTAAATGTGCAGTATGTAAACTAGGCATATATCAAACACTAAGTATATTCATTTATGCTTTTGCAAGATCTAAGTAGATGCTCCTAGGATTTAATACCTTTCAAAGTTCACAAAAATAAAATTGAGCAAGGCCATCCACTCACTCAATCATTTATGACTTTAAAAACAAGAAAACCCACAAAGTAGGATCACAAAAAAGACACTATTTGTATTTGTGATTCAACTTTCAAAGCAGCCCTTCTCCTCCCAGAATGCACTTAAAAAAGCATTCTTCAAAAGCAGGCCTCTCCTAAAATTTAATTAATTTTCAGTTATCATATACTTCATGTGTGTGATTACAGATAAATGATGAAAAGCATCCCTTTCTCAAAAAAAAAAATCCAGGAAACTCAATGACACCTAAGCCAGAAGAAGAGTATACTTTCCATCCTATTTTCCACCTCCATATTCATTTTCCACAGAAATAATATTTCAGCCCAGAAAATGGATATTTCATAAAATGTTATCAGCAAACAGAGAATTACAGCTTAAAACATGCATTCCTTCCTGCTGCCTGACCAGAAGATTTCATAGTTTAAAATGTTTCAATCTCCTTTATCTCACATGCCTTCCCACACATGCCTTCATTTGCTATCAGCAAGCTATTTCCACTTGAGACAACACACGGAAACAGCAGCAGGATCCACCTGATCACATGTGCAGTTTCTGTACACATTGAAAATCATTTTCTACCATGAAAAAGCTAATCTCAGAAATCATTAGCATGCATCACTTGCAAACCTCTAAGTCATTTCCCTCAGAAAGTGGCATCCTTTTATACTTTATTGCAAGGTAAATTTTGCTGAAAGTAAATCTCCAGAGTTATTCCTGAGCCAACTACTGCAAACAGCACACTGGCAGGAGACATTCCACTCCTAATACATTTGGGCAAAACTACCAACATGCACTGATAGAATTCTTCCTCTAAAACAACTACAGATAACTACATTTACATCCATAGGGTTCTGTTATGAATAAATAACTGTAAAACCACTTTTTCAAAAATCCCATTGTTATATATAAATCCAGTAAAATATACGGATGTACCTAAATGCCTACAATTGGTTATTGAAAAGTGGGATAGGGACTATCAGTAATATGATTTCTGTATTTAAAAAAGTTGATTTACCAGTACAGTAATGCCATGTGATTACTGCTCTACTTGGCACATGAATTATTTTAACATATATCCAATTCTCCCCTTCCACTGTCCACTTTCCTGAAAATAAAAGACTCTGAAGTCTAAATGCACATACTTGAAAGCAATCCTAACAATATTCTGTATTCTGGAAGATAAAAACATCACAGGATCTTGCTGGCAAAAAGAACATGCCAATGAGAAGGGGGAGAGAGAATGGGAGGAAACAGTGTTTGCTCACTCTATGGCGCAGTTTTGCAAGTTTTTGGTTTTTAAGAACTAGTTAATAATACAAAGGGAGAGAACTGGTGGCCTCCAGTGTGAACATTAGTATATATTTTTAAAATTGCAAAAGA
Organism: Aramus guarauna; assembly: GCA_013400195.1. NCBI lineage: Eukaryota > Metazoa > Chordata > Aves > Gruiformes > Aramidae > Aramus > Aramus guarauna. Next base: position 320,516 of record VXBL01005090.1, on the reverse strand, counting down.
GCGTCATATAAAGTAAGAAACACCACTTACCTGTCCCACCCCCACTCTCAAAGCTTGGCGAACTCCATGTTTCAGCAAGGTTTCCTGGTGGCTATGGCATCTCAAGACTAGAACAGGCTGGAGCCCAAGCAGTAAGAGCATATTAGGAGGGGCTGTAATTGGAAAAAAATGTTATACACCTCTTTCGTGTCTTACATACACCGAATCATAAAATCTTTAACTGAGTAGGTTTCCACAGTAGTTAATTCTGTAGACTGGAAATACTGGTATTGTGGGTTTATTATCCATCATGACCAACAATATCTAGTTTCCTAAGACCTTGACCAGTTACTTAAAATGACGGGTCTTAAACAATTAAATCACAAATAAACTAACCTCCATTTCTCAGAAAAGCCCACTATAAAGATTATGGGAACAGTAACCTTAACGAAGAAGGAAGGAGGAATACAGTTCATAACCCTAAGGGCCAAAGGGGACTCATTCTCTCTATTTTTGGTTTTACCTCAGAACAGGCAAAAGTTATTTACCTACCAAAGAGAGTAAAATCACAGAAGCAGGTATCTTCCATGACTACAGCATTTTTTTTTTTTTTTTAAAAAGATGCCCAAAATCTTCCCCAATAAAGCCAGAATTCTTAAGAATCAGCATATTCTTATTTACAGAATTCACTAGTTATAACTGAAAAACTGACCTTGAATGTCAGTGACCTTTAACGACCTCAAAATATCCTATCTTGAAATCAAATACCTTAAGACACACTGGTAATTTTGAGTAAAAGCATAAAGCACCATCTGCACAGTGTCTCGTACAAATTTCTAGTCACTTTTCTGTAACTAAGGTATGTCTGAGCTAATTTGAGATGAAGGTACTGCAAAGTGCCTGGCATGAAAAGGGCTCTTTAGAGCTCATCTTTTTCTAATGGTGGAGGTAACAGTTTTTATTCTCCTTTTCTTCACAGCCAGTGAGAGAGAACAGAATAGCAAACAACTCAGTTGCACATGCAATAGTTACAGTATGTCACAGGATAGCAGGTGCTCAGGGAGTTTACTTTTAATCTGAGAAGTAAAATTTCATAAAAAGATAGCTCTTTTGTCACACTGTCAATGGTCCAGGAGAGACAACCTAAAGTCAACTGCAGAAGCATAACAATCTCTATTATGCATCAACTAAGAACTTGAGACTCGTCCGTGACTCCTAATAAACCACCATGAAGCACCCCAGAAACTCATCAATTACTGACTTCCATGAAATAGTGCACACGCCCCCCCCAAAGGACTGTGACACAACCAGCTACAGAAATGCATGTTAAACCATACAGTAGTGGAAGAAGTTCCTTAAGAATTAGTTATAGAAGTGAAATCAACAAAACCAATCTTTTAATTTTGTTCTCAGAACTTTATTTATTCTGCTTAAAGAAATGAGAAGGAACAGTATCATACATTTTATACATGGACTGTGGGAACCGAGGGGGTGGAGAAAGTAAAGGGGAGAATGAAACTTTAGGTGGCAGAGATTACAGGAAGGTGCAACCTAACATATTGCTCTATAAATAAATGAATAAATAAATGCCAGGTAAGTAGGTTTAAACCTTGGCTTAGACCTACACTGTGAGAACTTTAAAAATGAATCAAGCAAGCAAGCCTGCTAACTCTTAGAAATGCAACTGGCATATAATTTGTGATAGCCTCTTTTAATCCCCTCAAAACCAAGAATTTATTGTCAATGTCAAATAATTCCCAACATTCTTATTTATAAACTCAGGGAGCTCACCCTCAATGCAATAGAGCTCTACTGTGAAAGGACTAGGAAACACAATATAGCACAGGATATATTTTCTTCCTTGTGTGCTACCATTCTTGGCTTCTCAAAGCTGTAGAAAGCACTTGAGCAATTTGAAAGTTACTGAACTTTGAAAATTATGCAATGCTAATTCTTTTGGCTCCACTGCACAGGGAGTATACTTTATTCTCAACCATAGACAACAGCAACAGAAGTGAAGATAAGGTTCAGAAACCTGTGGTCACACAACAAACCAAAATCAGATCTGAGCCTCTATTTCAACGGTAAACTGCAACTAACAAGTTTCACAACCACATATAAACCTCGATATTCTAACCCAAGCTTACCCTACAGCCCTTAACATAACACAGGTTGTAAGAGACAGCAAACACGCCCTTAATGATTTTGCAGTATCAGGTCCCCTTTCTCCATGCCCAGTTGCCTTTTCAAAGTTCAAGATCCCTCTCAGAATCAGCCACTGACACCAAGACTCCGGAATAATTCTTCCCCTCTCCTCAAGTGAAAATGTATCATCCTCAGGACTTTGTTTTTAGCAACCGTTGAAAGAGGTCAAGATTATTCTAGAAACACTAGTCATACTGGATACGCAAGTTGAGACCCCTTAACTGAATCTTTTTCAGCACTCTCTCAAAGTCAGGCTTGTAAGCTTTCTCAAACTGGCCATTCCAAAACAGAAATGCCTTCTGACTGTTTCAGATACACATTTGTGATTTTATCAAGGATAGACATACAGACTTAAAGACTGGTTCAGTTGGGCATAAGGTGGGGTCTAGCACTACGGAAGATACCCAAGGTGTTCCACCAGGCCTCCAGTGGCTGCTCCACAAGGCATGTGCCTCAGCTGCTAGGTGTGGGTGATGTCATGCACATCTGGCTGCTTATCAAATATTCCATGTGTGGACATGACAGATTAAAGCTCCAAGAGAGTGGATTAAATAATATCAGTGTTCTGATCAACTGAGTGCAGTGAAAAGTCAGGAGGCCTAGTTTTGATAATGATTTGCTGTATGAGCTTGCAAAAGGAATTTTCACTCTCCTTTGCTGTATTTTCCCTGGAATTAAACAGGGTGCATTCTGAGACTCAACAGAAGATAAATATGATTAAAGTAATTGGTAGCATCTAGCACTTCATCCATTTCTCCAGATCAGACAGCCCCCACCAAAGACAGTGGCTATTCATTTATTAAATGCTAGGAGAATTAAGATAATGATAGTTAATTTATACAAACCAAAACACATGTGCTATAACACTTTGATGAGTTAGTTGCAAGTTTTAGGAAGATGTGCCACCTATTTCTACACAGTTCAGGAAGTTCATGGGTTGGTGCAGAATACTTAAGACATGTAGGTCAGATATCTAAAGCATCATGTACTTTCTTTAAATTTGCAGTAAGACGTATGTCACAAAAAATTGGTAATTCCAAGCAGTATTATTTAGGGACTTATAAGACCAATTAAGAAAACATTCAAGCACCTAAGGCAATGTTATGTTCTGAACCTGGACTTTCCAAACAACTGATTTACTTCAAAAACAGAAACAGTTACATCCTGGTATAAGATTGTATTTGTGAAATTTAGGTGAAGTAATTTGATTTTTTTTTTTGTCATGGTAACATGACAAAATTTATCCTTAACTGTAGTGCCTAAAAGTCCAAAAATGCAGGAAAAAAAAGTCCTAACAAAATAAACCCTTCGAAATGCAAACAGCCCTGTTCCTTCCAAACAGCCTAATTCAAGATTCTACATATGTTTGCTCCATTTAAATCAGTTACTGAGAATCTAGTCCAAAATCTGAAATTTAAGAACATATATTTAACAGCTCAGTATTCAAATCCACACCTTTCATGTCATACTTCAAAATGACTTTCAGAATCACAGAAGTGTAAGTTCCACCAAAGCACCTCTATCTTTCCAAGAAAAATTATCCAACTTTCTTTGCCCAAGTGCAATAGACAGACTGAAATTCTGAAACTTACCTGTAACATACCAACAATTTCCACTTTATTAAAAAAGATGAAAGAATGAAGTGTTGATAGCATATTTTCCTCAAAAACTGAGGGAGTGGGTAGGACCATATCTTGAATATACTGTACTCTGTATGTCTGATGTATTTTTTGCTTCAGCTCTGGATCCGATATAGGAATCACCTCTTTAAATTTTGCCGTTTTAGTCAGAAATTCCCTGTGTTTCCGTGACTGTGATAAAGATGGATCATATTCTAGGCATCCAATTACGTCCATTATACATTCCTCGGAAAACATGACTTCAAAAAGTGCAGTTCTGTTCAAAAGAAAAATTCCCTTGATAATTTCATATAAGTGGTGTAGTCCTTCAATGTTCTCCAAGTCTTCGCACACATGAAAAATTTCTAAGAGCTTCTTAATATAGCCCTCATTTTCCAGTGCTAGTGCGAGTTTTTCACGACGTAATGGTGAAGGCAGTGAAGATGCCACAAGTTCTGCAATTTCTTCTAGTCGACTTAATTCACAAGATGGCAATTCTAGACCTGGTGATGACATATCATCAAAACGTTCTTCCTCAGATTCATCGACAAGGTCCTGAGTAATATCGACAGAAGGGTCTTTGCCTTGAACCTGCAAAATAAGATGTGTTCAAAAAAGTGGGGTTTCATGTTTACATGAATGCTTTTTTAAAAATACCATTTCAAATGTCATACGCATTTTCTTTGTATGGCCAAAATAGAAGTACAAATGTAAGTTTGACATTCAGTACAGCTGGTTTGGAAAATAAGAGATAATGAAAAGATTTCTTCAAACAGAAGGCTTTACAAAATTATTTCTACATTAGATATTTAATTCTAGTTATTTTCTATAAAAAGGAGGAAGAATAAAGAAAAAAGCTACATTTTCTGAGTATTTCAAATAAAAAAGGAAATTCGTAATTACTTGTATGGATGACAACTTTTTAACAGACTACTGAACTAAACTATTTGTTTCCAGTCTTTATTCTCTGCAGACAGATTTTCAAATGCAAACCAGTATTACATTATTGCAGTGACAGCTTTAAAAATTTATCTATAGGCTATTTAACTGCTCTTTCTGCTTTTCAAAGCTTCTGCTACCTCAAACAGAGGAGAGAGGCCAGTCTTGTTAATTTAATCATTGTTTTCAGTTCTGGAGAGCTGCAAGTCAAAACCGGTTACCGTGCACTTTCCAAATACTCAACAGAGACACAGAATCCTCTCATAAGAAGAGAAAACCCCAAACCAACATTAACAAAAGAGTAGTAGAAATCTGGAGCTGTCAGATAAACAAGGTACAGGACCTGCAAAGATCTCTCTAGAGATACAATGAGGAAACTGCAGAAAGTACAAATTAGTGGAAAAAAAACACAGACAGATGCTTGGGGACCAAAGTGTTTCAGCTTTAATGACATCTTAATTGTAGAATCTGCTTGGAGTCTTATGTGTCAAATCCAGAAAGGCACTGCTGTGTACAATGGTAGAAGGTGCTGGTCTTTTTAATCTTGAAAATCAGCAAAAAAAACCCTGGGAGAAATAATTCTTCATGGATAACAGCAAGCCTATACTTAGATTAAAAACCAGAATGCTGTTAAAACCCACGTACTGTTCTGCTTATACATCAGCAACCACTTCCAGCATAAGTGGTATCAAAGTTTTTCTTTTAGAAGAAACTTTTAATGACTGAGGAAGCTTAAGATCTTTAAATTACACTAGTCACAAATACAATAGGATGGCCTCAAAACAGGATGTAAAGACACTGGTTTCTTACAAAAATACTAGATCTTTACATGAGGCGGAGGAAGCTGGGCTTCTTATCTGGGTGTTTCCCAAGAACACAATTTCCCCTTTGCCCCATTTGGTTTCTGTCCCCAACTTTTGGTCCTTTGACTGCTAAAGTTCCTGGAAATGTTTCTGTACTTATTTATACAAGTGGTAAACTGTTGAAAAGACTCATTCCTAAAAAAAGGAATTATCTATACACATGCAATTATGAAAACAGATTTCTTTTCTTTCTGAAATCAGTGAGAACAAACTGCAAAAGACAGAGTGGAGAGAGCCAGATGTTTAAAAACAGAGAGAGTGCGTAGAGAGAGAGTCAGGCAAATTTAGAGAAATCCCACCTACGGTAGCATAGAAATTAAGAAAATTTGTAATGATTGGAATGCAAGAAAAAACCCAAACAAGAATTGGCAAATGGAACTAACATCAGTGAATATACTGACTAACTCTTTGGGGTATTTGTCAATAGTTAATACCTGACCAAATGCTATCCAGAAACAATATTGATTCAATGACTATACAGTCATCCAGTCATAGTGGTAAAATATAACCAGTCAATTAGCACATATTAAAATATAGACATGCTACATATAAGTTGTTTAATTTCTTTAAACTGTACGAATTACAGCTTTGAGGTGATAATACAGGGATAGAGCTACCTCCTACTTCAGCTATCAGATCGATCTTTCACACCCTGACAGTCAACAGAAATATACTGTCACATTTACACAGAAAAAAGTTCTGTTGAGAAACTCAATGTCCCCCTCACCTGAAACAGAAGAATGAGATAAGAGAAAGAGAAGAATGAGAAATGCAGAAAGAGAAATATGAACAAGATATGGTTAAATCCATGAGAAAAATGTTATAATCACATACATTCTTCTCTCTACAATAAAACTTTGGACAGGTAACCTTTTCCCTTCTGGCCAACTTGGAAAAAGTTAATTATGAAATTGTTACGAAACTTTTAAGCACTCTTTTTGAGCTAAATTTCCTTGGGCGACAACAGAGCTAAGAAGTCATATTAAGCAAAAAGATCTGAAAATGCTCTTAAAAAAACCCCCAAATACAGTTTAACTTCATATCAAATTTCTGGAGGAAGGAGAGTTTTCAAACTCAAACATGCAAAATTTGGCGGAGGTGGCTGGGATGACAGTTTTTACTTTCTATCTACTGTGTTCAGATTCACCTCTTAGAACAGCCTAAAAATTTTGAATGCAAACATTAAGATGATTTAGGTGTCTCAATCATATATTTATCAAACTTACCTGACATATTTTTTCCCATATTTCATCACATCCTGCTTTTTCTTGAAAGCTAAGTGCCAAATCATAATTTTCAGCTTCAGACCACACAATCAAGGTATCCTTTAAAGAGAGGAAGAGCATTTTCAGGTAATGTATTTCAAATTTTACAAATGTGAATAGTGTTTAAAGAGTAAAATTTTAAAATAAAACCAGCTTGACACCTACTTATGACAGGACAATATTACAATGCAAATGTAATCATCATACTTTGTAAAATTGTATACATTCTGAGGTTCTTAGGATTAAAAAACATTTCTGCATAAATTAGAATAAGGAAGTTCCAGAAAGATACTGAAAGTTTTCGTTCTTAATTCATGTGACCATAATATCGTAAATCTCAAAAAGGTTGATCTAGAATATCTACTTCTACCTCAACGCATCCTCTGATAAAATATGGTAACAAAAGCAACAGGGTGGTTTTTGTTTTGGGTTGTTTGGGTTTTTTTGTTGTTTGTTTGGTTGGTTTTTTTTTTTAAATCTTTTCAATTGGACCACTTAAACCCATACATCTTTTGTAGGATCAAAGTTACAATCATCTTTTTCATTTTTATATGCCCTAGAAGACACTGTGCTAATGCACAGAACAGCTGCTTAAAAAGCAGCCCCAAGATGTCTGCAAACTTCAAACAAGAACTTGAATACACACACTGTTAACTGCCTAAGAGTATGCACACCTATTATGCTGAACGATGCACATCATTACTCATTCCAAACTACAATTCTGGCAGGTAGACTTACCCTTGATTTCCAGAAGCTAGTTGAAACCGTGCTTAGCTATGTCTACTACCCAGACACTTAAGCTCTCATCTACTTACTAGAATAGTTCAAGAGTTTATCAGAGCCCTCATACTGCATGGAAAAACAATATATGGAAGTGGAAGCTGATGCTACAAACAGCAATATTGCACACTGATAAGGTATTTGATGCAGTAGTTTACAGACAGTCTACTAAATAACTGTTAGAATAAAAAAAAAAAACACAAGAGGAAAACATAATCTGCATTATTTACATATTGAATCAAGTTTTATTTTAAAAGTCTTTTGTCTTCCTGTAACAGCTAGCTGAAATATAGCCACATTAAATAATACAGCCCCATGAAACTGCATTATTTCAGTTAAGTGCTAAAACATGCATTTACTCCCTAGGATAAGACATATGAGAATTTTTCTACTTATATTTCAATGAGAATCATAAAATAGAGTATTTTTGCTTCATTAAGTATATATTTTGCTTATAGTGATTATTATTCCTAAAGGACTTAATTTTAAATATTTGTGAAAGCATTATAAGTTGCCAGACACTTATAAAGTTTGAGACAGTTAATTAGGCGTAATTTATTTCAAATATTAAAATGAACATTGAGGATAAAAAGAAATCTTACATTTAAATTTTGATATGCACTTACTAGAAAACCCCTTAAACTAAACTATAATCTAAATAGCACGATCAGCTAGCTCCATTAGGATTCAGTCAAGCAATACAATATAATCAATTTGCCATTACCAGAGCAGCTATACTGCTTCAGAGGCACTAATGGCTTTACCTTGCAAATGGCAAATAGTTTACCTTTTCCTTTTCCAAAGGGTTGAGGAAGAGGTGGTACACAGAAGAAAGGGATTTAGGAAGACCACCTCCAAAATACAAAAGGAAGAAGAAAGTCACAATTAATAGTTTATTCTCTACAAGACAGGTCACAGTGCAAATACTCTGGTAATAACAGATTGACAGCACCTAGTACTGCTGACTCCTACAGAGTATGAAAATAACAGTTTACAAAAATTAAGAAAGGTGTTTGGTTTTTGTTTTGTTTTGTGTTTGTTTTTTTCTTTTTTACAATCTTTTTAAAGCGGTATGTACCTTACTGCAGTATTCATTGTATGCATCAGGTTCAAAATTTAATACGTTAATCTCTACAATTAGTATTTACACTGCAGTAATTTTCAAGGGCACTGTCTCATCAACTTCCCACTGAGAAGCGCTTATTTGATTAAAAAAACCAAACAACCTAACACTATATCTTATGTAGACCCTAGCAGAACTTTCAATATTTCTATCACATTACATTTCCATTTAAGTGAAAGCTGTTAGATTTCTAAGCAAGCCATTTCCAAAAGAAGATCAAAATGTATTTTCTTCTCTATAAAGAATGTGACTAATAAATAAGGAAATGACTAAAAGAACACAAGGACAGTGTTATTTACATTAGCTGTGGTAAGTTGAGTAATCAAAAGCTCTGAGTCTCTGAATAAAATCCAGCACTGGACCAAGCCAGGTCTGTCTGTCTTTTTCCTCTGGGGAGAGGAGGAACGGAGGAAGGCAGGCAGAGGAAAAATTAAAGGGAAGACACAAAGGTAAAGCTGTTTTTGAAAACTATAGTCACATATGTACAGAGGTGTATTTGGCCATAATATAGCAACTGCTCTTGTTAAAAGAGATCCTCTACTATCACACGTGGAAATTCAGACTGTATTTTTTCACATCTATACATTCTGATTATTTTTTTAATTGTTTCTTCTTTGGAAAACAAAACAAAAACTGCTGAAAAATTATTTGAGCAGCAGAACAATAATCTTCAAGTTTGGTTTATTAGTATTAGAAAAGTATTTTCCAATTGCCAACATTAACAATTTCAAATTATTAATTTTATCTGTTGTCTTATTACACAAAATTTTCAGAGTATAGATTATTATCAGTGTCTCAAGAGGAATCTATCAATTGGTACTCTCCAGATCTTTTGTAAGAGAGTATTTGCACATTCTTTTTTGGCTCACAGGGCTTTTAAACAGAGAACATGAAACAAAGTGAGAAAAGCACTTCACTCTGATGCATAATACACAGTTCAAAGTTTAAATTCACTGTTAAATGCAGTTATTAATGTAATTTCATCTTCTAAATCCTAGAAAGCTTCTAATCATCTAAAAGAGCAGCAGTACAAGTCCTATACATGCCGTGAAAAGTGACTGAAGCAAAGTCTAGATGTAGTTAAAGATAAAGTAACATCAATAAAAGTCTAGTTTCTGCTTGTTTTATTTAAGGGAATCTTTCTATGTGTTTGATCTGAAATCTCCTCAAGTGTAATTTGAATCCACTAACTACTGTGGACCTCTCAGCTACGGAATAGAACTATCTGTTGCTTCCAAATGTGAAATATTGCTTCTTGCAACTCCAAAAAAGCAAGTGAATTTTTTTAAGACTGCCTCCTCCATTCCAAGAGAAAACAGGAGTGTGAATAAATACACTTAGTAATAGTAGCTATTGGTTAGAGAGGTAAGGAGATGAGTCTTGCACATTACCCCTCTACGAGCATAAATCTTCTATGATTCATAAAAGCAGTTCTGGCTCAGAATCATATCCTTTTTTTGCATTACATAGAAAATGTTAGTCTCTAGACAAGGAACTGGATGACTAAAATGAACATCTAGAATTTGTTCTTATCTAGCTTGGTGTTAAAATGTGAACTGCAGTATTAAATCATAGCAACATTGCATGAACTGAGTCAGAAACATGGACAAATGTTTTATCATTGAAGGCTTTTATACTCAGTGCTCTGCAAAAATCCTAGCATTCTAGCCCCTCATGTTTTGCAAGATACATTAGAGTTCTTGGCAAGATCGTTTTTAAATAGGATGATAATTAGGAAACTACTTATGCAGAATTCACAATCTTATTCCAGGTTTAAAAATTATTTGCTGCTTGGCAAAAAAAAAATAAAAAAAAATGTTGACAATAGCATGGATATGTCATCGCTACCTTAGGTCATATGAAATTTGCTGTCTCCCCAAGATCATTTATATAAATTTGTCTTCTTTCATATTATTGTTCATTATGACTGCTCAGACATAATCAGGACTTCTTAATTTTAAGGAAAAACTGTGAACATGGCCTCTTTTTAGAAGACCTATGTATTTAACATTCAGATAAAGAGGTATTTATAATTTCTACCAATGGAGGTTAACTTTTTGCATTCTTATCCTTATAAAGATACAGCCTGAGGCAAAACTTCTTCAGAATACAGTTGGGCATTTCTCTGCTGCTTGTCTCATTGTTGGCAGCAACAAGCCCACACGGAGCAAGTTCTGGTTAGTTAAGGGTTTTCAAGAAAGCACTTCTGTGTGTTACAGCTTTATTTGAGACTTCATTCCTAAGAAGCTAAGTTTCAAAAATACTACTGCAATAGATTAAGCCAGCAAGCAGTGACAAGCGTACTTAGATGGACAGGGCTTAGTATCTACCATATGATTTCTCCTCACTTTTTGAGATTATTGCCAAAAGGCTTACTTTCCTATATAGAAAGGTTGTTGAACACACACTATCAGTCTCAAGCTCTTGGCATAACACTCACCAGAAGTCATGCTTTTATTAGACATTAAATCAGTTTTATTTAACTAATAGCAAGCTGATCAGCAGGTGTGTTGTACAGCATTCACACAATCACCAAAGCAAGCCGTAGGGTTTCATAAAGAATTTCAGAGCAACTAGTACTCAGCATTTGATTCTGCTGATTTAAGATTTCTTTCCTAATGTGATATATTTAAGAAAACTGTTATTGTTTGACAATGCCCTCTCACTGGTGTTCACGTCCAGGAAGAATAAGAGTCTTCTCTGCAGCTCCAAAATATTCACTTGGCATGCCTATGAGATTTAGGCTACTCTCAAAAAGTAGTGATCCCCTAAATTAGGTAGGTCTTTCAGAAATTCTTGCATTCTGTCTAAAAAGCAAATTAATCTCTTCCACTGGGGGCCAGGAAAGTGTAGGAAGTTCAACAGAGGAAGGCTGTTTCTTTCCCTCTAGGGGAAGATTGCTGATTGCTAGCCTTCCTTACCTAAGACTTTGTTTATAGTTACAGACACTTCCCTGGACATGCCAAGCCACCTTTCAGCACCTTGCTAGCTAATTATTTACACTCAAAAGTACAGTTTCATAAGCAGCCTTCTGCTTATGACAAACTACTTGCACTATCCAAGTTTTTTTAAAGTTAAATACATATAGTTATGTTAGGTTGCAGCAGAATCTTCCATCTAAAAAAAATACCTGTCCCAGTAACGTAATATTAAGTTTCAACTTTGCATTTGGCTTTGTGCACTTGTTCACCTAGAACCTAGATATCTGGATGTGTCACCAAGTTATCCCAAAAACTGGAATAACATATCAACAGCACACTCAGTCTTTTGGCAGAGTGTATTCTACTAGCTTCTACAACAGCTCAATCATACATGACTTCAGTTAGCCATTTGATAGCTGCATTCCCATAAATCACATGAGATAAAATCAGTTTATTAGTTCTGTAACAGAACCTTGACTCACTGGCCTAGTGACCATACCCAGAAACAGCAGAAAAATTAGATTTCACAGGAAAACATGCATGAAGATAAAGGAACATGTGATCATTTAAAACAGGTGAACCACCCCACCCCAAAACCAACAGCGATTACTCCTCGTGTTTCTCCTCTCACCCCATAAAACCACACACTTTTCCTTACTGTCTTAGTTACAATAGGCACAAATTTTATTGAAATAGTTTCATTGTTGGCTTGCTTATCCTGACAGCAAGGGCAGGAAGTTCATCTTCTCTGATCATTCTGCCAGTGGCTTTTTGGATCTTTTCAAAGTTTAGCTTTGTTTTATTAATAAGTCTGCTTTCCATCATTCAAGGATAGCCACCTTTGAGCTACATAGCTAGTAGATGGTACTCTGGATGAATTTAAGCTTTGTATTCTTGTGAGGAACTGAAAAAGGGACTGCAAAAGCAGAGGACACAGGACACTGAAGTTTCTAGTGCAGAGGCAAGCTAGAAGCAACTCAAGTCTTCCTTGTTTCAGGCACAAAAAAGGATGCCATGCATACTTCATCACTGGGTTACAGAATGTACATGGATGTATCTAAAATAAAGGTGAGGATAGGTCTTTACTGCTCTATTGCTAAAGCATTGCCAAAGTGTATTGAAAGCATATTGAAAAGTATATACCTCAGTCCACACCTGTATCAGCTTTCTCCCTAGATAAATGTTATGTACATAGAGTTTATGTCTCCTTTAAGGTTTCATAGGAAGAGGTGTGGTGTCCTAAACTTGTTTAAGAACAGCACCTCTACCACTAGCATTCTGGAATCATGCCATTTTAATGCCTTTAAAAAAAGCCACATAAAAACCAGAGCATGGATTGAATGTGTCCCCAGGACATTACAATTAAAGTACTTCTACCTTTACTAGTATATTATGAAAACAATCAACAACAGAAGAGGAAAACTAAGTATTCTATGTGTAGCTCAGCAACCCATAGTATAATTAAATTTTACTTATTAAACAAAATTTGCTTTTAAGCTATGTGCTACTTACCCATAATTAAATTCAGTATATTCCATACCAAAGTCACAGGACCTTTACTGTAACATTTTAAATTAAGAATACCAATAAAACTTAACAGCCCTAAAGGAGGCCAAGTGGCTGTACTTTTTTTTTTTTTTCCTTTTCCAGAAGAAATCTTCTCCCTACAAGTAATACTTTAACCCAAGAAATATCAGTCCTTTTTCTGAGCCACAGGACATTACTTTCAAGTTGTTTTTTTTTTTCTAGCTTATTTTCCTCATATGGATTCCTTTCTTCTAGTTCTAGTATAAGAAAGAATGAGTTTGCCAGGAAGTACAGGGTTCAGAGCATCCAAAAACTTCCACTGGTAGCAATTCTGTGTTACAGAATCAGATATATAGACATATCTTTCTTTTTGAACACACAGAGGAATACGAGTCTTCATCATGACAGAAAGACTAATCTAATTGATCTAACTAGTGAAAAGGTAGTTAAAAGATTGTCTATGTGTTTCATGCTTTAAGGAACAATTTCAAACCTCTAGATGGCAGGTAGATCTGGGAAAACTGGGGACTAGATTGTGCAAGCTGAAGTATTTCAGGACCATGTTGATGTATGAAAAATGAGTCCCTCAGAAGGTCTCAAGATCTGCCAAGTATTCTTCCTCTCCAAAAGGAAAAGCAGACAGTTGTATGTACCAGCAATTAGATCAACATGCCAAAAGAACAGAGGCAGCAAGGCAAACTTGTACTCAGGTCTTCATGCTGTTATGTATAGATCATTATTTGTCAAAATATGTATACCCTGAGATTGCATCATTTGTGCTATCAACAGTTAATGAGACAATCTCTTTCACACTGGTGTGAATAGTGCGGCATAAGTAGATGGTTCTTTCACGAGTGGAAGAACTTCACTGTTTATCACAAAGGTATCTATAGGCTTGTTGAAGAATCCAAAGCAACTGGCGTAGGAAGTTTCCCCAACAGCTGATCTATCACCCACCTCTCCTTCCTTCCAACCACAAATTATATTAGTTGGTCCAATAAAAGATTGTTTCTTCTTACAAGCCTCCTGTCAGCCTAGACAAAAGTCACAACTCATACACTTATTCCATTACATATCCAAAGTGCCCACAAGCCTCACACTAAGTATGTCACAGTAAAAACAGATGTACTGCTATGTACCCCTATAAAATGGAATGGAAGTTCACCCTCACAAAAAAATTTTGAGATACAAGGCTGGCAGGACCATAACACTGGGAAGTTACTTCAAAGTTTTAAGTCTCACATTTCTAGGAGATTTTTCTTGAAATCTTATGAATGCAACTGACAACTTGCAGCAAACTCAAAAGTAAGTCTTCTGTCTCAGGTTGCAATTTCACTAGTAGCTGAGGGGGCCTACGTGGCATTCCGCAGCTAAAAAGGAAAGATCTCACTCACTCTTCCATCCCACATTTCCACAAATGGATCTTGCGTGAGGTGGCTTGAAACCTCTGCTGACATAGACAGTTACTAGTTTTTGAAAAGATATTTGGAGTACCAAGGTGATTTTCGTGTGGCTTAGTGAGTTTAGGCAGTTCAGAGTTCTACGAGCAGTGCTGGAAAGAAGCAACTCCTCCTTTCAGCTGCTAAGCTCCAAGCTTAGCTCATATAGAATCAGGTTTAGACTCCGAACTTGCCTTTTACTAAGGAAAAGGATAAATAGGCCTCATCTGAAAGATAACATGCTACAAAGTAGGATTAATACACACACCAAGAAGGACTGCTATTTCTAAGGCTCAGAGTGGAGTCTTACATTCAATCTGTATTAGAAACTGCTTTGCTTAAATAATATAAACAATTCACCTGCAAATATAAATGTCTGTCTATGCAGCATCTGAAAGCTTTGAGAACAGCACTTTTCCATCTCCAGCACGGAAAGCGTACAGTGCTGTTCTAACAGGACAGATTCATGTTTACTATTTTTATATCTCTAACCATGTTTTCACAATCGCCAGTGATGAAATTGTGCAGTGCTAGATTATAGTATGTCTGACAGTAGCAATGAGCACAGCTATGAAGTGCTGTTGCACTGACAGGCATGTGTGGTGTTTTGCACTGATCTTACAATTTTATGTCTACTTTAAGTAGACTTCATGTTTGATCTGGCATGAAGCCTATTGATACAAAGCTCACCCCTCAATGCTCTTTGAACAGATTTGAACCAGCAAAGCAAGTTTACACTAGATCACTACTTTATGCCATAGAGCTGTGAAATATTCAATGTCATTTCAGGAGTCCTAAAGCTCAAGTTACTGTATCATAGAACCATGACCTCAAGCTAGTTAGGAATACAACTAAGAGTTAGCTTGCTCAGCATTTTTGCTGGTCTTTGTCCTTTCTCACTCCCTGCAATTGATTCTCCACCCCACACATTGCCCTTACCAGTTGTTCAGTATAGACTGTTTATATGGTGCGTGATGAACTATTAAGGGGCAGATAGAGTTTAACTTTTCTAAGGGAGGATATTTTTAACCCAGACTGGTTCTCCCCATTCAGTTCAACTTATAATCTTACAAGCAGCTGCAGCCACACCACCACTGAGACTACCTGTGAGAAAAACTACAGTATGTCTATGCTTGTAATAAACTACTAAAGTTGAAGACTGCAGAGTGGTTTAATGCATTAACTGTACCTGACAGGATTTTAGCAAGTCTGAGCTGACCAGACAGGTAACAAAGTATGATCTGGTTCAGCATTTCTAAATCTAAGGGCAATTCTTAGCACCCATGAGATAAGAACAGCAAACAAAGTACAAGACCTACAGTTCACTTCTCACCCATCTTAGTAGCATTCTTTAGGGGCTCACAATGTATAGCTTAAATAACTGAAACAAGGTGCAAACTAGAGGTGAGATGCTGCTTTTACGTGCACAGAATGCTTTGAAGCTGTAGTAACCCATATCTACCTTCCAAGTAAAAGCCAAACAAAAGTAAACATGTAAATAACTTTAAAGCCTTCTAGTCTTCTCTTAAATAAAAGACATTGAAAGTTGTAGTATCTGAAATATAAAGAAAAAGGCCAGATGATATGAAGTTTCAGATACTATAATCCTGAGGAACCTCAGCTACCACAACTGTGCTTTGCCCGTCTCTCCCAAAGCATCTTTTGCTGCAAAACAGAGTGCCAGTTATCTATATAACTTCACAAAACAATGCAGAGAAATAACACACATGTATCATGAAATGCATGGAAGTGTTGAGAACTATTTTGGCTCCTATTTTTGGTACAAGAACATAAAATATAATTTGCAATAGAGGCAGAAAAAAATGACAGTATTGCTGAAGTTAAAGAACCTGGCTTTAAACATAAGGGGGAAAAAAGTATGTTTACCTGTTGCTTCTGGTATGCAGTGTTCGGGTTAATTTTGGACTCCAAAAGAAGAGAGCCTAGGGAAAAAAAAAGTTCCACTTATTTACATGTGTACTAAAATTTCAATCTCAACATGAATTTTCTGATCACTCTTCCCTCAAGTAGGTGTTAACACCTTTCCTCCCAACCATAAGCCTGTTAAACCCATATTCTACAACTTTATATTTCATTTTTCCCTCAATTATATTGTTCACATAGTACAGAACATTCAAGAGTGTTTGGAGGATTGAATTTTTAAGCTCTTCCTTATTCTGAGTAATGATGTTTCCACAGAAAACTTTTTAGAGATGATAAAGTCTGCAAAAAATCAGCACACAAAAAGCACCACAACTGCATTCTGTAGATCACCTAGAGTTGTTTTGTACAAAATTTGTTAACCATGTAGTATTTGTTCTTAAAGTTTAGCCAAAACATTTTATTATTTTGCTGGAAAGCATATCTAGAAACTAATGCTTAGAGTGGTAACCATTGTAACTGCCAATGCCAAAAAACTTCAGACATGATAAACTTGGGAACAATGGTTTCGTAGCAGTTTATACTGATTTAAGACACAGAACAGCAATTCCACGCTCATGTCTGTGTTTCCTTGTCCTTCCTTTTGCGTAAAGTGTTAGTGTTAATACATGTTACATTTAAATGGTCTGGAGGGTTGATCTAGGTGAAAATAATCCTTAAACTGCTTTTCTTTTTGGTTCAATCACTTCCCTCATTCACCTTGCTGCTCAGCTGGACAAGTATCAGTGCACGAGGGACTCTCTACAGCCATGACTTAAATTTATGTATGTGCAGAGCTTCACTCAACATACATAAAGCACTGATAAATTAATTTGCATACTCAGTCTCATAATTAAAACATAAGGCTGCAAGCACCCCTTTAAAGAGGCACTTCTCCATTTATTTACCTGTTTAAATTTATTCTTTAAGAAAAGTCCAAACTTTATGAAAAGTCTCAACTTCTCAGTTTCACAGCTATAGTTTTAAGGCAGTCTTATATTACTAGAATACTTGCCAAATATCCTCACAAAATCTACATTAAAGAAAAATTAAAATGCTTCAACTACCTCAAATAAGGAAGTGTGAGAACTTCAAGACAGGACAATAAAGCAAATTAACATGGATTTGAAAAGCATACTTGGAATTGAAAGTTGTACTTCCACATCTCACAGTAGAATCAACAACTAGCTACTTTTCATTATCTGAAGAGTACGCCAATTACAAAATCCACAACAAAATATCCCAAACCAATGTCTGTTTACTAAGTATCACCATCCTCAATCTCAAAGGTTACATTTACAAACCCCCTCCCCCCACTCCTTTCCTGAAGAATTGCTACTGACTAAAAGAAGATCATAGAATACTTAGGGTTTAAAGGGACCTTTAAAGGTCATCTAGTCCAACCCCTGCTGCAATGAGCAGGGACATCTTCAACTAGATCAGGTTGCTCAGAGCCCCATCCAACCTGACCTTCAATGTTTCCAAGGATGGGCCGTCTACCACCTCTCTGGGCAACCTGTGCCAGTGTCTTACCACCCTCATCATGAAAATTTTCTTCCTTGTATCTAGCCTGAAGCTACCCTCTTAGTTTAAAACCATTACCCCTTGTCCTATTACTACAGGCCCTACTAAAATGTCTGTCCCCATCTTTCTTACAAGCCCCCTTCGAGGTCTCCCTGAAGCCTGCTCTTCTCCAGACTGAACAACCCCAACTCTCTCAGCCTTTCCTCATAGGAGAGGTGTTCCATCTTTGTGGCCCTCCTGTGGGCCAGCTCCAACAGGTTCGTGTCTTTCCTGTGCTGAGGGCTCCAGAGCTGGACACAGGTTATTTGTTTAACTATGACAGTGTAACTAAAGAAAAAACAAAAAATCATAAACTACAGAGCAGGAAAACATCTAAGATGAGCTTTACCAATTAATCCAATACACTGTGGTACTTTGGCCATAATCTCAAGTTCTGCATTTTGGGTTTGCCTCATCTAGAAAACAGCATTTCCTTTTCCATTACCATCATCAGTCATAAGCAGTTATTTCACTTCAATCTCACCTTGAGTTTCAAAGTCTCAGCTTCAACTACATGAAGTTTTATTTGTTTTGTGCTGTTAACTGGGTTGACTAACTTCTAGACAGTAAAGACTTTCTAGAAGTATTTAATATCAATAAATCTGAATTAGAATCTTGTAAAAATTAAAAGCAATTGGTAATTTTAACATTATATTTTAACTGCTGAACACAGATCTAGAGACATGGAAATCCTGAAAATAGCAGACTATCATAACTTGAACACGATGTTTGACAAAATACTATTAAAAAAAATAATCTCGAAGACAACTGAATGCAGACATTTACTCTTCCAGGCTGGAAGCAGATACTGGAGAATGACCTCTTTACTAGACTTACCACAAAAGAACATTTCTTCTTCTCTACTAAACCTGACGCCTGCAGGAAAGATAAACCAAGCCTTATAAGGCTTCACTTGCTTCTCATTATCACATGATTCAACTTATTCCTCACCATTCTGGACAATAGCTAGAAAAATATGAATCTGGAGACAGAAACATACTGAAGCACAAATTGAAGCATAAATAGCTGTCCTAAATCCATCCTTCTGGAAAATCTGATGCTCCATTTGTGCAATTTATTCCCCCAAAAGGGTTCAACAACTCAAAATCAGTGACTGTTCTACTTGTTAGTTCAGTAAGTTTATTTTCATACAGTAAGTTTTACAGGGTCAGGCCCCTTCCTGGTATGAGGCAGTCTTAGGTCTCTGTTACTTGCTTCTGGGAACCAGGCAACAGTAAAGTAACAGATGTCTGTAAAACAAATACATTCCTTAGAAAAAGGTTACAGAAATTTAACATACTGCAAATAAAGTCCTTCACCATTCAAAGTCAGTATCAGTACTGATTCCAAAATACAGTTCAAGATGCTTACTCTTGCATTTGTCAAAAGCAATTACTTTCTATCTAGGTATTTTTCTCTTGGTACTATCCTAGAATACATTAAGACTATCCACCTACTTTATAAAAATACACCAACAAAATTTCATCATCATTGACCCAATGACTCTATTCAAAGTTAGGCAAAACCTGAAAACTCACCTTAATACAAGCTATGGTTTTAATATCCCCTCCCCCCACCCCCCCAAAAAAAAATTACGCAGATCTAGTTATTTTCTAAATTATAGGCTTGAATGAATTTGTAAAGGTAAATGCATTGGTACCAGAAAGTAACAACTGAAAACACCTATAAAGAAGAAAACATTGATAACATTGCAGAATCCTGTTATTTGCCACTGTAATGCAGTATAGCACGGAAGGGTTTTTTGTTAGTATAACAACATCATTCTGTGCTGTGAAAGGAATGTGTGTATAGGGAAAGACTTGCTCAAAAGAGATTACATACAGATATATAATGCTATTTTCAAAGATATTTAGAGAACATCAAATACACCAATCCAGAACTCTTAAACAACAAATCTGCACACTTGTTCACATACACACATATGGAGGAGACCTGCTGATATGGAATACTGCTCATCTCCCATCAAACTCTTAGGTGAATACCTCCTCAAAAGCAGAAGAGGTAGTGTTGCTGACCATAAACACATTTTTGTTTAAGTGAAAATTTCAATTCAAGAGCTGCAAGATGTGCAGAGATTTAAGTTCTGCGATCAGTTCTGCTGCTACTGAATCACAGAAACCAATCCACAGAAACTTAGGAAACAGTTCAAATCGAGGTCCAAGAATGTGCTCTGCATTCACAAGAGACTATTCCTCAGTCTAACACATTTCTGAAGGGTCAAATCCAAACATTAAGGAGAGGAGAATCAGGAGAAAAGAAACAAAGAAATCCTCTCCCCATCTCCAGCTTCTCCCCTCCCCATTTTAAGCTAAGTACATAACCACAAAATTTTCTGTGTTGCTTTCCTAGAAATAAATTACTAAATTTAATCCTCTAAGTTTGAGCAAGGCAAAGCAAACTTAAAACAAATTTTGGCTAAGCATTCTGCTAGTATTATGGAGTTATTGATACCTAGCCTAAAGAAAAACCGAGGATGCGGATGCCTGCCCTGGGGCAGAAGTCATAGTTGGCATATATGGCCTCCAATGGGGTAGTTTACTTTGGCTTGTCAAAATGTTTAGTTACAGGACTAGCAGGCTTTAATTAAAAGTTTAAGCCTTCAAATTAACTTAAGTTAGTTGAACAGAAAAGTTCATTTTAGAGGTCACTGCAGTCATCTGGGCTCAGAACAAAAAAAGCCATCTGAAACCATGCAGAGAAAATCTAGCAGCACATAGACATTTTAAGAAAGAGGCAGGGCACAACAGCCAAAAACATCATGGGAGAAACAGGTAAGAAATCAAAGGCTTCTGATTACAAACAGAAACTCACGTGGACTGTGATCATTTGCAAGAAAAGAGTTCGCTATTGCTCTACTGCAATTCAAGTAGAATACACTGCAACTAGGAATCACACAGAAACTTTTCAGGGTTTTAAGTAAAAAAGTTAACAGTTGTTTAAGTTTAAAAAAAACACACCCACAAAACCAATTCCCTGTTTCAAAAAAATAATATATCTGATCTGAAAGCAGTTTATGATATTTCTGTACTATAACAGTTACTAAATTGTCTGCAACAGCTCTTAAAATTCAGTGCCTGGGAGCATGAGACATCGCAGATAGCAACACAAATCACTCATCTGCTCTAAATTCTTTTAAGATAGTGTTAAAAAAACACCAACCCAAGAAAAAAAAACAAAAACCAACACAACAACACACTCCTATAGGTAAAAAAATGGCACTCTTATTCAGTTCTTATTGCTCCAATTCCAGATGATAGCTTACTTTGGACTTGGCATACTGATTGTAGCTCCCTTATCAGAACACCCTGACTCTGCCATAAAATTTCAACCACTTAATTGTAAAGCAGCTATGAAGCTATACCAAGTCACAGCTGCACAATCAAGAGACTGAAGTATGTGCTTACCACGTGGTAAGCCAAATGAACCTGTGCTAATTCTGCCGTTGCTCTGTGCACAGCCGAACCGGCCCTTTAACAGGAGTAGGAATTTCCCATACACAGCAGGAACTACTGCTAACGTCCCCCACGGTCTCCCCCAGGCAGGAAACGGGCCTTCACCTTCAGGCAGATCCCGAGGTTTTCAGTCAGCTTCCTGGAGTAATTCAGTAAGAACATGCCACTGTACACAGGATGAATCTCAACTCAAATGTTAGGAAAAGCTGATATAGAAAAGGAGGAAGGAAGAAGTTTCATTGTGGAAAGAGGAGGAGCTGACAGAGACAGACAATACAAGAACGCAATGGAAACACGGAGGCAAATGGTGTATAGGTCAGGTTCCTAGTACTTGTGTGTTTTTGATAACTAGGAAAAAAAAAAAATAAACCACAGTCAACTACTTCATTTAGTTAAAAAAGCATCCGAGGGAACAAATTGCATAGTACCTAAAACACAAGACTGGCGTTGCCTTTTTCCAAACCATTTGCTCACATGTAAAAACGACTACATTTGCCTTCAAAATTAGCCCAGAAACAATTGCCACTGGGAGTAAACAAAATATAAATCAAATTTTATGAGGTGTTTACACAAGCGAGTTAGAAAACCTAGCCTATTAATAGAGTGCACATATACCCAGGACTGATACTACCTACTAAATTAAGAACTTAAGCTCTGTATATTATTCAATACTTCTGAAATACCTGTATGCTGTTTGAGAAAAGTCTAATGCGTGTATCCTATTAAACATACTTCTGTGTATTAGGTGCAATTAGTAAGTTTAAGCTAGTTCTGCTTTGATTAGAGTATCTTAGCTATGCAACACAAAGCAATGACTTCATCTTTGTTTTGGGATTATTTATACCAAATTGTATTTTCCTTCTTACAGATTTCATTTACAACAAATAAGCTGTCAACAACAGTCCAATTCAGGTTCTAATCAGTCTTAAGCATACATATTCCACGGAAAGTCAATAAAGGGATTTTAGTTTGAATGGGCTATTTCTTCATAAGCAGGTTATGAAGTGCAGTTCTTTCACTTTCTTTTTAGAAAAGAATAAAAAAAATAATCAGGAATTTGTTCTGCATATAGATGACATGACTGTTTTTAAACATTAGCACAGCAGCTATGTAGACAGCAAGGATTGTATCTACAACAAAATATACTGTAAAGATTACTACAACCAAATATACTGTAAAGATTAGCCTAAAAAATTTAGTGATAACCTTCTTTCTACCTCCCTCACTCATGTTGAAATTAAACTACCTCTATTTCCATTTTGAATGTTTTCTCTTACACTGTGAAGTTGGCCAAACTATAAATGCATCTTCTTCAGTATAACACAAATAAAATCAAGCATGTGTTTAACTTTTTAAAGTATAATCGAGATACTACAAAACCCTGAGATTCATGATTTTCAGAAGCTCAATTATCAAAATCCTGCTCAGATGAAAGTTTGACTCCTCCTGATCAGTTTATGACCTTTTTCTGTACAGATTATTGTAGTTGGTCATAACTTTATCAAACAGTAAGAACTGATGATTCTCAAGTTGCTTTTCATCTTAGTTCCTACAATGGAAAAGCCAAATAAAATTACAAGGTCTGTTGACAGCCACAAGCTACAACTAGATCTACAAGTCACTAGATACAGTAGCTATATATCTAATTAAGTAATATATCATGCATCAACAGACTTCACTAGGAAAATGGCACATGCTAGACATTGCTACGTACACGTTTTAAAATTTACCCTGATCATAGCGGTCATGAACTCACTTAACCAATAATCAAGACTAGCCCAAATAGGGGTACGTAGCACTACTCAAACTTTATGATTGTTGTATGTTATCAGAAAATATGAAGGAAGTTGATAATGCATCGTTTAAAATTTATTTACGGGAAGGTCTAGAACTGCCGAAGGACTGAGAACTACCATTCCATAAAACGAAAGCATCTCTGAAAATGCCATTCTGTCCACTGTATTATCTTTACTACCGTAACAAATATACTTTGATAACTGTTGATAGCTTTTACAATGTTTTGCATAATGCTTGCCACCAAAGGGGGCGGGGGGGGGGGAAGACACAGGAGAAAAATGAAAGGTCATTAAATGGCGAACACCTTTTAAAAATTTATACTAAAAAACATGACCTAAGTTTTGAACAACTTTCACAAGGGGATCCTTTCCAGAAACGTCTAAGGATACATCGCAATGATCAGTTTTGAAACTGGAGTACATTGGGCATCTAGTGCTAGATCACTAGATATCCAAACCCATACAAGATGTACAATAAGACCTGAACGTATTTTGTATGCAGCACTGTGTATTCACTACGAACCAAGCGTCTACTATGCTTGCGCTTGATGGCAATCTTCCATTTCTTTCACTTGGCCTAAAACGAATGAACTACGGTTAGTGCATACCTGCTTTTAGGAATCACATTTGAATTACACAGCAAAACATTAAGGCAACAGACACAAAGCTAAGCCCAATTCCTTTTCAGGGTAGGACGAGGAAAGACTGTACCTTCAGACATACACACTTACCATCACTCTCTGCCCTGACGAGCAGGGACATGCCCTTCAGCCTCTCCACGTAGCAAGAGGACACATGCCCTGTGCCTCGATCATCCCACTGGCGGTCCTCATTCAGCGTGTAAACCTTCACCCTCCGCCGGGTGTCAGTCATCCTGCCGCCTGCCACACCACAGCCACCACTCTGGCTTGCAATTGCTGGAGGAGCAGGAGGCTGGTCGGGGGCTAGGCCCCCCTCAAAGGAGGGGAGCGGGAAAGAAGGTAGTAGCCCCACACGGGCACGCCAAGCAAGCTTTTCTTACTCCTCTTCACTGCTCCAACGGGATCCTCATTGTCAAGGGTAACAGAGGATTGGGGGGCGCAGGGGAAGAGGGGGAACGAGAAAAGAGGTGAAGATGTGAAAGGGGAGCTGCTCCAGGCACAATCAGGCGCTGCACAAAAGGCGAGTAAGCCTACGCCGGGGAGAGCCGCAGAGAGGAGAGAGGCTCTTTGCAGGATGAAGGGCAGGCAGGAGAAGCGGCAAAGAAGGGATCCTGGAGGAGAAATGGATCCACAGGAGTGGAAGCAGCGGTGGACAGCAGATGGCACGGGCGGCAACGGGCAGCCGGCGCGGGGTGACAGGAGCAGGCGACCCTGGAGGCCGGGGCCCTGGAGAAGGAAGCAGGCAGGAGGCTGGCGAGGCTGGGGTGAAGCAGGCGGGGGAGACAGGCGGGAGAGGGGCCGCTCGCCCCGGCCTGGAGCCCGGCTCTATTGTGCAGCAGCTGCCCAGGCCCGAAGCCCCTCGCTCGCCGTCCGTCAGCGCGGGGCTTCGAGAAGCCGCCCTCCTTCCCGCCGGGGCTGGCCGGGGCCTGCGGGCACTGCCTGTCCCGGGGCGGGATGCAGCGGGCGGGCGGGCTCAGCGCCCTGTCTTCCCCATGGGCTCCCGTCGCAGGCGGCGGCTTCACTCCCAGCCC
>VXBL01005090.1:121059-295410 GCA_013400195.1 Aramus guarauna | reverse complement strand
CCCGACTCCGCCGCCATATTCTTCTTCCTCCTCCTCCTCCTCCTCCCGGTGCTGCGGCGGCTCAGTCCCGACTCCTCAGCGCGTCCTGCGACGTGGCTACGCTCCAGGCACTCAGCAGCCCGGCCAGCAGATAGGCGCTCAGCCCGGCCGAGAGGGTGAGCGACGACGGCGCGGTGCAGCGCGGCCCGTCCAGCCCGGCTCGCTCCGGCTCCGCCTCAGTTAGTGCACATCCGCCATCTTGGTTTCACCTCTCACTGGAGGCGCGGGGTCTCCCAGCCAGCGGCGGCACGGGCCGCCCGCCAGCATTTAAAGGGCCAGCTGCCTCAAGCGGGCAGCGGGCTGGGGGGGAGGGTGACGGGGTGCGCTTCGCGACCACGGTTGGGCAGACGCACGCCGCGGGCCCCACGCAGCACCAGCAGCCCTACCGCACAGCACCGCGCCCTGCACCGCGCCCAGCACCGCCCCCACGCAGCGCTCTGACGGGATCGCTCCCGGACTGCGCGGGCGGGACACGCGTGGGGCCCTGGCCAGGCCGTTACCGCGGGCTCAGCGAGCGGAGAGGCGGCGCGGGGTGCAGCGCCGGCTTTCCCCGCTGCCTGCCGCGCCCGGCCGTGGCTCTTCCCGCGCTGTGCGCGGCGCATCGGAGCTCGCTGGGTGCTGCCGGCGCCGGTAGGTACCGGTGACAGGTACCGCGGCCACAGCGGCGAGGCGGGTCCGCCGGCAGCCGCTTCTCTGCCCGGGGTGTGGGGGGGCAAACGGGTCCCCCCGCAGAGGAGTCCTCGGGGAGCTGCTCCCGCCCCTCGCCTGCCTGAGCTGCACCTGCGACCTGGTTCTGGGGCGCGTTGCTTTGTTGAGCACAACTGGACCGGTCCTCTGGCAAAAGGGTTTGTTGGTTGGGGTTTTTTTTTTTTCCCTTTTCTTTTTTTTTTCGTGTCGCACATTGCTGAGTGATCCAAAAGTTAAACAGCTTCTGGTTGAGCGGCTGTTGGATCTCCATAGACAGAGATAGGATCTAACAATTGCAATAACAAACAGAAGCTGTCAAATCTCTGCTTTTGCCACTGCTGCCAACATCTGAACATATGTTTGACAGATTTCCCTAAAATATGCAAAAACACTAGTGCATTTGGGACCCCACAGACACACCACCGCATGAGAGTCCATTTCAGAGAATATTCTAGATATGCCACGTCCATGGGAGCTCATTGCAATTTATATGCTCAATTAGATTTATTTTTCTTTTATACTTTCAAACAAGTATTGATATTCATTTGTCGAAGTGAGTTATACTGGGTTAGTTTGAGCCAAACCCACAGATCATGAGCTTTCACCCCAGAACCTATTACGCATCACCAGAAGCCTCCAGCCAAGCACTGCTTTCCTGTCTCTGTCTGCTGTTTTGTTTGCCCCATGAGAAAGACGGTGTCCAGCTCCACAACTGATCCCCAGTTTCCTGATGTGCTCAGGTGAAGCCAGCTGGCCTTTGCTTTCAGGACCGGCTCTGACGCCGAAGGACTGGTTAAGAATACAAATGTCCTCAGAAGTATCGTTCAGGCATCCGTAACGTGGCTGAAGTTGTGTTGTGCTCAGTTGTTTTTAGTACGGCGTTCTTGGCGAACGCAACGGAAGGTTTGGAAAGATTCACTTGTCTGAGAACTGCAGATTATGGACTTTGATGAAGGGAAGCCGTCAGGCAGCACGTGCATGGAAAGACGGTCATCACCTTCATTTGGCAACCTGCGCAGCCCTCGAGGGGACACGTCTGGGGAGGTGCTGTGCCAGAACTTCTCTTAGGCAGTTCTGGAGATGGATTTTTGTGACTTCGAAAAAGATTGATGTCACTTAGGGAAACCACTGTGGGACTGTTAACACTCATTTACAATTTAAAAATTGTACCCTCTTGTGGCCGTGAGATTAAGCATAGACCACTGTTCACTGCGGTTTTGATTCTTTCAGGGTTCTTTGTGAATTGAAAACAAGAAGTTCAATCAGATTTCAGTTTGCGTAGTTTACTTTATGAAAATTTTGGCTTCAGCTTCTTTTCATTAGCCTTGTGTTATTTTGATATCAGTCTGAACAATGCTCAGTCCAACAATAGTGCCCACTTGTCAGGTTTTATCCCAATTCTTATTATATTTACCAAAGGCTTTTATTTTTTTTTTAAACATTTCCACCCCAGGCATTTCCAGAAGAAAGACTGAGCATTGAGGGCAACTTCCCATGTTGGAAAACAGATGTGAAAGAAAAAAAATGCTCAGTTTATTTTTCTTAGAGTCATGAGTTAGAAGACAAAAGTGTGTCAGGTCACATCTCAGTTCCTTCTCTCCATTTCCAGAGGTTCAAAGGAAATATCTTCAGGGATCGTGGGATGCCATTCCTAACTGAGTTAAAAGGTTAGGCTCCCTTAGTTCCTGCAAATAATCAAGGACCTTGCCCTGGCAGAGGTTTTGGCCCACCAGGAATTGAGTAATAAATGAGGAAATGGAATATTGAATACAATTTTGAACTTCATATTCATAGGAAAGTAACTGCATATGGATCAAGGTAATAAGAATGAGCCTACAATGGGTTTACCAGTGAGGGCCTCTTGCAAGAGTCAAGACTAAAGAACAAGATAACTTTTTATTTCAGTATCTGCTCATAATTTTGGGAAAGAAAATTACATTGTTATTATGAGGAACTTCAGATCAGACATGTAACTTGGAGCCATGCACTAAAGCATTCCTAGAGTTCCTAAAAATCCTAGCTAATGATTTTCTGAAAAAAAAAAAAAAAAATCATATTAGGGAAACTAACAACTTCAGACTTTATTATGGTAAAGATAATTGCTAGAATGAAAGTCAGTGCTTGCCTGAGTATTTACATACTGCTACATTCAGTATGTGCCAACAAGGTTATGATCCATACTATACACACAGACATGGACACTGGCTATGTCTTCTTGTCCCCAAGACATATGGTTTGACTTGTTCCCAAAATAACTGTGGAAAATGAATGACAGAGTGAAAAGAAAAATCACAGAAAAACTGTGTCAAAGTAGAGGGAGACTCTAAAGAAGTCTATAAAGTCAGGATATTGCAATCAAGAAAGGGGAGATTCAGAAAAGTACGTTTCTAGTAATTTTTTTCTATACTTGAAAGAGTATGTGATGTATTTGTGTCATATGATGACAACTAAGTGCCTTCCTGGTCATTATTAAGAAGGATATTGAACAACTTTTCTTAGAAACATTTTAAAGTACACAGGTCCTAAAGAACTTGAATTCAAGAGTCCTAAAGGAGTTTGCACGTGTTGTCTCAGGAAGCATGAAACCATATTCATTTTTAATAAAGCTTAAATTATTGCAGAAATTCTGCAAGACATGAAGATGGACTATAAGTATTCAAATCGGACAAGTGAGAACACTGACAACAAGTGACATCAATCACAAACAGCAAGTGCTGATATAGGATGCAATAAGTAATTACAAGATGGGAATATAGCAGTAGCAGCTGATGTGGTTTATGGAAAAAATTTGCTTAATTTCTTGTTCAATTACAAAGTTGCTCGTAAGGGTAATGGTGCAGATATAACATCCTTGGATAATTGTTGGGTATTTTTCTGGGGAGACAACATTGTATTCTATGAAGAAAGCTCGCTCAGCATGGGTCAGATACAGGGTGACTGACCTAGCTCAAAATACCGATCAATGGAGATGATTCTGAATGATTTTGCGGAAATCAAGAGTAGGACTGATGATATTTAGGTTTTGTTGTAACGATTAGAAAGTCAGTGTAAAACCTCGGTGAATAAAAGCTGTGTGTGACATACAGCTGAGGACAGAGTGGTCAGAAACAGCCTTCACCTACTGATGGCTCTGATGGAGGAGAAGGAATGGCTTAGCCTGGGACAGCTGGGAAGGTGACTGACAGCTGCTTCTGTCTTATTCCAGCTTTACAAATGTCTGTGAACTCATAAGCACCTCCCAGTCATCACTGCACATTTGCAAACAATGACATTTTAACTGAAAATTCTGAGCTGTAACAGTGTGTTTTTAAACAAGATTTCTAGTACTTTATCTGTAACTCAGACTGCAACAGGCTTATCTTAGACCTTCTCTTATGGTTGGTGGTTTTTTGAGAAAATGATGGATAAAGAGGCAGGAAGTATGAAATCCATGTCATAACCTTGTTTCCAAGAAGCTTTGAAAGTCCACCAGAAATCCCGAAGAGAAAAACTAGCCCATTTTCCTATTATGTATCTACCTCATCACCTAAAAAATTACTAACCAATGCAATACTCTTATTCGAATAAATTCCTCATTACCATAGGTGCATCCTGGAGTAAGTGTGGGAATTGTTAAAGCTGTTCCCAGTTTGTGGAAATGAGAACTACATGGGTGGATTTGGAGCGATAAGGGAGAAAGACAAAAAGGGGAGGAGGAGGGACATTGTCAGCGCCAGAGCAAGACAGCAGCCCATGGATGCAGACTGACAGACACACATCCATACACCCTCAACGCACGGAGTCTCAGAAAGGTTGATACTTTCATTAGAGCGGTCATCTGGGATGACTGGACTGGACCTGGGTAAATTTAGGATCAGGTTCCTGAACAAAAGCTGGTGAAGCTAACAATATCTCTGAATGTAATAAAATGTAATAAATGTAAAAAAAAGTCAGAAACCTGAAAAAATTGTTCTGGAAAAAAAGGAGGAAGACGAGTTTTTTGAAGAAAGTGTTTTGGAATCAGCCATTGTACTGACAGCAACTCAAATGTAGGCTCATTTTTTCAGTTTTAAAAGTTATGAGTCACTTCAGTGTTTGTGACAATGATGGCCTTAAAAATGCAAATAATTTGAGACTTGCACAGAGCAGGAACGATTGTGGTACAAGTTGCAACTAGGCAATATGAATAGCAGGCAGACTGGGGGCACATCCAGCTACTAGAGAGATGACTTTACTAATTATCTAAGTTGGCTCCAGTGTCTTCCATTTTGCGTATGAAGCTAACGAAGCAGAGATGAGAACCTGACACCCAGGCTTTGTAATCTGTGGATGAGCTCTGCAGTAACATAAATAGGCATTTAGGGAGGGAAATACGCACTGTCCTCACATCGCATCTTTTCTCTAGCCAAAAGTGAAGCTTGGTAGACCGAATGCAAAACTGGAGGTTTTGCTCTCATTGTCACCTAGAAATAACAACCTAAATTGTTTTGGAATGGGTGTGCCTCAATAGTCACATTGAAATTCTTCCGATTCCACATTCCCAGCCTAGTCCCCTGATTTTCCATATGTGTTGGCTCCTTTCTGGCTCATGCCAGAGCTAGGATGTGACAGACATCTGTAACATCTTGAAAGGCATGAAGAAGGACAGCAAGGGTCAGTTGTTTAATGTCTTCTCCAATACAAGAACTGAGGAGCAAGAAGTCCAGCTATGGGTGGCATGGTCAAAACAAGAAAAAGAGGTCTTTCTTCATACCTCACTGGAGAAAGTGATGGAACGCCCTGCTGCAAGGTGACATGGATGCTGAAGTCCGATGTACTGATCTACTACCAGCCTCTCTTGCAGAGAGTATGGATAGCCTCAAAGCAGAGCTCTTAAGTCAGAGACTTTCTGTGACTAATGCTCAAAGGCATTAGTGGCACGTGGGGATTATCAGCGGATGTGCAGGAGGAAGAAGGTTGGGAATGGTGTGTGCGCTCATAAGGTCTGTAGCGGGGAGGTATGAAGGGGGGTACAGCAGCTTTCACGCCCCAGTGCGTTGAAGCGTGGTGTGAATGCAGGAACACGCGCTGCAGGGTGCTAAGGCCTCTGCTCTGCGGCTGGCTGGTGCATGCCAGTAGGGCGAGGAACAGTCCTGAATAAACAGGGCTAATGAATAGTCCTAAATAAATATGACTAAGAGCACACTTGGACATTGCTACCAAAGACAGCGTAAGTGCACACCATTTCATCAGTCACCACTGCAGCTTCTCGCTGTGTAGAAATTACTTGATAGTTATTAAATATTAATTGTCTAAACTAATTAACATGCAGGAGTTATGTATGAGGTTTACAGTTTTTGTTGGTGATGGAAGCTGAGAAAATAATCATGAGTGAATCTATAAGAGTATATCTCACTTCTACCTGTTTATTTTCATACTGACTAAAACAGTACGGTGAGAAGAGAATTCTTTACATTTTCTGAAATTTTATGCATAGAAAGTCTTGTAAACGTATACTTTCTGGAGATTTCAAAAACAATTTGGAAATGATAACTCAAAATCTAATGGAGAAGTTACATATGTAAAAATAAAAATTTCAGAAGATTAATAATATATTATGAAATCAGGAGCTATTTTTAACATAAAGCATCTGTAAGAGGTTCAATAAACACACAGGGGAAGAAATAATTTATCTTTTGGGTATCTTCCTTTATGTAATTTGAAAGCACTGCTCCTCTACCTAGGCAGAAGTAGCAGCTGAAGTTTATCATGGTGATTCTTTGTTGTTTCCTCTGAATTTATGTTTCTTTGTTCTTTATGGTTCCATCATAATTTTGTCTTAAAGATGCTGCAAAGATAATGCCCACTAATAATTCAATTGCTAATATCCAAATAAAATGGTTTTCAGAAAAGGTCACAGCATCATCAACATAAATCTGAAACAGAAAACATTTAAAATATCTGGTATTCAATTATTACTAAAATTCTATATCAAAGTTTTAATGCATTGAATTTATAATTTCTAATACAAACCAGAAATTGTTCTCAGCACAAAGACAGAAGAATTCTTTTAGATGCAAACAATCTGGCAGCTCAGCAGAAATTTTGGTCTGCTTCAGTATTTCAGAACAAAATCGCTAGGTTGCAAGTTGGAAGGTGGCTGGTCACCGCAGGAAAGCAATTTCAGTGATGGAATATCAAAAAAGATGTTTTTACGTAGTAGGTATCGATTGTTATGGCAACATGGTATTTTGTAAATAAAAAGCTGTGCTAGAATTATATACATTTCATTAGTTCCCTATTCTACCTTTTTTTGTGTTTTCTTTGACTACAGGTGTTTTGGGCAGAGGGCTGTATCTACATCTCTTTTTTTGTAAAACATTGAATCATGAAGCCCCAAGCCCCAGGACGGATCTTGGTGTGCTACCATTTTCCAACTGAAAAACAAAGGTAATGATAATGACCTTTTAAAAGCACTTTCTGGCCATTAACTATCAATAAACATCATCTTAACAAATAATATATACGGATGAAGGCCCTGTGCATGTGAACCTTGGCAGGGTCACAAGAGTCACAGGGCAGCGGTACCTTTTATTGGAAACTTCTCTGCAGGTAGAGAGAGGGCTGGAAATGGAGTGGGAGTTCACGTGCAATCCTTGGGCTGACTGTCTCCCGTTAAGAGACGGGCACGGATAGTAGGTGGCTCAAGAGCCATGACAGGTCCTAGGGACAAGACCTGGGCTGCAGGGGTTCCAGATCACCGTGGAACTGGCAGGCACGCTCTAGATGGAGTTTGAATTTGATCAAAATGGATTCAGTTTACCATGTTTAGAAAACTGTAACACGGTATTGGAGGGAAACTGATTTTGCAAATGCCCGAGTATGTGATCAGGATGCTGTTCAGCAAAAGAGTTGAGGTTAGACTTGCACGGGTGAAGCTTTTGATGTAATTAATTTGTTTCTCATATGAAATGGTATGATTGTTATTTTTAAATAGCATTCAATTATAGTGATGCAATGACATATAGTGACATATAGTGACAATAAATGACATAAATTACAGTCTATTTATGGTACCTGAAGTTCATCAGACAGGTGACAATGGGGAAGTCCAGGACCAGTTGATACTTCGAAATGGAAAATTCCAGACCCCTTTTGAAAGATCATTAATATTGTCATTGATGGAATCTTTGTTTTGCACAAAAGAAAAAAAAAGTAAACAAAACATAGGCTTTGCTGAGCAGAAGCATTTGACACCATTTTCTATCAGTTCCATAAGAACTGCAGAATTTTGAATATAAAACAGAGCGAAAGAAAGGCTAAGAAGAAACACACCTATGCTGCTCGTAAGAGCCATCAAGCAAGATTTAAATAAGGACCTTCAGCTGACTATCAGTTTTGTCTAGTGGTGGATATTTTTTGCATTCTGGTGCTCACAAAAACTCTGCTATCAAGCAGACTGAAAGCTGGGTCACTGTTTTCTTTACATATTTTGTTTCTTCTTGATCAATAAGAAAGGTTTCCTTACGAGCCAGATGGAAATAAAAGTGCAGTTTCCTAGTTTGGGCAGCAGGGCCACATTCTGCTGCAGGAGATGTCGTTGCATCACCACAGCCCAGCTCTAAGCAGGTGACAGGGGCCCAGACTATACTGGTCCTGAGGCACTGCGTCAGGAGAGGACAGCCTCCATGGAGGTGTTCAGGGGGTTCGAAATCAGCTAGTATCATTCAATTAATTCAAATAAGACACACTTATTCTTCTGAAATCTATACCTCAATATAATCACATAGATTAATAAGTCATATTTCTAAGGCAAAAATCTAGGTGACAGTGTATAGAACAAACTGGTTAGTTAAAAAAGGCAGGATTTTTAACAAGATGCCTAAAGCAACTTATTCCAAAGGTTCATACACAAAAGACTGATCAAATGTTTTCTTCATTTGCTCTGGGACTACCACCTTAAAATATTACATGATGCATAAAATATATGTTTATCCCATCTAGATATGGACCCAAATTATAAATGTGTTGTTCAAAAGGTATTTCAGTTCATATCAAAACTGCCTCAAAGGTAAATGGTGTTTAGTTCTGGAACTGTGGTTTATACCCATTTCTAGTCAAATATTTATTTTAATTTGAAATTATAAATCTCACAGATATGTTTAAGAACACAGACTCTGGATTATATATGGTAGTCTGGAGTATTTTTCCTGAATAATCTTTTATTTTCAATATTCCTGGTGCTTCACTGATACCTGTAAAATTTAAAAAAAAATTCAAA
Source organism: Aramus guarauna (assembly GCA_013400195.1). NCBI lineage: Eukaryota > Metazoa > Chordata > Aves > Gruiformes > Aramidae > Aramus > Aramus guarauna. Next base: position 286,445 of record VXBL01005090.1, on the reverse strand, counting down.
AATATTTTCAATTTTTCATTTTCCCCAGATGTATTAAATGCACCTAATGTAGTTTTTGGTTTCACAGACAGATAGGAAAAAAGGACTAGTTAATTTTATTTTTTTTTTCCTAACTTTTCCCCTAACTGATTCCTATGAGGCACTGAGCACTGTCTCCCATTAGGTGACAGATTACATTCACCACTGAGAGAGGCATTTGGGATTGTTTGGAATCCTTTCTCTAACGCAATGCTCAAGGATTAGTAGAGCAAGCTGCTGACTGTGAGAGATTGTCCAAATATATAACGTGAAGCTTCATGAGAAAGAGAATATAAACCCAGTATGACATGCAGGGTCCGTACCCGAGTCATCATTGATAAGTTCCAGCTCAATCTGATCGAGCAGCATCAGTGCTGGACAGTTTTGAGACCCATTACAAAACAAGCCCAAAGTCCTTGCAGGTGGCTGTAGGTGCTGGTCATACTGCCTGAGACATTTCAGTAGCCCTGGACTTGTATCTTTGGGTCAGCGGCTGGCTCAGGATGCTGTGAAAGCAGAAAGCTGTGTGGGAGCCCGCTACCAGCGGGTAAGCTGGATAAACAATCTAACCCCCCCACTCATTTGGTGAACGTAGTATAAAACCAGCAGCAGGACGTGTCGGATTCATTCTTCACATTCTTGCAGCAGTGCATGGAAAAATTGTGGGCCTGATTTTTTCCCTCAGTTCCATTTGTTGGCTATTAGACTTGTGGGCTTTTCTAATTTTTATTAGCCTCCCTAGGTGTTTGAGGGTCACTTATTTCAAGACATTCTCTAGTATGTCAAATATGTGGTACCACTGAATTTAATGCACATGTACAGGGACAACAGAAATGCCAGCTGCCAATAGGCATTTGTTGAGGTCCCCTGACACTGCCACCCTAGAGCCCTGATCACCCAAAGATCTCACAGTGCTTTGCAGGCATGAGAGAATTCTAGGGCAACTAGAGATAAAGGAAAACAAGACTAATTCCAGTCAGTAAAGCTGCAGCCTTTATCCCTTCCTGCTTTCCTCTGTGCTTCTCACTTCTCATAATCCCAAATCATTGGGATTATGATTTATGCTTTCCTGTTACCTTTTATACATCACATGGACCAGCACTAAATCCCTTCCCTGACCTTCTCACCTAGGAAACCATGGATCCAATCATGCTCATCTCCCTCCTTCACTCATGCAGCTGCCCTCTGTCTTCACTGCATTTCTCCCGATCCCTTTCAGCACACCCAAATGATTGGGGCTTAGTTAATGTTCTCACCTGCCATTCTGCTCATACCCATCACTAGTTTGAAATCTCTGCTTTACTGCATCTCTTGCTGTAGGACTAATCTCTACACGTGCAAGGTCCTACACAACTTTGTTCCTTCCTCAAGCCAAATACATTCTTGGTGTTTTTTACTATCCTTCTCCTTCCTGTCTTATACTGCCTTCAAAGCTTTCCCCTTTCAATCAGCTTGTATCAGCCTCTAGTTTATCCCATTATTTCTTCTTCACACTGCAAACACTGTTCTTGGTTTTCCCACAAAGTGACTTTTTGGAGATTCCTGCACACAGCCTTGCCATTTAATTCAGTCTAGCCTCTTTGTAGGCATGAGGAATGACAAAGGGAAAAATATTTCTCATAATATCGCAAATTAACTGTATAGAGAATCGACTGTAACCACAAACTATGGTGAGCATGGACATGAGAAAAAAAGTAACAGTCTGGGAGAAAAGGGATGCTTTTCTTAGAGTAATGCTTAGAAATTTTTCTGGCTTCCGTTATCATGCAATGACCTTTAAAGATCACGATTTCTGGCTTCACTGAAATTACTGGGTTTTGGCATGGATTCATTGGGGTCAAAATTGTTCTATAATTTCAAATTTCCAGTTAGCCTTACCTTTGACTTCCCAGCCTGTCCTTTGGTTAACTCCAGTAATTGTGACAAAGTAAGGAAATGACAGATTTCTAAAGGATCTGAAATGCTGAAGTTGGAAATGGATTGGAAGCATTGTAACTGGATACTTCATTCTTAGAACCTGAAATTTAAGTTGTATATTGTCATATGGCTACATTTAAAGGAAAAAACCTACTCCAGTTATTTCAGGCATTAATTAAGCCTTTCAAGCCTTGGTGGTGGTTTGGAATGTCTCCTTTTTAGTCCAATTTGAGCACAGTTTTCCTTGAGCAGTTCTTACTGTAATACTGGTTGGGTATCTGGCTAAGTACCACAATTTAGCTTAGACACAATAATTTTACTTCTGCTTTATTTCTTACCTTCTCTGTATAGTCTGAGAAAGCTGAAAGTGAAGACGTTTTCTCAGCCAAGGTACAGTTGCATTCAGCTCAGGAGCACTTGTTAGCACATTTTCTTTACAATTCAGGAATCTGTGGAAAGGCCATGAAAACTGATTCTAGCTCAGTTTCTTGACCAAATCCTGAATACAAGACTTTAGAGAAGAAGTTATGAGTAAACCAATGCAACTACCCCTCTATAGTGTAGGTGGTTTCAAAATAGTGATACTTGCCACAAGGCAGATACCAGCAGATATCAGGCCAAAATTTTTATTTCATTTCCAATTAGGAAAAATATTGAAATCTTAGGCTTTTTCAAAGAAACTGATATTAAAAAAAGTTTTTCAGACTTGCAAGACGCTTTTTGTAAGATTTAAAATTTCATCTGCACTTTGTTGTTCCCACAAATATTACTACATAAAAAAATTCTGACCTTTTAAAATTTCAGTAATTTTCTGTTGAAATCTTGATGGTATTCTTTGTTTTGATGAGATAGCATTTTCCAGCATAAAGTTGTTCCATTAGGGAAGAAAAACGAACTGTGAAATTCCTAAAAGACTCCTTGGAAACCAAAAAGACCAGCACTGGATGGATCCAACTTCCTCTGCCCAAACCAAGGAGGAGAAGGGCAGGCAAGGGGAAAGACGAACCTCTACGCCATCTTCCTACTTTTCATTGCTGGAGAGAATACCTCTCCTTGCATGGCCCTTCCTCTGCAGTAGCACAGAAGCAGCAATAGAGGAGATGCATACTGGGGCCAAGGGCATAAGCGGTGAGTCCGGAGCCAACTGGTACTAAGGGACATCTTTGGGGAGGATGGTCGTGCTCCTCTGCTAAGCAACTCCTTTCTGCATTTATTCCTAAAGCCAGCCCTGCCTGAACCACCCAGCTGCTCACCTGAGGTTTCCTTTAGTCAGCCCCAGCTTATCTTGTCGCCAAAGGTTCTGTTTCTTTAGACTCACACTATGGTGACAAGCCATCCTGTACCTTTCCCTTTCCTGCAACAAGCAAAATGTCAGTCTGTGCTTTAGTGGTCAGGAAGTGTCTGTAAAGAGGGTATCTTTAAGGTTTAGAAACCGTTTGTAGCGTAGGCAGACACTGGGAACATAGAGAGGCAGGTATGAGTTAAAAAAAACCCCTGTGAGCACATTCCACATGACATTTTCACAGAGGAACCAGAAAACTTCTACTATTTCTTTATATGGTGTCAACTCTGTATTAACTTTTTAGGTTTGTCTGTTAAAAAGTCTCAATTTGAAAATTTTGATAACAAAGTTATTTTTTTCCCATATGTCTTACTATTTCAGAATTATCATGACGGGCACACTATGCCAGTTGTTTTAACAACAGTGTTTTGGGAGAGAAAGAGCTAGGTTTACAAATATCCTGTCCTGTCTTTCTATTTTAACTCATGACATCTTATCAGTACCTCTGCCAGTGGTGATGAGAATAGATTTGAAGTGGAAACTCTGGCGCAGGTGCTTTCCTCATTAATGAGCATGATTTAAACATTTACATTGAAGTTACCTGATTTTATATTTCAATTCCTCTTCTGTCTCACTGTCTATCCTCTCTGTTAATGTAATATTCATAATTTTACACCATCACATCCTTCAGAGCCTGAAACAAAAATATGTATCCTCCGATAGTGTGTAACCAAATGGGCTTAGTTGAAAGAAAATAGGCTGCAGTGAGCACACCCCTGAACTGTCCTGTTTGTACAGTCTGCTTTTTGAAATATTCATTATTAAAGTACGTTGTAGAAAAACAAAGAACACTGTGTATGAAATAAATAATGGTAAAATAATTAATTTTAAGATATGTTCAGTAACCATGAAATGATTAGAAAATACTTACTTTTGAACCCCTAGGATAATTTCTCATTCTTAGTTTGCTGGGATCTGTGTTATAAATGTTTTCACCAAGTGGAATAGCTGTTCTGTGTTCAGATACAGGTCTGTAGTTTACCTGCATATAAATATGCTGTAAGACAGAGGGATGTAGATTAAGTGTACATTTATTGTGCAGAAAGGATGACAAAAAATTATTCTTAATGTCAGAATAACACAGCAGAAGCAATGGTATGGTATTAAACTCCAAAGGAAAAAAAAAAAAAACCCAAAAAAAGGCAAGTTATTCATCTATATCAAATATTTCAGGTCCAAGGATGTCCTTCAGAGAAAAAGAAATTTTTTTTTTCTTCATTCTTAGTCGTCACCTCAGCAGTGACAACTGAGCCAACAGGTGCTTACTACTCATATGAATTATGTAATTCAGTAGATGGCCATAATTTCTTGACTAGGTCCTTCAGAGTCAGGATTTTCAGCTCTACCTGGCACTGCTGGGAAACCATGTTCAGAAGACATCAGATGCTTTCAGTCCACTGTGACTGAACCCTAGAAATCTTTAGCATATATGTTACTTTTACAGGCTTGTCTTAAGTTTAAGTCAAAGAGATGAACAGACTATATGTCTTATTTAGGCAACAAAATCAAAAATATGAGTTTAATATGAGATACAAGTTCTGTTAATCAGTTGCATTTTAAACATAGGACATATTACGCCATTTTATAGTAGTTTAAACACAAGACCATGCATTTCACAAAATGAAACAAAAACTTGTTAGCAAAAGAAATCTTCAGGCATTTAAAGAGGAGATGTTCATGGAATTACAATTAAATGGTACTTTTTCTAATAGTAGTACAGTGAATGGTATCATAATTGGGAACTGCTTTTTCTTGCCTCCAGCTATCTCAGTTCTGATCTTTCATGGCAGAAGAACTTGGGGATCCTGAGGGAAATTTCTTTTTTTAAAAAAACACTGTACTGAAAATAAAAGCCCTGGGAGGTCATGGGGTTACATGGAAAGTAGCAGTTTAATTTATTCAACCTAAATAGCAAAAGGCATATTTTAACATATATTAAAAAAAAAAAGACTCATTTTATGCACTTTTTCAATCCAGTGTCTGATTTTGTGTGTTGATCTATTTCTGCACAATGCATTCTCGCTATAGAAATTGGTAGGTTGCTGTTGACAATTTCTTCAGATAAACATGCACAGATATGCATGTAAGTATATAGATGCCCCTGGTTCTTTTGTAAAAATGAATGCACAAGGTAGGAAGTCCTTCCCTTTCTATACCAATTCCTGGGCACCACCTAATGACTGCTTAGCTTTCTTAAGAGCAGTTCTTTTAGGAGAGGAAAACCATTTTCATCTTTTGGATCTTTCTGTAGCCATAGTTCAGAAGCCATTGGAACTGGAGAAAAGTAATGAATTGATTTCCCACATAAGCTGCCACTCTTCAGTGTTATGATATATACTACTGTATCACAAATACATGATGTTTCTGGGATAATCACAGCTATTATAGATTTACCCTATAGGTAGTTATGTTGTGAAAATAAATTAGTACTCCCAAAACAAAGATACCCATTTTATGGAGTGTAGTAAATACCATGTTTGCACCAACAGATATACCTGAATTGCAAAGTTTGTTCCTCCTGCCTACTAAGCTAATGCAAGGGTATAAAGGGACTGGTTTTCATTTGTTTACCTTGGAACCACTTGTTTCAAAACTGGCTTTCTCCCTTTGTAATGCTCCTACGGTAATGATCAGAAGACCATGTAATTGATCCCTCTTTTTGTTAGGAATGGCCTCATAGCAGGATGTGCTTAGCAAAGTGTCTTTGACTGAAGAATTCCTAGTTCTGCTGTTAATGTAATAAAGCCTGATTTTGTTAGTTTTCAGTGTATGTGGCAATGCCACAGGAGTACTTGGGGGAAGCAGTTGTCGATTAGGAATTGGTAAAACTGATAACAGAAATGATGTGGACAAGTATGGTACAAGCTGATCACTGCCACACATGATTGGCGCTGATGTTATTTATGGGCTTGTGTATTTTTAGCTACTGGCAATGCCTACCACAGGAGAGAGGGGTGGTAGATACAAATGGAAAGAATACTTTGAAAAGGGTGTTATTTTTATACTGAACTTCTCATATTGCTCAACTGAAATTGCCTCAGCATGACACTGAACACAGTCAAAGAAAAAGTGTCTGTCACAGACTGTAAGAACTGCCACTGGTCAGACCAAAGGTCCATCTATTTTAGCATTCTGTACAGTGACCGGTTGTGACTGTTCAGAGAAAGAGTATAAGAAATAGGATAAAACAAAGGGGTCCTTTTTTCTGACAATCAGTTGTTAAAGCATTTTGGACCACTGAATTCAAGAGCGAACAATGGACATATCCTCCATATATTTGTCTAATCCCTTTTTAAACTTATCTATACTTTTGATTTCCAAAGCATTCTCTAGCAATGAGTTTGGCAATTCAATTAAGCAACATGTAAAAAAATGTGTTTCAAATTACTATGTAGCTTCTGCACTTCTGAGAAACCATGAACCACCGTCTTTATACCACTGATTTTATGCCCTATCTACCTTTAATCGTCTCTCTTCTACAAAGCAATGTCCTATTCAGTTTCCCTTGTATAGAACCTATTAATCATTTCTGATCAGTACTGTTTACCTTCTCTGTTTACCTTCTAGGGCTACTACATTGGTCTTTGAGATAAATGACCAAAAGCGTAGCCTTTAACTGATTTGTTCTACAAACTTTTCTAATGACATGTCAGTGTGAGAGAGTTCTCAGATTATTTTTCCAGTTCTTGAAATCTCCCATTACCCATCTAAGATTTCCCTGCTATGTCAAGGTAGTTCCATTCCATCAGAAGACATTCTTACAAAGATTGATCTCACCCAATGCCTATAGTTGGATCTCCTTCAATCTGTCTGAACTACATCATGTGATATTTACAGTTAAATGCACACCTCTGTGTAATCAGATAGGAAAAGGACTCCAAACTGAGAAAGTTAAGAATGAAACTGGGTGTTTAGAGGATTATATGAAGGAACTGCAAGAAGTAACAACAAAGAAACAATAGTGAACCAAAAAACAGAAGAAGATAGATACTCCTACCCAAAGTTTCATATATCATAAATTTTTTTTGAACAATGTTCATTATGTAGAGGAATGCTTTGTTGACATACATCAATATTCTATCCAAGGACTGAGAAAAGATGATCAGGAAATTTCAGTAAAATTTTACACAATTTCTTTTTTATACTACATAAATAAATCATTACTTTTTTTGGCTCAATCAAAAGATAACGCCCCCATTTACCAAAACTACTCAGAATAAAATAATGCTGTACTTGAATAATCATTCAGAATAAAAGAATGGTGGAAGCAAGGCTATTGCTCAGAATGAATTGTCTTCCCTTACTGGCTTGTAATGTTCACTGCAAACAGAGAATTCCAATGTGTAACTATCCATTTCATCCCAGTCCTCGTTTGTATTCACTTCCAGTAACGATGGAGTGCCGACGACAAGGTTTATTAATCACATTTGAAACATTGGATAGGCTGTGAAATTGAGCAAGTAAGTGAAGACACGTATTCAGTACTCTGTTCTCTGTAGCTGACAAAATCCCAAGGAAGGAAAAAAAAATTAATTAGAGCTCTAGAACTGACTTCCATTCAAAGCTATGCAAATGGAATAGGGACAATTTGTTCATGGTAACTCTACGTGTACTCCCTCCATAGCACCAGTAATTGCTTCTTTGCCAGTTTGGCTGACTGGCTAACTAGTCCTGCATTGCACTATAGCCAAGGACAATGAAAGTTGCTTTGGAAGCATATTAAACTTTTTGTCTGTAGCCTTTCCATCTCCACTTATTTCACATTTCATAATCTGTACCAAGTGTTGATTTAAAAATTTTCTTTCTGACTTCCACTGGTCTCCAGCCCTTGGGCTTAATTCATTCTTACAAGCCAGCTGCCTCTCTCTTTTTATTGATGCTTTTCTAACACGCACCCACCCACCACCGCCCACACACACTTCTTTTTAATTTTATCCACGTTATTGCATGAAAGAAGGTACACGCAAGTGTAAAGAAAGTTCTCTTCACAGCTGGCTTGCTTTGCTTTGATCTCAGTGTGGACTTGGGTACTTGAAATAGGATTTATCTGAGTTTCAGGTACCAAAAGCTGAGTCTGAAGCCTGAGTTTGCTTTTCTGTTTGGCCTTCAAATTCTCAATGTTCACAGAATCACTGAACAGTTGAGGTTGGAAGGGACTTCTAGAGACTGCCTAGACTAAATCCCCTGCACAAAACAGAATCCACTAGAAAGGGCTGCTCTGGATCTTGTTTGGTCAGGTTTTGAATATCGCCAAGGATGGAGAGTCTACAGGTGGTGTTTTACCATCCTCACAGTAAAATAGTTTTTTTCTTATGTTTAAATGGAATTTCCTGTGTTTCCTTTTGTGACCACTGCCTTTGTCATTGTGTTCTTTCAATGCTGCTTCTGAGCATTACCAGGCTGCTCTGGTCTATGCAAGTAACCACCATGTAAGGTAATAGGGATCCAAACGTAAGTGGTGGGGCACCTCAGTTTCCTAAGGAGATCTGTTGGGTTGGCACACTGAGTCAGGTTAAAAGGAATCTTAAGTGCCTCTCTTCAGTTTTCCAAAGCCAGCTGTGACTAGGCACCGCTGATCATTGGCGGTACAGTCTGCTAGTCAGAGCACTCACCCAGAAAGTACAAGCTGTGTTCAAATTTCTCCACAGCCTGAGTCCAAACCCTTTTCTCAAGAGAACATCCTGATTGTTAGCTTTATTAAAGCTGCATGAGCATGTTGCTGTTTCCATCGTTCCTATTGCTGAAATACTTGCTGCTAGCCATGTACACAGGGAAATGAGGCCAGACATACAGCATGCATGGGGGAGCATGATGGTTCAACCTGATAGCACTGCAGGGGGAAGGGAGAGTACTAAGTTCCTGGATGATGGTTGGAACTGGTGTTGATTTCTTACTCCAGTGACTAATAACAATAGTCTTCAGATCAGAGACCAGAGTTCAATTACTAAGCTGCAAAGTCATTGTGCAGTGAGTGTGAACCCAGAATGAAGGGCTGTATGCAGAGGGTGTACTCATTTGGTAGCTATGGGAGGGAACAATTCAGGCCACAGCAATCAAGATTGTTGGTACATTTGCAGCATACACAAGCATCAGTGGCAGCAGCACAGTTGCTTGTTTTTCCTTTAAGAGGCAGAAAGGTCAGCCAGGTACCACTGAAACTAATAACAGACTCAGGGAAATTGGTTTCATTTATTACCAATCAAATCTGAGTAGGATAATGAGAAATAAAAACTAAGTCTTAAAACACCTTACCCCCACCCCTCCCTTCTTCCCAGGCTTAACTTCCCTCCCGATTTCTCTACCTCCTTTCCACCAGCGGCACAGAGGGATGATGAATGGGGGTTGTTGTCAGTTCATCGCACATTGTCTCTGCTGCTCTTTCCTTCTCAGGAGGAGGACTCATCACACTCTTCCCCTGCTCCAGCATGGGGTCCCTCCCATGGGAGACAGTCCTCCATTAACTTCTCCAACTTGAGTCCTTCCCACAAGCTGCAGTTCTTCTCAAACTGTTCCAGCATGGGTCCCTTCCATGGGGTGCAGTCCTTTAGGAACAGACTGCTCCAGCCTGGGTCCCCCACAGGGTCACAAGTCCTGCCAGCAAACCTGCTCCGGTGTGGACTCCTCTATCCATGAGGCCACAGGTCCTGCCAGGAGCCTGCTCTGGTGCAGGCTTCCCACGGGGTCATGGTCTCCTTCAGGTGCATTCATCTGCTCCAGTGTGGGGTCCTTCATGGGCTGCAGGTGGATATCTGCTCCACCATTAACCTCCATGGGGACAGCCTACCTCACCATGGTCTTCTCCATGGGCTGCAGGGGAATCTCTGCTCCAGCACCTGGAGCACCTCTTCCCCCTCTTTCTTCACTGACCTGGGTGTCTGCAGAGTTGTTCCTCTCACATATTCTCCTTCCTCTCTCTGTCTGCAAAATGCTGCTCCTGAGGTTTTTTTTTTCCTTCTTAACTTGGTTATCCCAGAGGCGCTACCACAGTGTCTGATGGGCTCGGCCTTGGCCAGTGGCAGGTCCATCTTGGAGCCAGCTGGCATTGGCTCTCTTGGACATGGGGGAAGCTTCTAGCAGCTTCTCACAGAAGGCATCCCTGTAGCCCCTCTGCTACCAAAATGTTGCCATGCAAACCCAATACAAACACCACTAATAACACTAATACCATATGCTTACACTTTCAACAAATGGCCAGTCAGGGTAAACTTGAGCTTCAACTAGTCAATGCCAGTTACTGCAGAATTACCCTTCTCACATCTGGGTGAGAGATGTTTATCTTAGTGATTACGAATTTCTTCTCCTAGACAACCTTACCATGCAAACTTTTACCAGTAGGAATAATTTCCTTTACATGATAAATCTCACCAAAATACACAATAATTTTCACACAATTAAAATAATTCCACATACATTCATTTCAAAGTAGGCATATTATCAAGAACCATAGTAAATCGGTAAAAAAACATAAAAAAGTTCTAAAACTCCCTACTGTTAGTGTTTTCCTTTGCTTTTCCTGAGTTTTACATACATACTAGTCAAACTACACACATTTTGTTAGATTACGATTCTATTGAAGAACTGATCTCTGTTACTTATATTCTCTTTGCTTCTATTCTATTAATTTGACTTATTCAATGATCTGCTAAGGACCAACTATTTAAGAAGTTGTATATGTGAGTCAGGGGCAGTAACTATGTCCATATTTAATAGAAAATGAATAAATACTTTAAAAACCAAATAATTTGGCTTTCTTTTAAATGTCTTCAACTATGTTTATTTATATGTTTCTCATTTGAAAATTGTCAAAAACATTTTAGTTTGATGAAAACAAAAGGTCACCTGTATAGTCCAATTAAATCTATGGAATGGTGCCCACTTCTGAAATTAATTCTGAGGCATTGAATCAACATTACTGATGAACCTATAGACTTCACATTTATAGCTAGCCGAAAGCTTTAAATTAGGCCAGTGCTAAGGTATATGACAAAAGATAACACATGCATGGACATTGCCAAATTGAAAGAGACTTAAAAGATTTCATAACAGCCAAAGTAAAGTGCTTTTATTTCTCAGTAGAAAAGACAAGAGAGAAGAAGTAAGATTCACTTTTGGCTGAATATAAGCATTTAGGATACATTTCCCAGGTAATAGTGTTTGAAAATAGAGAAGAAATATTTTAGTAGACATACATAAAGTTTACGTATAACGTGAATATAAGCATTTAGAATATATTTCCCAGGTAATAGTGTTTGAAGATAAGGAAGAAATATTTTAGTAGCTACACATAAAGTTTACATTTGCTGAGATTATTGAGCTGTGCAAAGTCACACAAACTAGCTAATGTACCTTTCAGGCATTGCACACAAAAAAGGACCAAATGTTAAGTTTCTTGCCTGTATATTGAGGAATGGCTCTGAATCTGAAAGTGCAGCTTGTGTTCAGATCCAAGTATTTAATACTATTCTTTGCTATGCTATTATAGTCTTACATCAAATATATGCACCCTTCTAACTTCAGGTCCCATCTTTTTCCATTTATATTACCAAAGTCACGCAAGAACCATTGCTTGGATGCAAAGCTCCTGTCAAAAGGCACGTTGTCAGGTGGGCTCTTCTATAGCAGTTTTACTGTCCAGAATTCTTGTGATTAGGAAGCTACTAATCCCTGGAATCACTACTGTCTTTTCCACATCAGTACTTCTAAATCCACTTTTACCGAAGGAAAACAAAGCAAAGAGTCAAAGTTTGCTTGTTAATATTTAGCGTTGTGGTTCTGTGGCCAAATCACGATCTTCATTTTGAATAATTCCTTAACCCTGCTATTTGAAAGAGCACAAAGCAACACAATCCACCCTATAGCTTCAGTTTAAAATGGTCATAAACAAGCTTTGTGTGTAAAATTCCTCACTGATTAACAAATTCCTTTTAGTTACAGCAATCTCACCCTTAGAGTTAGAATCCATGGCATGATCAGCACTTCAATTTTAACACGATGTATAAAGTTATATGATTACAGCATATATGCCATACTTCATTTAAAAATATTAATGAAAATTGCCTTCCCTCAAAGCATCAATCCAATGCCATTACTGCTGGAGATGGGATAGAAGAAAACTCCTCTAGTTAATCACAATTTTATTTGCATTTATGTTTGCCTTACTGACCAACATACAGGCAAGAAATGACATAGAAACACCTTTTTGGGTGTCTCTTTTATTCCTTGCAAAGTGACTTCAAACTTCTGCTTTGTGCACTGCAGCAGGAGTCAAGTCTGGCACTCTCAATTTTTATGTTCCAATTTGGATTTCAACAGCTACACCAAAAAGAAATTTAGGTGTAGCATAAGACTTGCTGCCAAGCGAACCATGCAGAATCACCTTACACATACTTGGAACAAAATTTAAGGATAATGTACCTGCTTTTTGTCTTAGAAAATTAATTCAGTTTGAACTTTTAAACCAAAGAATTTTTAAATATCACTGTATAAATTTTAACTAAAGATTATTATTTATAATTAGTCAAAGTTTAGGAATACTGGCTTTTGAAAGCATACTGGCTTTTCAAAGATGTTGATTGTAGGTTCCCTTTTGTGAAGAAAGAATCAGGAAGTATGTGCACAGCTCAGATCTCAGCAGATTTTTCCTGATCAGAAGATTTTTGCTGACCAGCCTCTCCTTGTCCACATTTCAAATTACCTTTCTTAGTTCTTCACAACCTGCCTAGCTTTACATGTCTTTTTCTACTTTCACTGTGCATTTTCTGGACACTATTGGAATGTGACATTAAATACTAATAATCTCCGTAATAATTTACAATAGTGAGGAAAGCAAAATTGTTTAAAAAGTTGTGAAAATATTTTTTGGGTAGGGTTAAGTCCTTTTGAAACTGGCAGGTATAGCAGCTGCCCTTCATGAATTATTAAGTGACTGAAGTTTGTTTAGTTCTAGAGAATGGAAACAATAGCAACCTCCACCCAGAATATACAGAGCTTCCAAAAGACTTATGCTGGGCATGTGTAAGCAAGGGTAACGTAGGTTACCTCCACCTAATTTCAATGTGGACTGCTAATCTGTGAAGGTGCATCTAGATGTCTATCTGTTGATGGGTTTAGAAATACACTAGCAGGTGCATGCCCACCATACCCTGCTGTAAGATTAGGTAGGGTATAGGTCCCAACATCTAGCTGCTCTTACTCAGTGCTCAATGGGATGTCATCTATGCTCCATCCATTATGAAATAAGCATCTGTCTATTACCTCATATTTATTTCAGGATACGACTGTGCACTTGAACAACAGTTGTCATGAAGCAGTTTTGTCAGGATTTCACTATAAACGGTTCTGAAATAGTCTCAGGAAGAGAATCATGAAGACTCAGGCTATGGGTACATTGGTGAAATCAATTGATTTGTAGTGGAAATGTTTGCCTTTAGCAGCATAGAAATCATGAGATTGGTTACCTGATGGCAGTATCTTTTAATTTAAATTTTAAAAAAAGGATTAATTAAATTCAGTTTTGTGACCAAGATTTCTGGGGAGTTTTGGCTTCAAACTTTTCAGAAGCAAAATATATCCCTGGAATTGCGCTGAGTGTTTCTAACAAAAAACAGATCGTGCAAGGGGAACTGCAATTGCTTAATCTTAACCAACAAATTTACGGTTGCATAGATAAGAAAGGGAGGTGAGAAAGACAACTTGTGGAATTTCTTTTAGATTTGTCTAGTGCAAGGTCACACCTGAAAATGAATGCAACAAACCCAGAGATTTTCTGATTAACATGCAGTTAACAAAGACATAGGTTGTCATCTGGCACAAGACTGAACTTTGTAAGAAGCTGATCTTTTACCATTCATCTCACATTTCCCAGTAACAAACAGAGAAAGGATCTTACAAGCTACTGAGAAATTTTTTTTTTTTTTTTTTTTAAAAAAGGAAAACGAGTGACCAAAGCAGGTATCAACTCACCACACTAGGTCTGGGAAAGGAAGATTTAACTCTGTATCACTGTTTCAAAACTGCTCATTATGCCTTGGGAATCACAAAAACTTTGTCAAACGATGTGAACATTTGCGTTAGTTAGCTAAGGAATGTTCACAGTGAAAAGACTCTTAGGGATACGAAGCCTCTGCCCAGTAATGTCATGTGAGACCCTAAACAGGCTATGTGCCAATGATGTGCTTAAGCCTCTGCCTGTGGGGAGGTGGTAGTCTTTTCTGAGGGGCTTGCTAAAAGAAACTACTCTCTGGCAGCTGAACAAAAAAAAAAAAACAGAAAGGAAAGAGAAAACTCTGTGTTTTAATCTAGTGATATGAATATAACCCAAAAGAAAAAAGTGGAAACAAACAAACAAATACATTTAAGACTGCATACAACGTTCAATTAGATGTTGGTTGCCTTGCTGGAAAGAGTTGTTTACAATGATGTTCTTTTAAACCTCATCAGGAGCATGAGTTGAAAGAAGATGAGGATGTTATGAATTTACTAGACTTGTGGTACTGATAGGTATAGAAACCATCTTTCATTAGGAGCAACCTAAAAAGAGTTTGAGCTTCTTTATGAAAGAGATGAAATCAGAGGGGCCTCAAAGTCATGGGGAAAAGCGGAGTACAAGCTATGCCCAAGAGTAGAGATTGGCTGAACAGGAGCATTGTCTCAGTGAAGGTGAAGTAAAAGGAGTAAGGAAAAACAGGGGAACTGTCAGAAAAAGGAGCAGAAAGCCAAGAAATAGCAGAATAAACACTAAGTAAAATGAAAGAGACTAAGCATCTTGGCCTGAACACTGGCTGAAAGTGGGTCAGAAAAGTAGAACCCCCCCCAGTTTATGCTTAATGCCTTGTGTCCAAAGAACATGCATTCATGTGCACATTATAATGAAATACCTGGCCCAGTTACTAATTTATTCTCTTAGTTGAACCAATATGTCTACTAAATTTAGCATACTTTGGAAAGACAGACAATACAGTTTTGACTTTTGGATTGTTTTTATCTAAAGTCAACACGTTTTCATCCTCAACTAATTTGCAGCCCGCTGAGTGATCTGTACTGCAGC
Organism: Aramus guarauna; assembly: GCA_013400195.1. Lineage (NCBI taxonomy): Eukaryota > Metazoa > Chordata > Aves > Gruiformes > Aramidae > Aramus > Aramus guarauna. The sequence continues at coordinate 271,122 of VXBL01005090.1, read as the reverse complement.
CAACTGAGAGATGAAGGAAATGGATGGAGCAATGATTCTTCTGCTCCCCTGTCTTACCATACTAACATGTAAAACACTGCAACATTGCTGGAGGTGATTAAAATGCAGGCAGCTGACTTTGAACTGTAGTGGATTTTGCTTCCATAACTTTTTGAAGTGATTTTTGAGCTCATAAAAAAATTCAGAGTACTAATAATCACCTGGTAATTGATAACATCCTAATATGCTATAGTGATTTAAAAAATGATTATATGACTATGTTCAAAGCATATCACAACTAAAAAGAAATTAATATTTAAAGGCCTATTTATAGACAGCTATAACCACATCTATATGCATTCTTGAAAAAAGTGGAAAATGTTTATGAATTTAAATCCAAATTAAGCTCAAAAAAGGGCAAAACCCAGTAAGCTCAGGGAAGAATGCAAAATAAAGCAAGCTGAACTTATCTTGGTACGAGGTAGACTGGAAGGTAACCTTGGTTTTAGATAAGACAGCTGCACCAGTGAATCATCAGGTTCCCTGAGACTATTAAGAAAGAATGTCTTTGTAAGCTAGCCAGACCAGCACTGGGGAATGGGTGGGGGGCAGTGTATAGGCAGCTCGGCCCAACATAAAGCGTAAAAATTGTACAAATAATAAACTTTGGAGGGAGCAATGGGCTTGAGCTAGCTTCATTCCACCTATTCCTTCCAGGTGACTGGGGATGACCAATACCATGACAGTGAGCATAGAGAGACCAGTGATGACAATCACATTTGCATCGAAATTCAACTACAGTTGAATATTCCATTTGCTCTGTTATGCTTGTGTTGTGATTTCAATTCATTGCTGTATTACTCTGCTAAATCAAACCCTCATGTAATGCCAAATATACCAAATAAGTAAATTTTATATTAAACATTAAACGCTCCTTACGTGGAATATCTAAAAGAATCTGGTCAGAGAGTATTGGACTCTGACAAGCTGCCAAGAAGAAAATTTTCCCTTTTTGATCTTTTGAATCCTGATGAGTTCAGAACTGGGGAGAAGCTACGATGTCAGGAGCTGCTACTAATTGTCAGAGATGTAAAATACTTTGCATCCACTAAAGGCAATGGCTTTTTAGCTAGTCTGTTCTCTGGCACTTGCATTTCATATGGAACTTCCCCCCCCACAGAAGTGATGTGCCCATTTAGAGCAGGAAACAATGATACTGCAATGCAAGACTGCAATTTATGACTTGAAATAAGAGGGAACATATATGAATATCCCTTGAATGGGCATTATATTCATTTACAAAGTGTAAACACTGATATAACTACAAACACTAATGGGTCAGCTGAAAATAAGTCTCGGTCCACTCTTGATGGTCTCGATGACAGTCTGCTGAAGTGAATTGCACCAGTAAACTGCTGGTTCAACACACGACATTATCACATATGAAGGCAGCAAGTAATAAACACAGATTCCACAAGCCCCACAACATTGTACTTCAGGGATCAGATTCATCAGTCCTCCATAAAACAACGTTCCCACTGAAGATCTATTCTACTTGTCCAAGAACTACTGTAGCTCACTCAAGTGACTGCTATTTTAACTAGCTTATTTGCTGCTGATGTTACTCCAGCAACCAAGAAGATGGTAAAGGAAGTAATATTTCTAATCTTTGCTGTTAACTGCCTGACAGTAGTTTTTAACATTCTCTGAGAATTCACAGGACTTTGGCAAAGTTTTGCATGAATCAGAATTACTACTAGTAGATCTGTTTTTGAAAAGCTGAAAAAGTAATAGACAAAGAATACCATATTTAAAAATACTTCCACAATCAAATGATGGAATTTCATATCTGTTAGGACATTTTATTATTTATAATTTCTAAAGCAGCGTATCAAAAAAGTAAAAGTAGAAACTGTGAAGTATTTTGCCAATGCCCTTTTGCTAGTTACCATTTGAAAGTATATCAAGACTTATTACGACTGTATTTAATATTATTATCATCATCTTACCAATACTGTATCATTTGACCTTTATTGAGGTTATGAATTTTTGAGCTCTTGATATTGCCTTTCCTTCTGGTTAAATTATGCTCAAAAAATATTATTTGCTGCTCAGTGATATATTGTGGGCACAATCCATGGTCAAATAATGTCTACATCCTAAAAGGTCAAAAAAAAGTTATTTATTCTCCATTTCTAGTATTATTATTTATAAACTTATTTTGATGCCACATAATCCAATAAAAACCTATTGTTGAGTAGAAATAATGACAATTATTAGTTTTTGTAAAAGCGGCTATTTCCTCACCTTGTAATGGACATCTTGCCCATAGAATAACTACCTTTTAAAAAGTTACATTTATTTGATCTCAAATAGTAGAATCTATAATACCATAAGTATTTTCTTTTTATAGCAAAGAACTAGCTGAATTGTGTGATCACTGTCAAAAATCTCTGAATTGCAACCAAGGTAGTCCTTTAGACCATTTTCTTACTGATCATTTAAAGCATCCGCAAAAACAAATAGTAAATGGTACATGGATTATATTATCAGATGATGCTTGGTACTACTTAAATTGATTCAGCGGCTATAATATTCTGATTATGCCATTATCAACAGAACAGTAACAATCAGGTGAAAAAGATGCAAAGAGGACTTAGCTATGCCTATAAAGTTAGAAGCACCGTGTCTCACAGGAGGGAGGGTACTTGTAGAGTCCCTCAGTCTTTGCATTTTGCGTTCTGTTTATTCAAAACTGAATTGGAAAACAATGAAAAACAAGGTGATGAATGCCACTAATGATTCTAAGTGTAATACACATAGTGTCTGACTATTCAGAGTTGCAGAGGGATGTGATGGTGTTATGTGACTGATTATAAAAGGGCAGGTGAAATTCAATGTGGATAAGTGAAAAGTTGGAAGTCAGAATTGTCATTTTTCATATACAGTAACATCTGCCTATGCAGCAGGTGTGTTCCAAGGGTGAAGTGAATGCTCAAAGTATAGCCTGGTGACACCAACTGGAATAAAAGGCCTTTTCGAGCATGTTCAATTTGGAGGGAACTGTAGAGGGGCTTTAAATACAGAGGTCAGTTCACTCTTTGTGGTAGAATGGAGACTGGTACTAGAGGATTCATAAATACCTATTCTCTGAATATTACTCTGAATGCGGAAGAGTTGTCACACAGTCCAGCTTATACATACAAAATGTACATACAGCTGTATATATGCAACAGCCTGGCATTTCTCCGTTTCTCTGATATTTTTGATTCAATCTTGCACAAACCAAATCTTCTTGAAGTTGTGCACATTGACAAATAAACTGTTCCTTGCAGATTTAAAGGACATTTTGCAAAAGTTATTTAATTTTTTTTGACAGCTGACCTCCACTGACGTTAAAACATCTAGCTTCCTTATTTCCAGCCTATCAGACTTTGACTTACTCAAAGTAACTAGATGCAAATCTCCCAAATGGTCATAGTACAAACTGACAACACTTGTTGTTAGTCTCAGACCTGGCACATGTCTCCAAACCTACAAAGAAGAAATACAGGCAATAAATTAGAAGTAGATAATGCAAACAAAGACAACAAAAGCCATGCTGCTTAAGCTGGTACCGAAGCAGCAGTGAGGTTCAATACTTCCATCAGCTCTCTTGCTTTGACATACACCTAAAGAAACACTTTCACAGTAAATTAATAAAGGGAAGAAAAGAACCTCTTTAGAGCAAATGAAGAAGTGAATCAAATAAAATGTTTTTTCCTAAGATATCTCAAAAGATACCATGTGCATCATCCTGCACTGGTCATTGGGGTGGATACTTATGTCTAATAAATTCAAGGAAGTTCTACAAGAACAAAGGGCTTCATGTCTGTACAGTATTAGAAAACCTAGGTCTCCACTGAAAACATGGCAAAAACCAATGGCAAAATTATCATTGATTTCCATAATCTTTCACACACATTTTGCATCTTGCTAAAGCATCCATACATACCTCCTCCAGTGAAATTTATGTGTATATATATTTAACTTGCTATGTTTCTTTGTGTATTAGTGGAGCAGTGAGAAAACTGGATTTGGATTCTCACAGGACTGTCACTACACAAAAAATGTCACATTTTCTTCTCCTTCATGGCAAAGTACAGTACAAAAACATTCAAATAAAGTCAGCAGCTCTTGGACTGGGGAATCATGTCATAGAAAGTGACTTCTAAAGATTTATCATCTTACAAGGATTAACTTCCCCCCCCCAAGTGAAGAGATTAATTAAAAGACAGCTAAATCAAATCTATATTTTCCTGATATATATAAAAAGCCAATTTTATCCTAGTATGCTATGCATAAGTCATAGTTTAACCCCAGCTGGTAACTAAGCACTATGTAGCTGCTCGCTCACCCCCCCTCCCCAAGGAGATGGGGAGGAGAATGGAAAAAAGGCTTGTGGGTTGGGATACAGACAGTTTAATAGCATAACAAAGGAAGAGAATAATGATCATCATCACAGCAATAACAACAACAATAATAATAAAAATAAATAAAACAAGTGATGCAATTGCTCACCACCCACAAAAAAACCCCATCCCTAATGCCCAGTCTGTTTTCAAGCAGCAATCCCACCTCTTGGCTAGCTTCCCCAGTTGTAACCAGAGCACAACGTTCTATGGCAGGGAATATCCCTTTGGCTAGTCTGGGCCAGCTGTCCTGGCTGTGCTCTCCCAGCTTCTTGCGCACCTAGCAGGGCAATGGGAAGTTGAAAAGTCCTTGACTTAGTGTAGACACTACAACTACCTAGCAACAACTGAAAACATCAGTGTGTTATCAACATCATTCTCATACTAAATCCAAAACACAGCACTACACCAGCTACTAGAAAGAAAATTAACTCCATCTCAGCTGAAACCAGGACAGTATCCACCCCTTATTCCATACCATCTACATCATGCCCAGGCCCTGTACGTCCCAATGCATTCCAATTAACCACCATCACTTTTCCTGTCTTTTGATACGTATACACAGATTTCATTCCCTTAGTCTATGGGCCATCCCTCTAAAATATCTGCTGAGTTCATTCAGCCCATGACTTCTGGGCTCCATCTGTCACAACAGTCTCTCAGGGCAGGAGTGATGGTGTGTACTGTTGCACGCTGCATCTGGAGCTCATAGCTGCTGTATCTGGCACGGTCCATGCTCACAGTCTGCAGGTTGAAGATGTTGCACTGTTGGTACCTCTTCATCTGTGCAGGCCGGTGCTGCCAATGATTTGACGTACGCTGGTGGTGTGCTCTGTACAAACTTCCATCACATAGGTCTGGTACATTGGACTTCATCTGGATCTGTGGGTAACTGCATGCTGTCTGGGTCATCTCCCACATGGCTAATGCCCTCAGGTACTGGATACCTCTCTTCATGGTGGTCCACTTGCCTGGGTGACATAAAACATCTTCACTGAAGAGATACCTTTCCCTCATGCCTGACAAGAGTCGCCTCGAGAGGCTGAGGGCTTGTGTCTCTTTTCCAATTGCCTTGTCAATGCCCCCTTCCCTGGACAGGGATCCCAGCTGCTTGGCTTCCCTACCCTCTAATTCCAGGGTCCTGGCCCTGCTATCACAGCATCGGAGCAGCCAGGTGACAAGTTGCTCGCCTAATCGATGACTGAAATATTTTTGCATATCTCACAGCTCACTCAGGGAGGGGATTGGATGGTTATCTCTGGTTCTGTCTCTTCTTCCTGTTCTTGTGATGGCCCTGTTTCATCATCCTTTACTAAATGAGTTGACTTCTGTGTCCATTCCTTCTTATGTATGGGGGGGACTGATACTGGTATGGGTTAGTTCTCTGGTTCAGCTCAATGCTTATCACAGTGGTTGGAGTAGTTGCAGTGCCTGTCGCAGGGGCTGATCTCTGGGTGGTATTCTTAAATAGTTGTTTAACCCTAAACGAGATCTGAGACACTTGCAGAAGACCTAGCAATAGAAACATGCTGGTCTGAACATCCTGAGGATACTCATTCTCAAGAACTATTGTAATTAGAATGGGGGAGAAGGGGAAGTTGAAGGAAGCTGTCTCCCCAACATATTGTCTCTCTGAGGAGAAAAAAGTAAAAAGTATAATTATTAATAGCTTCTGACAGATGGCACCCAAAGTACAGAGATGAAACCACCCCTGTTGCTCCGCTCTGCCTGCTGCTCTGCTCTGCATGCTGCCTGCTGCAGCTGAATACAAATACAAAGCTCATCTATCAATGATTTTATCATACCATAAGCCAGCAGTGCATCAAACAGCAGAGCTATAACCTTAATCCTGCACCCAGAGGTGACAAACCACACATGAACATTGATAACCAGTATATGCAGGAAGTAAGGTGTTACGTAGCATAACTGTGAGAAACCAGGACAACATAGCACACTAAAACAAAGGAAAAGGAGAAAGGACAGTCTGCCTGTTAAGATTCAATCCATACAATGACAATACAGGAGCTATTTGATTACAGCCATCTGCCTTCTGCAGCAGATGAGCAAGGAATACATGGTATATGACTGACTAGATTGCTATGTTTTTTGACAGCGTCTCAGCAAGTAATGAAGCATGACTCCTCATGCATAGCACAGTCAGATACTACACTTTGCTTGTTTGTCTTTGTATGTTGGTATCAGCATAATACTTTGCCTGAAGCCTGCTGCTCTTCAACTAGATGAAGGATTGTGTGATTGCAAGCTTGATTCTGCAAAGCACACAACTAATAAAGGAGTGCTACTACTTTCTACAAATCTTGTCTTTCTTTCAACTCTTGTAACCTTGCAGTTCACTCAGAACTTACCAACAGGAAGAATTAATGTTTCTATAGAGAATATGTTTACTGTGAAGTGGCATTAACAGGGTATGTGTGAAGATTGGTTAATGCAGGAACTTTTTCATGTAGTTGTCATGCCTGGCTTCAGTGCTCAAATTCCTCACCCACCTTAGTGAAGAAAAAGGCTTTCCTTATCACTCATGAATGTGTCTGAATGACTGTACACACATCTGTTTGCTTTTATAATTTTTTCATCTTCTAGACATTAATAATTGAAAAGAATTGCCTCCATCACTAGATAACCACACATGTTAAATAAATAGTGACTGCTGAATTACTATGTAGACATAGAGGCAGAGCCACTACAGAGACTGTTTGTTATTTAATTAATATTTTCTGAAAAGAGTACTAATAATTTTGAGCTTGATTCCACTGAAACCAGCAAGAACTTTGCCAAAAAGAGTTCTAACAACAGATTTGGACCATCTACTTCCAAAGAGAAACATAGAGGAAAAAAGAAAAAACCAAACGTAGAGGGAAAAGTTAAGTTACACTGAAATTCAACATTACTTTCTTCACATATGTACCTCAATTTCATAAACATAGAGAAAATTACTCCGTGGGTGAAAAAACATTCCATATGGCAAAAACCTGGTGTTTGGAAATACAAATACTGGAAATTTTGGGTTCTGGTTCAGTTTGTGATCTCTCATATTGTGAACAGCAACTATTGACTTTTTCTGAAGAGAAATAACACATTAAGTATCAATAGCTGAGATAATACTATAATAGCTATGTAGTTATAGAGACTACCAAAAAAAGTAAGAGTAGACAGTACACTTAAGCTGGGAATTAATTTAAAGTCAGGAGAAAGCAAACACTACACATATTTTAGAGAAGGAAAGCAGTAAATATTACATATTTGAAATCAAATATGTATTTCCTTTAACTGGTCAAATATAAGTACTCCATGGTCACCTGTAATATTCAAGAAAGGATTTTTTTTTTCTGCATTTGGAAGATGAAAAGTTGTTAAGAGGGAAAGATGCTGGAGATAAACCAATGGAGTTGTAGCTGAATCTGTGGGAAGCCTGGAGAAGCCAATTGTGTTTCCAACTGAATCTAAAAATTCACTCAAATCAAAATAATTGTGCTGATAAAAAGATACTGTCACTTAAGTTTTTGGGTCCTGTGTATGGGAAGGAGGAAATAGCACAGAACTAAAAGAGAAAAATACATCATTGCTATTTTACAATTTTTAATGCATTCACTGGCAGAGATCTCAAATTGAGAGACTCTTAGGAGAAATTCTTTATCAGGCAGACGTACAACGTAAACCAGAAAAGTATTTGCATCCTGTAAACCTCTCCTCAATTTTTTCAGACTGAATTTCCCACAGTGAACAGATTCTTCTAAGTTCTTGTAAATTGCCCCAATTTAGAAATAGGAAAACTGGTACACAAAGAAACAAAGTGATTTGCCTGTGCAGTGAAGAAGCTGAGAACAGCACCAACATCTCCTGGGTTGAAGTGTCTTCCCTAAACTGCTCACTAACATCATGTAACCTTCTTTGTTCAAATGTGTTAGAATGACAAATAAGAATGATCAATTTAATCTGATTTATAAACATAATATGGATATGCAAAGCCGGAGAAATTGTTCCTGGCCCTGTAGCATACCTGAACCATAAAGATATCTATTCCTGTATTCTGCTCATAATGGATCAGAAACACTATTATTACTCTTTTGGAAGATGTCTTCGTGTCAATAAGTTCTCCAGGAAGGCAACTTGCTCAACAAAAGAAGGGATCATAACTATAAAAACAGGTCAACACCTGAGAGAAAGAAAGCATAATGTTAGTAAACTCTCATGTTGACATTGTGAATGAGGTCATTTGAGTTTGCTCTGTTTCTGTATGCTGAAGTTAAAATCGGATCCTCAGCATAAACTAGCTCAGTGCCACATACTTAAATAAAAGGTGTAGAAGTATCAAAGTAGAATGCCTTCTTACAAAAGTTTTCAGCAATGCTTAAATTTATTCAAGTCCTGAACTTTACTTGCATAGGAAATAGCATTCATTTGAAACTAAGGAAAAAATCAATTGCTCATCTGGTATCAGCAGATGGAAAACTTGGGAGGTGAAAGTTAAGCACCCTTTCCTATAACAAATTCTTTCTGATAAAGAATTTCAAATTAAAAGGTCCCTGTATCTCCATCCAAGTGCACACAAAAAGCTATTTGCAACTATCTGCTGCCTCACTGATCCTAAAAGGGCCAGAGGTTACCAATCAGTAAGATTTTTAGGATATAGGATGAACTAGAATGTATTGATTAAATCATCTGGAAAGCAATTTTTTTAACAGCAGTTTTAAATTTCTAATCCTGGGATACAATATGTCAGTGTTTATGGACTAGCAATATTAAAGCTCAGGCAGAGAAATGGTAACAAAATAGGAATCTTAAAATTATTAAGCTATCAGGCAAACTTGTACGATGCAGCATATTGTTGAAGTCAATGTAAACCTTCCATTTTCTTACCCGGCTCCATATCTTCTCTTTGTTGAGCATGACATTAACAACATTCTCTAGAATAAATGAAACTAATTAATCTACCATCTCCACAAAAAAGTTTTATACATCAACAAGTGATTTTACATATAAACAAGTATTAATGATACAGTCTCTGCATGCAAAAGAGGATGTACCTACTGGTATATTTCTGGGCAGTTTAAAAGGAACATCAGCACCTCTGTGGTGTGTTCTTCAATGTATTGAAACAAGAAGAACTATTTTAAAGAAATGAAAAGTACATTTCTGCACATAAGAAAATAACAGCCATTTAAAGGGAGAAAAAGATCCTCTAGCCTAGTATTTGGGCATGGGGAAAGAAAACAGAAACTCAGATATATACTTTTAGAAATTCCCCAGACCTTTTTCTGCACTGGTCACAATCTGAGTCCTTTCCTAGTCATCTCTTTAATGAAAGACGGAATAGTGGTGCATGCACAAAGGCTAATTTTGGCATAAGGATAGTTCCCTTCAACTTGCTAGTGTTGTTAACACTTGTTAGCAGTGTTGACTGTAACAGTAAGTGCTCTTTGCTTTCCGTGCACAAGGTGGTGCTCTTACCAGACCTCGGCCCTTACGATAGGTACGTGCCAGGGAGCTGCTGTCCGGAGCTCGGGTTAGAAAGCACAGGCTCCTCTTCATCCAGCTTTTCCACTCTCTGCAGTGACATGTCAAAATCATAGATTTCTGCTCCTTTCGCCAGATACAAGGAGATGTGGAAGAATATTAGAAGCAGGACAAAATTTAAGACATTAAATAGCTCTAAAATAAAAGAGATATTTGGCAATTAAGAATCAAGGTGTTTGTGTGAATTGGGGAGTTTGATCTCCAAATTCTATGCAAGTTTAGTGGGATATGAACTCCTTCACAGTTTTCAGATTGAGAAGCTGAAAACAAATCGATTTCTGAATGGACTTTATTATGATTTTTTAAAAATCTTGCTCTTAAATTTAAAATATTACATTTTACCATCAGATTTCTGTTAGCTAGACACTAGTGATTATACCATATATACTTGCACTGAAATAATCATCCTATGAGAACTAAAAAAAGAAATCATTAAAGTTATTGTATCTCCTTTGACATAAAAGTAAAACTATAAATAACACACATTTACTTTCAATAATAGGCAGGCAAAAATGAGCGATTCATTGTATTTGGATACAGCTAGACCACTTCAAGATTGTCTGATCTCAAGGCAAGAAAGATGCAGTCTGGTCAGTACTCTGAAAGACCTCCAATGAAATAGCACATGAATTATTCTCCTGTCAGGAAAGTGAAGTGTCTGAACATAAACAGCAGCAGCAATAACACTCACTGGAGATCTAACTATTCTGATTATACAGAAAAATCAAAGCTTTGTTTATTCTGCTTAAAAACGTCCCTTTGCATTCTTATAAGAATATCCACTGCTAACATCCCAGCAAGATTCAAGTAGCTGCAACTAAATTCCAGAGTTACAATCCAAAGTTGCATTTTTCTAGTATCTTGGCTTACTCTAAATTGTCTCTATGTTAAGATGTTAAGCAGTTGAGCTGTTTTGTCCCAAAGAGTTCAAATACTTTCAAACAAATATTCACTCATGTAAAGAGATTTGCAAATACAGGTTGAAAACAGATTACATTTCCACATTTCTTACCATTTCAAAGCCACGGACCCTCACTTTACAGAGCGAGGGAAAGAAAGGACTTAAAAATGATAAAAATAACACACAATGAAGACAGCACAATTTGTAATGATGGTAAAAGATTTGCTGGTGTCTCTAGAGTTTTTCTTGTTCTTTTTTCTATCTTTTATTTTTTTATTTCTTATATCATAAGGTCACAAAGTAATATGGGCACAGGTATTGCATACAGTAATGGAATGTTATCCTTTAATGAGGCATTGTATTGTGAATCTGGTCTTGCTCCTCCAGTGCACAAATATATAGCTATTGAGAATATTTAATTGATTTTAATTTTGTGAGTAAACATCTGATAGCTGTCCATCATACAATCATGATTTCTGTTGCTAAACTTGCACATACACAGTTTAGTGAGCTAGAGTCACTCAGATACTTCACGTGGAATCTTTTAATTCCAGAAAGATGCCACCACCACAGAAGTTGCATTAAAAACAAGTTTAGTAACACTGTTCATTATTAAAATAGTTGATTATAGAATCTTCTGGTTCATAGAACAGTTCATAAATTTGCCAAACCAGCTATCTGGAGAGATTTTTTCCACACAAGCTTTCTATCTCAGGCTGGCATTTCCAAAATTTGGAAAATAATGGCTAAGAGTTTGTCTATCTCTAAGGATAGGGTCAGTAAAAAATACATTGTTTTGTCCTAGTTCTGTAAAATAAGTACGTAAAGTTAATGACTTATGGAAAAGCTCTTGTGGCACCATGTTTTCCATAAAGACTTGAAATTTGGCAGCAAGACTACCTTTGCATGAAGGATGGGCTTTTCACAGTCCTATGAGAATCCAAACTTCAACCTTTCTGAAATTACAACTACTCGTGTACTCAGAAAAAACTTCTTCAATGTCAACAGTTAAAAATCACCAAGGAATCTGTAATAGCTGATAAGGTTGGCTCAGAAACACAATGTGCTTTGCTGCATGGATAATGTTTTTCTAGGCTGTCCCATGTCCTCCACTGCCTTCACTGGCACAGGCAGCGTAGAAGGCAAAACTACAGTTTGTTGTGAAAAAGGCACTAATGCACAGTGGAGAGCAGTACCAGAATTCTGTGCTAATTTTGTTGTGGCAGCTCTGTTACTGTGCTTGTATTAGTTTAGGAACACAAACAGGCTAATACTATGGGAAGTCTATACTTTATTATCTCAAATAATTCAGCTGAAGAAAAGAGGCTTTGGACCACAAGTCCTTCTTGGGGTGACTATTACCTCTGCTTCGAAATTCTGCTTCAATTAGCATCACCAGTACTCATGAATACCCACCATAAGGATTTGCAACATATTATTCCCCAAGTTACAAATGTAATTGCCTGTTCTGTACATAGAATGGTCACTTCTATACATAGAATGATCTGTCAAGGAAATGATTAATTTGAAAGAAAACGCCCACAATTTCAAAGGAAACAAATGTCTATAACAGGAAACAAATACAAGGAAGAACATTACTTAAAAAACATACTAGATACAGGAATCTCCAGTATTTACAACAGTGTACAATCCTTTGCATTGCTTATAATGAATTTTATATATATATACACACACACACCCAAAATGCTGATTAAAAGATGCTGATTATATACCAAACAGGAAAAAAAAAAAAAAATCTTCAAAATGAAGAAGAACTGATCAACCTTGCTAACTGGATTTCATATCACTCAGATCAACAAAATCCATTGAAAACTTGGCTGTTTGGGCAGCTTGAAATTAATAAGCAGGTACTTAATTTCCTGTGCAAGATTTCATTTTTTCCTTCTGCAAGAGGTACAAAAATAATAATAAATGAGTGCTGGAAGACTCATACTTCTTTCAAAATACTTTGATAATATGGCAAATGCATGTATAAAATTTATTCTTTAGACAACATTAGGTACTTTTTTGAAAGATGAACACTAGGTTTCTTGTCTTTATTCACAGCCTTTAATTTTATTATCTTTTATGAGAGTTTCAAAAGCAATCTTTCACAGAATGAAAACAGAAGACTGAAAATGTACAGTGTCATATTTCCAGAGTACCTCTCTGAAAAAAGTTACAATTATTTACTTCCTATTTAGCTGAAATTTTGCAAAACTGGGTTAAAAAGCTACTTCATGTTACTTACTTTTAAGATTTTTCCAGTAGGATGGCATAGGTCTTCACTGACAAACCCATTGTTGTGAGGACTATTAAACAGTGATTTGTTAAGGTGATATTCCCAAGTGACAGGTCATCACAGACTTGGGGAAGGAAAAAATGAGCATTGTGAAGAGGTGTTGCTTTGTTCCCTTCACGCATCATTTGTCATTCCTAAAATCTACCCTAGAGTATTCACATAAACATCCAGCAGTTCCCCTCAAACCTAAAGGGGAGGCTCATGCAGACAACCAACCTGCAGAGTGACCTACACTTGAAACTGTACAGCGAAGCACACTCCTTGGATAATTCAGTGTTCACACAGTGTGTGGGACATCTCCGTGCAGTCAGATAGGCAGGTTTAGGATCATATTGTCCCTGCAACCAGCTGCTCTATAGTGCTTTACAAAAGATTGACACAAAAATGGTTAAGATCTATGTCTAAAAATACAGCTTACTACAGGTTTTAAATATCCAAACTAAATTGCTTCCCCTATCCAATGTCAAAGTTCATTTTATATGCACACCAACACTACTTTTAAATAACATCCTAGCAGCTGATCCAGAGGCAAATTTCCTTTAAATCGACACTCCCTAAAAAGAACAAGGCTATGCTGACTAATAAATGTAAAATTTCTCCACAACCACAGGTGAAACATCAAAATCTCTGTAATTCCAGGTATGCAGAGAGAATACAATATTCTTCATATAGTACTCCAGACGCGATCATGGAAATAACATCCACTACTGACCAAAGTAAAACAGATAATAAAAATGTACAATCATTTAGACACTATTGGGTACAATCATTTAAGTGCTGATCTTTAGTCCTGATTCTTAAAGGAGACTTACAAAATAACTTTAAAAGAAGCATCAGGGAGCTCATATTCATAACTCTACTTGATATAGCAAATTACAGATATTTTTTGATACTGCAGGATTGTTTTTCCCACTACTTACTTCTGCTGACCCTTTAGTTCCATCAGTACAATCTCCCTTGCCTTTTTTATTTTAATTTTTTTTTTTTAATTTCTCATAATCATTAAACAATTCAGTTAAAATTAGAACAGTTGTTCTCAGGTTACACTTCATTTAAAATAGTATTGCTTTTGTTTCACATTCAGAGAAGGTCTACATGTTCTAAAAGAAAGACATAATTTTATATCCTGTCACTGGGCACCACTGAAAAAAAAACATGGCTCTGCCCTCTCTGCACCCTCCCTTCAGCTATTTGTACACAGTGATCAGATGCCCTCTGAGCCTTCCCTTCTCCAGGCTGAACAGTCCCAGGTTTTTTCACCTTTCCTCACTGGAGAGGTGCTCCAGACCCTTAATCATCTTCATGGCCTTTCATTGGACTCTCTCCAATGTGTCCATGTCTCTCTTGTACTGGGAGCCCAGATCTGGACGCAGTACTCCAGGTGTGACCTCACCAGCACGGAATAGAGGGGAAGGCTCACCTGCCTCCATCTACTGACAATGCTCTGCCTAGCCCAGCCCAGGATACCATTAACCCTTCTTTCCAGCAAGGGCACTTTGCTGGTGTCTATTCAACGCATTGCGCTGCTCACGGGGGACAAGGTGAGAGTAGGAAGCGGTAACCAACAGCAGGTGGGAATAGGGATTCGGTCCACATTTGCCTGACTTTACGTGGCTTTGGACAAGTTATTTATTCTCCATGCATCACATACTCCACATCCATCTCAGGAAGCATCAGGAGAACTTTTGTTTAGAAAGCACTTTGAGGTCTAGGTAAGAAGATATAGTACAAATTTAAAATCTGACACCCTATCATCTTTAGCAAGTCCTCCTTTCCACATCTGTGCTTCCTCTCTGTTTACATTTCTCACCTCTCACTTCAGCTTTATCCCTGTTATCCCTGCATTTAAGGTACTACCACTTCTTTCTAGCACAGCTGCAATGCAGGCAGCAGGAGAGACTGCTTCTTTCTCCCCACCATACCTCATCAGACCTCTCCGCCACCTCATCCACGCTCTGCTGGGGGGGCAACGAGCTGCCACAGCTCCTTGGCTGGGGCATACCAGCCTGCCTGAGGCAACTGTTGGCAGTTCCAACCATCCTCTGCAGCCAGCCCTGCCCCTGCAGGGAAGTGGAGCCCTGGAGCCCTCTGAGAGCAAACCCAAGAGCTGTCAGCTCTGTCTCTTTTCAGCCCTTAGACAGCAGTCTTACTTCAATTTCTTCAGTCACTACAGAGCTGAAGCTCACCTGCATCTCACTCCTGACCCTGTGAAGACCAGTAGTAGCAGTTTGTGTTTTCCCTTTAGCAGTTCAAAAAGTTTGACAACCAGAGCTGCTGCCAATCTCTCCTCCAGCAGGATTAACATGTCCCACTTCACCCTGCAAACAATTAGATGCATGCTCACAGCCAACTGAGTCGAGAGGTTAGCAACATTTGAAGCAGTCCCTCGCACATCTGCTTGCAATCATCTGATAATACTGTTAATTGGTATGAGCTATAGTATTTCCTCTGACAGGCTTGTGACAGATTTCTTATACTTCAGACCAGAGATGGCAAAGAGCAAATTCTGAAGAGGATAGCTAATGACCCTTTTTTTTAAGGATGCCATTTCTTTTATGAGTATTGGTATTTATCCTTTTATAGACAGGGAGTAAAGATTGCAGCATCAGTCAGTTCTGAATGCTTAGCATTTTCTCCCCTTTCTAACAGAACACAGGGAGAACCAAGTGTGGATGTAAGTTACTGTGCTATAAACAGCTTGTGCAGCAATATACTGCTGACATGACTGTAGGCAGTTCTACTAGCTGGCCAAACACAAGACCATAGTAAAGCCTTGTTCACAGGTGATGGTATCAGCATATCTACATTTCTCCTCTGCCCTCCCAAGCTGCAAAGGAGAGAGCTTCAAATACAGAATAATAAAACCAAGAAACAGTTGGTCATCCATCACAAATGTCCACTGGAGCAAACCGACAAATGCGAAAGTTCAACAGGTGGAAGTGGAAACTGACTGAAGGAATAAAGACAGTAGTGACACTACTGCTCTACATAGCCTATATATGCCCTATGCATATTAATGTATACACAGACATACTTAAAAATATATTTATAAAACATCAGAAGAGTCCCTTAAATCAATAGAACTATGAAAGTGACAACAGCAATAAGTCTTTTACAGTCTAACTTGTCACAATATACACATCAGAACAACTTAACATCTATATATTACAATGCTCAGCTCATAGAATTAACAGTAATTGCAAGTAACACTTGCAAAGGTGTTAAAGTATTTTACAAATGCCAGCAAGCTGAGTTCCAACGTGCCTGAGATTCAGACAGGCACAGTTACACAGCAGATGGTGAAAATAAGATACGGTGGTGAAAACTATTGTCCCTAACTTACTTAAATGTCTCTGACACAGCCAGGAAAAAACTTTTCATCTCAGAACTTTAATTTCTGATATCCAACACTGATCCAAAGCACACTTTAATCTGTACAAAGATTTTTATGTATTACAGAAGCTGTTGGATCAGTCTCTTAAAAATAAGACCATGTTGTCATTCTGATACCAATATATCATCAGCATAGGAGAGCAATGGTTGCCAAACATTGTGTTGCAAAAGCAATGATAAGCCACTGAAACATGACAATTAAAATACACAGTGGAAAGTTGTACCCACTAAGGAAAATAACCATTTAAAACAAAAAAATTTAAAGAAAAAGAATATTTAAAGAAAAAATTAGAAATAAAGGAAGCTTTTCTATTAAAGAGAATTTTAATTCGAAGGAAAGAAATCACTAGGTATAATAATATTCTGCTAAGTTCAGTTCTCACCAGAAAGTCAATCATGAAAAAACCCAACAATCACTGGGAAGGATAAAGAAGGTCATAGCACAGCCCACACTGCCAAACTCATTTCTCTTAGTCTCAAGGAAGCTATGAGAGCTTTCCAAATACTTACTGTAAATAGCACACTCCCTTCCCATCACAGAATATCTAAAGGTCAGTGGTGTCCCCGAGTCTAATCTCCATAAGTTTCCATAAACCAGTTTTGGCTGACTTTATTTTCTAAATTTCTTGCTACTATTGGATGCTCTCTACATTTCCGATGCCTGAACTCTTTAGCAGTAGAAAAGGTGCAGCCCAAGAACAATATATGCTTCTCCCTCAATCCTAACCTAAAGGATCTGCTGCTGAAAGAAAAAAAGGTTTTATACTAGGTGGTATCTGGGATAAAGCAATGAGTTCTTATGTTGCTGTAGGTTTTTAAGAAGCACAGATTTGTTTGCTGTGAAATGGATAATGGCCAGCGAGCATATTTCACATAATCAGATACAAACATGTAACTGGTAATTCTCACTCTTCTGTGCTTGTTTAGGACTGGTGGTCTAACAGTAAAAGGTTGATCACTCATCACCAGTGTCATCAGCTATCCAGCCCCCTACCCTATTTGCTAAACATGCATGATGTGCAATATTTAAGACATCTGTGTTTTAAGAAGGCTTTGGCTTTCTCTCAAAATACTTTTTCATCATACTTGACCCTGCAGTAAATCTGTAGCAGCAAATCTGATTTTGCAAACATAGAACACAGAATCACTGTAGACTGAGCCAAATGAGAAAATAAAGGTTAAGGAGATACATTTCTATTCAAATACACTTAGCTCCAGAATTAGCAGAGACAACACAGAAAGTGCTTGGCTGGGTACATCCATTTAAAAAGAATTTTTTTCCAAAGTTCATTCTAGTGCTAATACATGTCTCAACTAAGGCTGGAATGTCAATTGTTAGATGGGAGAGAGAAAAACTGCAGGATGTCCCAGATGAACTACACTGGCACAGTTATGTTAAAACTGAAGATTTTTTTTGCAGTGAGGTCTTTGAAATTTATGAACCTTCAAACTGTTCATTAGAAACAGCAGGAAATGGCAGACTGCTATTATCTTTTATCTTAGATTGTAAGTTCTCTGAGAGAGGTATTGCCTTTTTTTTTGAGGGTCTCATAGGTTCTACATGTTTATTGCAAGGAAAAAAAGGATTGAAAGTGTCTCTCTTGTCAATCTGAATCCTAGAAGGATGGAGAGGTCAATCAGCCAACCCAGAAACCAGCTGTTTTGCACATGTTTATGTGAATTGTTGGAAGCTCAAGGCTGTCATTTTTCCTTTTCAAGTAACATGGAAACTCAAATTTTGCAGCAATTGAAATGGCATAACTAAGCCATATTTTTCAAATGAATTTTTCTTGGACAGTATAAATGAAAGCATACCATTGTGACTGTACATTTTGTAACCTTAAATGGAGAGAGGTCCTTTTCAAGGAAGATTAGGAATTCATTCTGCCAAGTAGTTTTAGCACTGATGTGGAAGACAAGACACCAGTTTCACAACCTTCTTGCCAATGGCGTAAATCTCATCTAGCCTATTGTAGTCTCTTTGTGTATCCCCTTTAGGAAGACAAACTGGGCTGGTAAAGAGAAACACTTCCCAATCTCTGTCCGTTCTGAGGTGGGTCAGAGTTGTGGTGAAATCTGTGTGTTTCCAGGTCATCAGACAAATGTATTAGACGGCTCCTTACTTCACTATGTTCCTTACCAAAGACTCTGTGGACACCATAACTCCAGTTCTGTGAATTATGAATCAAAAGAGGCTCCCTGCTAGCACCTTACTCATACTCTCTGCAATGAAGGAAGCAGCAGGTTCCGTCACGTGAGTGAAGGTAGCAACATGTGCTCAAGTTGCCAAACCAATTTGAGAAGACCCATTTCCATTCAAATCAGCTCTAAGAGGGTATAGGGCTACTTCCTTACCTACTGGAATTGCTTTCATTTGTCTGTAACTCCCTAATAGTGATTGTCTCTGGTTTCAACTTGGCAGCACCTTGAAGCAGTGCCTGTATGATTCTGCAAAGTTCCCCATTTAAGAGGCTGGAGCTAATGAGCAGTTTGGTATGTCTACACAGCCCAGTGCTGCTCAGCACCAGTGTGAGACATCAGCTCCGATCCCAAGGAGACATGTAACCCATGTGAGCATGGAGGTGGTTTAAACAGTCCTGTTTACCAGTCCACCAGTGTTGGTGGCCATACCTGGTCCTGCCACCTCAGGACAGCGTCAGCACTGGGACATGCACATGCACATGCACTGTACCAGCTGCACAGGGCACTGCAGGTTCCAGTATGGCTCTTACCCCATTTTCAAATGATCAGTTTACAAAATAATAACTGTGCTAGAATAAATCCAACTCATTACTGTTCGTGTTTATTTTTCCCCCCTAAAAAGGAAGGAACAGCCGAGGAGCTTGGGAAGAGCCTGGAAGAAGGCTCAGGGTGCGAGCTTGGATGTGCGAGCACAGGGATGGAGCCAGGGTTTAGGAAGGGGGCGGTTAGTTGCACTTCGAATTGAACAAAATGGGGCGAAGGGGATTAAATCTCACCTCCAATCTCCCGATTTAACAGGTCTGCCATATGGTTTTCGGGCAGTTCTCCACAGTAGCCACTGTGTGGCAGAAGAGATCAAGACTATGATTTTCTGAGGCGGGCAGCAGGGGAAAAGCGCAACCCGCGGTCGCCGGCATGGGACGGCCGCCATCTTGTCTGCCTGCGGTGGGCGGGCGGCTTGTGGGGACGTACGGGACGGAGGAGAGGCACCGCTGGAGAAGTAACAACCTCTAGCCGAGCAAACGTGTCATTAGCTCACAGTCAATTATTTTTAAAGGTGCGAAAGAATCCATGTGAAGGCAGTTCCTTCAGTTAATGGGCAGAGCCAAAAGCTGGCCTGAGCTTTGCTGCTGAGAGCAGTGTGCCCCGCTCTCCTCTGCCCGTCAGGGAGCCGCGGGAGCCGCCGGGCTGAGGGGCGTTAGCGCGGCGGTGGGCCCTGGGGAAGCTAGTGCTGAGCTGAAGGAGCAGCCTGGACGTGGATCTGCAGGACAGCCAGGCAGAAGAATCAAAACTGGATTTAAAAACAATCCCCTCAACAGAAAACAATAAATAGAACTCCAGGGAGTTCTGGTTGGTGTGACAAGAAAAGTTAAATGGCTTTTCCTTTTACAATCCAATGTTCCTTAAAAGAAACAGAAAACTTGTTGACCCGTATTCACAGCAGAGTAGGAAGCCCTATTTTTAGCAAATACTAGATTTTCTGAAAAACATGCTTTCAGAACATCACAATTATTAACAAAGATGTGACTTAATAAAAAAGTTTTCTCAAGACTTGAAAATAATACAGAAAAGTCAATGCATGTTGTTGCTGCAAACGTGGGACAAAATTACAGTTTTAAAATTACATTTTCATGTTAAATTTGATTTTCCAGGCAATGCATAACAGGAAATAAAAATAACCCCTTTTGTTTTGGGTTGACTAAAATGTTTTCAGTTCTACCCCAACCAAAATTATTTTCCATTTGTTTAGTTTGGCCACCAAACTGAAAAGCTAGTATATCATTATCCACACATTACAGCAAAAAAGACATCTTAAGGACATGCAGGGTTTTAATTAGCTCCACTTCAAGATTGATGCTGAATAGAATTACTGGCAATATATAGTCTCGATCAAATAAAAAATGTGATTTTTTTTTTCCACGTTAATTTTGAACTTGATACTAAAAGCTTCAGAAGTAAGTCAGGGCCTTTTTGAAGTAATCAGCACATACATAGAAAGAAAAAATGGCACTGGCTCAGCGTGCTTGTAGACAACAGAAATAAAAAGAGTTGGGTACTACAAAATAAAAGACAAATAATGATTGTCTGTGATGTAGTGTGTGTAATAAGCTACAGTCTCAGCATGTTTGCTTAAGTATTGACAAACTAAAATGCAAAACTAACTCAAAGCAATCCAAACCTACATCACTTAACTAAGCCATTGTGTCAAAACACACTTCATGTGATACCAGATTGTGTTTAGAGAATGGTGTTGAACAGATGAGGCTTTGGGCAACCTGGTCTAGTGGAGGGTGTCCCTGCCCATGGCAGGGGGGTTGGAACTAGATGGTCTTTGAGGCCCTTTCCAACCCAAACCATTCTATGATTCTATAATTCTGTAACCACAGGAACAACTGATGCTGAATCCAAGACTACCAAAAAAAATGCAAAAGCACAAAACCACTCATATGAATTTGCAAAGGTTTCAGGAAACATGATCCAAATTTTAAGCAAATGTTTTTGATAGAAATTAATGAAAATTAAAAATTTAAGGAATGCAAATATTATTATTCGCTTCTTCTTTGCTCATTATGGGAATGTTTATTAATTCTGTAATGGAACTGTGCCTTATACCTTGTTTGGAGAAGACTTCTGTCTTACAAACCTGTGCTACATTTCAATGGCCGCAACATTTGTCTTCCATTTTTCATTGCACAGTCTTAGAGAACTATGATATTAGTCCTGAAAGGCAACAGGCATGTAGCCTGGCTTTTATAAAAGATGTAGAATGTATTTCCAGCATATGAATGTGGGCATTAGTCTAAATGGGGTTACTTAGCTTGCTAAAAAATTTGATTCAGCTGGCCTGGCGGGATGACTGCCTGCATAAGACTTTAAGTCCCACAGTTCTACAAGCAACAACTTCGAACTGGTTACAGGTTAAACAGGTTTGCAGCTAAACAGGGAAGAAGAACTGTGAGAAAGCTTAAATGTTGGTCAACTAAAGACACTATTGCTGCAAGAGATGACTGTGACAAGACTGATCCTACTTCTTGGACAGCTGATCCTCTGGCTATACTTCAAGAGAGAATTTTGGGTGTATGTGGAATGAGGAACAAAAATCCATCTGTCAATGGCCAAAGGAGTCATAAACAGCCAAATGGAACAAACAAAAGACGCTAGAGTAAGAAAAAAACCACAAAGTTATTTAAATTTACTCAGTTCACAAAGACCTATTCATTCATGTGATCTTTTCACATGGTCCTATTAAATTGCTTGTCCTTTGAGACTGGTTTTCATTGTGCACTGCAAAGTGAAAAACAGAGAAGCACTTAATAGTCATCGGTCTGTACCAAACTTCTGATTTATTCAGCTATATCCCAATTTTGATGCTGTAGAATTTGCACAGAATCTATGAACTACTGTAAATTTTTTTTTTTTTCTTTTTGGGGGGCGGGGTGGAGAGAAATACTATTCTTATGATTGCAAAGACAATCATGGAAATATGAACCAAGTGTGTCAGCTTCCCAAGTCCATAGCCAGCCAAAACCAGTGAACTTGACCTCTGCATCTCAGTGGGTTGTTTACATTTTTCCCTGTAGGTTTCAAAGTCAGTATTCATTGCTGATCTCTACTGTCAGTCATTTGAAGAGATGTGTCTTTCAGGAGTTTGTGTCCCAGGACAACCTGCTTCCTTTGATGAGCTACTTCCTTTGACTTGCTACTCAAGTTGCTCTTCAAAAGGCAGAACTGACAAAGTTTGATTTTATTTATGTTGTTGATGATGAGGCTGTTTCCTGGATCATATCTTTCAGTAACACCAGTTGAAATGTTGCTTCAAGTTAGCACTTGGAGCAGGGACTCCAGGATCAGGTCTACATACTGAGTAGTTTTTTCCTACAGACTCACATAAACATATTAGCTGGTAGATATGTTCAGGCCATTGGCATGCTACATCTTCCCACTGTTTTCTCATAGAAATATCTTCCAACTTAGGTATAATACAGGTTGTAGATGTTGCTGCCTTGTCAGCAGCAACATCTGTCCATTTCCTATCACATACCTGAGACACTGATCTTATGGCTGATTAGAGCTGTCTCTAATAATATACTTTGTTGTGAATTGTAGAACAGTCAGCAGCAGCTGCAGGTGAAATTCTCAGTCTTGATCATGGATTACATAGTAACTAAGTAAGAAGCAATATAAGAACTCATACAGATAAGAAATGAGCTATTTGCTCCTGAGAAATAGCTGCAGCTCTATCTAGGCTGAATGGAAGTAAAGTCAAAGTGTATTATTAAAGCACCTTTCCTATTAGTGAGTCACAAAAAGAACATGCCAATATTACTTGGGAAAGTGAGGCATTTCTGGGTTCCTTGCTTTCCCTAGACGTTCTAGCACTTCGTTAGCCTAAAGCATGACACCAGATTGGGTTATAGTATTCACTTGTTGGGATTTGAGGGAGAAACTGTTCATTCCATCATATCTGGATATCCAAATATCTCTGCTATTAGTTGTTAAAGCTTCGATTTGGGAACACGAAAGAAAAAGCATTTCAGTGCTCTTATGGACCCATGGCCAAAACCAGCAACAATGGCAATTACACAGGGAATTGTTTGTTTCCCAAGAGGCATTTGCATTGTGACCTCATCTGCCTGAAAGTGTTGCAAAATGTATCTATTTTTAATAATGCCATAAGGTTGATGAAAAGCTTGGTCAGGGTTCAGCTCTTTCCTTTGCCAAATGATGCAGGACTTGCTATCTTGAGGTATAGCTCATTGCATCCAACACCAAGGGTAGGCTGATGATTTCTGCTAGACTTGGCATTCTGTACCACTCCGGGAAGGGATGCCTGGATTTTCTAGCCCCAGTTTCTCCTGCCTTACATCTGTTCCACCTACAGAATCTGTCTTTGCCAGCTGCCCTGTCTGTGGGAGCAGAACCTGGAAATTTCTGGCTCCAGGCACTACTAGTGGCCCCTTTGCATGCTTTTCTGACAGGTTCAAGTTTGCATTTCAAACAGGATGATTAACTTAGTCATAAACCTCCTGCGTCACCATGTTGATATGACCTTAATCCTTTCCCATGTTTACAGGTCATGGCAGTAGTTTACCAGGCAGACTGCAAGCCCTACAATGTGCTTAGTCTTCATACCACTCTACATAAGTCTTACCTTATCAGACTCTTCTGGGAGCATTTCTTTGCAGACTGGAGTCTACATGAACAAAGCACTGGCCATTGACCTGCACTTGCCTTGTTATTTTAAAGGGGTTTGCCTCCATATGGGGCTGTGTAGGTGCGTCCACAACTACTGCATACAGAGAAATAGTTTCACTGCAGTAATCTGTTTCACTGCCCGGGGCAAAATACACTGATGGTTTAAGTGGGAACTGGCTTCCTCACCTGTTAATCATGTATGAGTTCCAGTGATGTCCAGCTTTGCTGCTTCACAAAAAGAAGAAAGAAAAAAACAAGTCACAAGGAACCTCAAAACCTCAAGGACCTCTGTCACCTCTCCACCTCAGCTGAACCCCACACAAAATGTTTCACACAGGCAGGCCCAAGTCTTCATCTGGGCTAGTAGGTTTTCAGAAACCTTCCAGCACTCAGCATGGGACCTGGTGATCCCACCACACCTGCTTTGTGAAATGTAAGTTACACTATTCAGAACTTCTAAGGTGCTGCATTACAAGAACAGCAAACCGAGGGGCATTGAGGTAGAATTAAGACCCCATTTGCCTCAAGTACAAAGGAGCTTGAGGTTAGCATCTCTGTTACATGTCCAAACACCAGCATGTACTTGTAAAATAAACAAAAAGTTAAAATTGTTGGAGGGATGGGCAAGAACCATAATTTCTTTTCCTATATACAGTACTCAATGTCAAAATATATAAAGTTTGTATTTTAGAAAACCATTAAGCATTCACTAGGCATGGGAAATCTTCCTCAAACAGACGTACTGTTATGAATTACAGCATTTATCAGCCTACTGATGATAGAGTTTACTGTAAGTCTGCTCTTTTAAAGTGAAACCATATGTTGAATGGGAAAGAGTGGAAGCCTAATGTAAATGGCGATAAGGCTGTTTATTAAGCTATGCTGATGGGTATTTTGTGGGTGAATGTTCTTTTACAATATTGTTAAGGGTTATATAAATTCTAATTGGTATATGCAAACAAATTTACAGGCACTGGATATAACATGATTTCAGTTAACTGTCAGATGACAGTTCTGGAAGATAGTGGGACCAGTACTACCAGGTGCCAAACACCCACCACATCCAAACTTGGTATCATTCACATGTTCAGATATATCACTCATGCTAGTTTCTAAGGAGCAAGGAGAAAGACAAGCTGATAGTAATTTTTTTCCACTGCTCTTGGAAATTTTATGTTGCAGAAAGTGTGTTGAATCTTGGAACACAAGAGGAAGTCACATTTCCAGCTATTCCCTAAGAGTTGAGTCTAGAAAATGTCATCCTGCTGGGTCCTGGGAGCTGTAACTGAGGGTGCAAGTTTGACTTGTGGCTATGTCTGTCAGTCCCCTGTCTTGCTGGTTGCCTGCAGCATTTCCTTGGAGTTGCAGTCTCCTTGGAGGGAGCAAGTCCCAATAGAGGACAATGAGGCACTTGAGCTACAACTCCCATGGGAAGAGATGGGAGTATTTCCAAAGCGAGGCTTTTCAGCTTTTGGCTTAAAGACTGGTTCTGAGTATTTAATTAGTTAATTTAAAAGAAAACAAGGTTTTCCCCAGAAAGCAGGCTTTTTATTTAAAAATGTGCATTTAATAAAGATCTAATTTTCCGCCAAAACTGTTTCAACCAATGCTGGGAATTATATTCCCTGACAAAACTACTTGAAAATGGATTTCACAATGTAGAGTAAAATCCAGACAATTTTTTCCAGATGACTTTAGAGTGATGTTGTTATTATTCCTAAACTAAACATGATAAACCTAGGAACCTCGGAGTTAAGGTTCATGAAAGTCTAGCACATTAAAGATACAGAAAATACATCGTTTGAGCATGAAAATTACTTTAGTCTCTGCCATCTTATGCTGTAACTTGATAGTTACGAAAAAAAGTTATATTTGGTTTGATATACTCCAGAGTATCTTAAAACAGCCAGAGCGCACTGAATAATCAAATAGTTTTCAGAAATACTTGGTATTGCCAGAGTAGCACAAATGTCTAGCCAAGCTCAGCTCTACTGTTCATGCATCAGCTGCCCACTACCTTTGGGGCTTCTCTGCTCTTCCCTGGGCCTCACTCTGTACACAACTATCTTGCGATCCTTCTACCAATTTCTTCTACCATTGCTTCTACAGCTACCCCTACATAGATATAGATACACATAAACCAAAGGTGTGAACTTAGACAGAGGAGCACGCATCAGCTTTCTACTACCCCGTATTCACTTGGGCATGGCTTATTCTTAAGTCTTCTGCTTCTTTCGTATTCCATCCTTGTGGAATGTACCCAGTGCAATGAATAGTTTATTAAGAAAATACATAAAATTAATGATGATTCTGTAATTTCATAGTACAAAAATATATTTTCCTTAGTAATAGCATAGCATTAGAAGTAACTTTAACAAAGTAACTCCACTGGTTTCAAAGGGCCATGATCCCTATAGAAAAGGTGCTCTCTTAAAGTAGGTCCTACTCAGCATTTCAAGGGAGTGTAAGGACCACCGTCCTCAGTCTCATTGCCAGAGTAAGACAGACACCTCCCTACAGCAGTTACTCACCTGAAGTTAAGTTCTACCACAACTCTGTCCAGTCACTCACTGGAGGTGGAAGCTGTTTTCAAAGAGGGAAGCTCTACTACAGAAGTTTCAATTTACTGTGAAATGCAAAACCCAAGCATTCAATTGCAGAGTGGGTTTGGTCTGTCCTTTGACCTCCCCAGCCCTGTCTCCAGTGACTGAATTTGGCGAGATGTAGTTAGTCCTTTCTACTCCATTGCCCATAGTGTATTTTCAGTTCCATCAGTTCCACCATTAAATTTTTTGTTTGTTTGTTTTTTGGTTTTGGGGTTTTTTTGTTCTGTTTGAATGGGATATAATATTTTAAAGCCAAAGACTTACAGGTTTGGGTGCAATTCTTTTTCTACCCCTCAGCTATACACAAACAAACACTTAGAGGAAATCTGTGCAATAATGACTGCATGGAAAGGCAGAGCTTTTCACACCAAGACCTTACTTAAGACCTAAGCCTTTTACCAAATATTAGCAGTGGAGCTGAATAATGATATTTTGTCTATTCCACAAAAAAAAAGCTTCTGAAGAGAACATGACAATAAGTACTCGACGGAGTCACTTAATTCTGTTCCATTTTTCATGCCATGCTTCACATGCAAACCTTGGAACTGCTTGTGGCCATTGACTTTTTTATTTAAATAAATACTCATTCCAAGGCAGAAGGTCTAAGTAATTAGAAAAGAAACAAGATCTTCTGCATATTAATTTTCATCTGTAAAAATCTCCATTCATGGTTTCTGTTGTGATGTTTTTATTGCTGTAACATATCCTATGCATTTTAAAAGCTTTCTGTGCCCAGAGGAAACCTCACAAAATCAGCTGAGCAGAGGTGAATCACTGGTGCTGTAAGAGCACCTAGCAACGCTGCAGAGCAAGTGGAGATGGGAAATTGATAACTACTTTAAACAGCTTATTAAATTAATTAGAAGCTTACTTATCATAGTTGGCCTTTGTCCAGAGCATACAGTTTATAGTAATGAGGTATTCAGTATCAGCTAAAGATTCTTTGTTCATCAAACAAGAACAAAACTTTAACTTAAGTTAGAAACTAAAACCAGAAAGGACGCATGGGATTTTATGGCAGAATTCTTGCAGAAATTGATTTTTAAAAGTTTCTATTCTATTCTACTTTGCATCTGTGAGAGTATCCGGGGTTATTCATGAGGCAGGTGCTCAAATGATGTCACAGTTAATGTTTAGCATCATTTTCTCATAGGTCAAATGCTTTCACACCCTTTTTAAACAAAAAGTTGGCATTAGACCACACGATATTACAAAAGGAGTCAAGATTATATGCCGTTTACACAACGTCGTGTTGCCAACAGGAAGCTCTGTAAAAGAAAAAAAAATGGTTTCAGTGTGTAAATTAAGTGTAATAAAATACCATAATCAGAAAATCAACATAAGACATGGTAGGCCTGGTCCTCTTATACCTGGACTCATTTGGGAATCAGCAAAGAGCTGCTTGTGCATCAAACTCCTAACAAATATGAGTGAACACAGAAGGGCTTTGAAATTCAAGATGTGTTTAATCAATTTCATCTGGAAGTACAGATTATACTAGAAATGTGAATAGGTTGGGATGGAAAAGTAAACAAATTAATTCTAAAAGACTCCAGTGGTGCTGCTTGAGTTTCCAACTATCCATCACAGTAACATTAGAGAAGCTCAAGCAAAAGCTGCCGCCTTAAACTTTACCTCATGAATGTGTCCCATTAATATAGAATGTGGGGGGGTTTAATGATTACCTTTTACATGTTAATAAGTCAAAACACATTCAAATTCAAAGCAGCCACCAGTTCACCAAGTTAAGGCAAATTCAGCTTTAAACCAAGAACAGAATGTATTTTCTGCTGCCAGTGTTTTGTTCCACATTATTAGCATAGCTCTTCACTCTGACTAAATCCTTGCTGTCCCAATAGGCAGAAATATCAGATTCCAGCTGTTAATCCAAAAGAAACTGATGGTACCATGGGATGAGACTTAAAAAGAGAAGCAGCAAATTAAAAGCTTCTCACTGATTTCAATATGGTCCTGCTTGTTTCCAGGAGAGAGAATTGGCACGAATTCCACCCCAGTTGTATACCACCGTAATTTTATTGCAGGCATCTTTATCCTGTTTCATTAAATGTCACGGTTAACCACTGAACTGATGAAGGTCGGCTGGGTCAGTGAAAATCACTAAGGGACCTTCCAAAATGAGATAAAAAACCAGCACTTGCTCCCTTTTCAGTATTACTTCATAAATTCCTGTTTCTGGCTGGTGGCCTGACCAGAACCCTGTGCGTACTTGACACACCTCATGCAATGAAAGGTGCCTAGGGAATGTGTGATGAGGCCCCTGAACGAGGAAGTCAATGAACCTTTGTTTTAGCTTTTTTGCTCATATCTGATGTAATGGAAAGCTTTTACAAAACAATGTGTATGGGATAGAACAGACAACAAGGAATTAATGGATTAAACAAAAGGTAGAGATGCTGTGTTTGCGGAAAGTTGTGCTTTATGGCAATACTAACATTATATTTACCACCTGGACCATTACAGTATCAGATATCAACCCAGTAGGTGAATTATGTAAGGTTATTTATTTACTCATCATCAGTGAGGTGAGTGCTTCACATTCCCTTTACAAAATTAACTTTTTGTTTTTTATTTTTCAAACTTTTATGAAAAGATTAAAAAGCCAGACAAAAAGAGATACTATTTTAATTTCACTAAAATTTTTTCATATATCACTTTTGGACTGGTGGTAAGAACTGCTTTTTAAAGGCTTTTCTGCAGGCCAGCAAACTAAAGAAGAAAACCACCTTTTCATTCCTCTTCAGCAATAATCAAACTTTTAACATACACAGGTTACATCTGAGCACATTCTTCTTGCTTCAGTGTTTTATAGAGACGTTAA
Organism: Aramus guarauna; assembly: GCA_013400195.1. Classification (NCBI taxonomy): domain Eukaryota; kingdom Metazoa; phylum Chordata; class Aves; order Gruiformes; family Aramidae; genus Aramus; species Aramus guarauna. The sequence continues at coordinate 241,718 of VXBL01005090.1, read as the reverse complement.
CATGCTGCTGGGCAGTCTAAAAAATTGAAGTAGGTATTTTCTAGCTGAAACATCCTTGTCATCTGTGATGACGTGAGTATTCAGTTGATCCCTAGCAGACATAGAGAACAGTCATTCTCTGTCCTCCTTTTCAACAAATGTTTGCATATTAGAATTTTATCTCCATGCTTTCCCTTTTTCAGCTTAAACAGCCCAGTACCTTTACTCCTTACTCACAGATCAGATATTCTCGTTCTTAATCTCGTCATTTCCTCTAAAGTCTCTCCATTTTGCCTGTATCTGTCTTGAAAGGTGATGACTACAGCTCGATACCATCCTCCAGCTGGGGCTTTCCCAGCATCAAGTGAAGCAACACATAACACTGTCTCATCTGTGCAAAACTCTTAACCGTGGTCTCAGGAGGGTATTTCCGATTTTTTGCAACAGTACTATGTTACCACCAGTTCAACTGTCTTTATTCTGAAGCCCAAAATACCAGTTTCACCTTCTAAAAATGTGCACCATGCCCATTTCTGCTCTCAGTATGAACCGTCAGAAATCACTGTGCTATAGTTTTGCCATTACTACCTTCTTCCAAGAGTGGGCTAATTTATTACAGACATCAGGAAATGTTTCAATGGTTTTAAAGTAAATGTAATTTGGGAGGCCTGCAATCAGCTTGGGTAAACAGCAATTAAGCAATTAACCTCAGCACCCCGGAATATTATCCCTGACATGATTGCATGCCCAAAATTGCATGGAATACAAAGAATCAATGCCATTGCATCACACTCCAGTGGCTGGGATGGTGGTACCAAGACATGCCTTTCTTTGAGTCTGATGGTTGCCTGATCTATAGCGTCTCCATACCTGACCTTACAAATGTGTTACTGAGCCATGCCCCCTTTGCAGTTCATGGTACTTTGCACTTTATTTCTATATTTACAACCAATATAAGAAAACGATATGCTGCCAAAGCACTGGACAGCCTTTTCTATGGAAGGACTCAGTATAGGCTTGTAGGGACTATGTGTCTGGAACTGAATGACTGCCAGCTTGATGTTTGTAGAGAAAGATGCCAACTTCTCTGAGGGGGATGATACAAATTCTGGCTCCCTGGGCACAATGCGTTGTTTCGCTGTGTGGGATTTGAAGAAAGCATCGCTTTCTTTTTTGGCTGGTTTATTTCTACTCAGAGGAACAAGCTCACTCAATAACAGGACCACCTCTTATCAGGCTGCTGCCAAGACCATTTGTCTCCCAGTCTGTCTGTGTGTGTGTATGCAAATGCATGTATGATGCCAAGTAAGTGGCAGATCCCAGAACTCCAGAATATCAGCGTTTTTTCTCTTTGCCATCTCTGGCTCTAACTGATGTCCAGGTAGTTGGAAGCCAGTTTCCCACACAAGCACAATCCTGTTGGTTTCTCAGCTTTCACTCTGTGATTCTGTTTAATAGCAGTCAGTAGCCTGTGTGCTTTCATGAGGACTACGTGCTTTACCTGTCACAAAATGGCCCTCTGATCCTTACCCCAAGAAGAATTTCTTCATGGCAACAATGCCACTGTCTTCATGTGTGCACAGGGTAGTGGCATCAGGAAACTCCTGTGTGGCTGTCCAATCTACTGTACGTTTTGCGTCTTCATCAAAATGCTGAGCAGCACCTTAGCTTGTGCCATTTGCTGCAGCATAGGAATCAACATGGGTTTTTTTCCTTTGACCTCTTCATTAGTATTGCATGCCTTTATTCTTTAACCTTCTTTTGTTCCTGTATTTTGGATCACCTATTATGTATGTTCTGTTATAGACTTAGTAATTCTGCAGGAGCTTCTGTGAGCTGGATGACTGCCACTGCTTTGCAAAGTCCAATGGTTTTGTCACAAATTAATTGTAGTTTGCAGTGTCACAGTTTCTGTCTTAGTTTCCAGGTAGGAGCTGGTCTCTTCTTAGGGCCTCAATGAACTCCTCCAAATTGAAAGATTGTAATACACTTCACTTTCTCTTTCTAAAAATGTGAATTTAGTAATTTTCATTTTTACATGTAGTGCAGTACTTACATTTCTGTAAGATGGTTTCATAGATGGCCTAAGTTAATCTCCATTAATTAGAAAACAGATCTCAACTAAGAAGTAGTAAAGGCCTGAAGCATCGCAATGCCAGGTGTCCTCTCAGGAGGCTGTGGCACTCAAATGCCAGGCTCCCCCATTTCCAGACTCCTACTTCCTGGGCATGCTTTGAAATGACCACAACCTTTATGTGTTGCAGGTTCAGAACCTTTCAGATTCTTGTTAGTGAAATATTTGTTAATGTTCCAAATTCTCAGAATTTTATCCTTGGAACTAAGATTTGCTGCATAGCTCTACTTGATTATGTGCTTGTAGTACCTGTAAGGCTAGGCACTGTGGAACTCCTAAAATCCCACGGATGGGATTTCTGGGCTCGTCATTTAGCAGATGCATTTCCAAACACATGTTGTTGGCTTGCCTGTAAAAGACTAGGATTGCAGAAATTAGAAAACACTCTACTGCACAAAAGCAGTTCATCAGAACATTTGCAAGCTTATTATTAGATATGATGTAAGTCCCATGACTGGCAGCAGAGTTGGAGAACAAAGTCCTCTGATTAGGCACAAAATTCATGTTGCACACATTCATCATTTGATGCATCTCTGCTGTGTCTCAAGCCTGACTCAAAAGGCCCACAGTCAAAGAATAATCCCAATTTCATTCTTGTCTTTCCCATTGTTTCTTTTAACAGCTGCGGACACCTTCTGAGAGAAGGAGACACCCTTGGACTGAAAGCATGGCATTGTTTTGCAGAGACTGTTGAACAACCTCAAACACTGAAGTACTTCCAGGGATAATCAGCTAGGATTGTATTTGAACTTGTTAGAACTACAACTCAGTAATCAGTTCTGCATCCATCAAGAGCTACCCTTCCTGTAAAGGCTTTGCCACCTTTGCTTCTGATGACCTATATAATTTGAGGTACTGCAGATAAACAGGCAATATAATATTAAAATGAAACCAAATTTCAGATTTTAGATCAAATTCAGTCAACAAAAGAAGTTATGAAACATCCTCTACAGAAAAACAGTTACTAAATGAATAGTGCACGAAGGGAATTCAGTCTCACTCAAAGTAAATACAGACAATTTACTTGCATTGCCCAAAGTCAGAAATGCAGGAGCTCAAATGAAGAAAAAGCAAACGTCTGAAAAAAATCATTACTGTTTTAACTCTTTGAGGTATTTAGTAACATAGGTAAGGATTTATAATTCTATATTTTAATTAATAAGCAATACATTTTATGTATTTATTGATTTAGGTCTGTAAGGTAGGAAAAAATGATCTCTGTTGCATCACATGAAGAAACAGTCTTGGTGTCAACATCAAAGACTTTTTTCCCCAAGTTCAGTATCTTAACCTTTTCTATTAGAGTAAAAGTGGCTTCCCACTTGCAGCTCACAGACAACTAGTTCAGAGAAATATTTAAGCCGCTTCTTGGAGTGTTGGCAAGGATCACAGTAACTATTCTTCCTCTCTACCTCCCTCTTCCCTGCCACATCCAAGAAATCCTATTTAGTAAGAAGGATACAAATGGATAGGGGTTATTAGTTGATCATGAAGCCATATTTTAATCAGGAAACACTAATACTGAGAAAGCAAATCATTAATCTCCAGGGATATGAAAAGGCACCAAGAATAACTCTGCATCAGTCCAGACTCTAGGTGAGGGTTGTTCTTTCCCACTTTCACATGAGCTGCTGAGAGTGTATTTCCAGCCCTGAACACTTGCTTCTAAGACCCCAATGCAGCCTACTGAAGAGATGAACAGCAACAGTCACAATCTTCTTACTTTTTAGCAGAAGACTGTAGTTTCTGTGGCTTGCATGTCCAGATGCCCAGCTAAGATGAGCTGGCTCAGCTCTAGCAACACACAGTCCAGTTTACGTTGCACCAGCTGAGGATCTGCACCTAAATATTGGATTCATGGCTTGTTCTGCCAATATTCCTGCTGAAGTGTTGATGCAGTTGGCATGACTGATACACTCATTGCTTTTGTTGACCAGGCTGGTGCTTTGATCTGTTCATATAGCGAGACATCTGCAAACAAGTTTGATGTAGGTTTCTAAAGCACAGGATAAACTTGTCATTCCGATGACCTACCAAGGACTGATTAAAGGAAGTAAAACAGCTGGATGTGTTTGAATATAGTTTGTCTCTTAGGCAACTAAAAGAGGTGGAGGCAGGGAAAGGGAATGAAGTGCTGGTGAGATAAAGTAGCTGAGAACAAGTGGATGCCATAAATACCACTCACTTTGACTAGAATACGAGCACCTGCTGTATTTTTCAAAAAGGGTATTTGTAGGATTTTTACTCCCACAGCAAGGAACAATGTTGCTAGACAGAGAATACCGAATCCACGCGGATATTGCTTTTCCTTCTCTATGAATGTTGGCATTACGTGCAGAGTTAATACCAGAAATCCCATTGTGGTATATTTTTGAATCCATCACACTTAAGGCTTTAATTTATACACACAATGCAATTTGTCTACACTAAAGAACAGTAACCAGCAGGGTTGCAGTTGGTCTACAAAATGCGTAATATGGAGAGACATCAAAGTCTAACAAATCACAGCAAAGGACTAGAGCTTCAGAAATCCTCTTCTGCTCCCAAGATCTACTTCGCTATAGCACAAGAGCTTGGTTAAAGTGCCCCTAACATCACCAAAACTCTACTTTCTTTGCCTTTGAAATTCTGGGAGTGTATTAATCCTGATTTTTGCAGTCCTTTCTGTACTTATCCAATTTTCCCTAATTTTCTTTCATGGGCATTCTGACCCACTTTTTTCCCCATTCAGGCTTATTAGCTTGAGCCAGTCGCATTAATCACAAATACAGATTTGATTGATTAAACCTCTGCTTCTGCTTTTAGTCAATGGTAATTTCAAGGTATATCAAAACTCTCTTCACCCAGCTCTTTAAAACTGCATTATTGTGAAACCCCAGCAAGCGGCCAGCTCCGCAGCACACTGCTCCAAAATATCGATGCTTTAACAAATGTGTCCTCAGAGAAACTGCTTGAGCTGCCTTGAGAACTTATTCCACTGGAATCATGATCAGCAATGATGTGAAAAAGCTTCTCTGACCTGTGGCAGAACAGAGAACGATGCATCTGAGCCCCAGGGTCCTGAAGCAGTATTGCTTGTTTTCTCTCATTCTCTCTAAGGCCCACGATAATTTTTGAGCCCCTTAGTCATTGCAGCTAAATTTGAGTGATAGCAGAGAAGCCACAGATAATACTATTTCCAAACGTTTCAAAAAACTCAACAACATTCAGGTTGTCAAGGGAGAGCCAGCTCCAACTCCAAGTTTCCCAGCTGACAGAATAGCTGTCATAAGCTCACCTCTTATTAGAAATCAGAGAATCCATCTGGGAGAGAAACCCTGTAACTACCTGATGTGCAGCAAAAAGATTCAGGAAGGTCTGCCCCGAGTTGCACACCAAAACCAACCAGCCACGAGGGACAAATCCATAGGAAACCAGGCATAATTAGGTCTGGAGCTCAAAGGTCAATGAACACAGCAAAATGAAGCATTATTTAAATACAAAGAGGATGAATTCAGTATCACGCCAGGCAAGTATTGAAAGAACCTGAGCAAATATGTAAATGCGTAATCATCTATCTTAAGTCACGTCAAACAAAAGCTTTGCAAATAGTTACAGGCACGTTACACTGCTTTGAAAAACATTGTTTTTCAAAACAGAAGCACCGCTTTTATTTTACCTCCTTCACTACCTGCCTTAACAATCCCCCATCCAATCTGTCCTTAGTGCAGGAAAAGGGGCAGATAAGCACCTACAGTTCCACCTCGGTGTTTGAAGGACTAACGAACACCAATGCAGAGGGGACCCAGCCCTGTTCTGGACGTACATTTTCTTCTTCTGCTCTGTATCACAAACTAAGAATTCACTCCTCCCCTATGGCAAGTGACAAAGCTTTGCTATATTTAAAACTAACAAGTACATTCCTATGATGTTTTTTTTCAAAGACTCCCAAGATCTTTCAGTCAGTGCTCTGCTGCATAGAAGTCTGTGAACCATGCCATTCCTCCTATGAGAAATTTCCCTATTTAGCTGCTCCACAGCTCCAGAGAGTTTTGCAAGATAAGAATAAAAAGTACAATATGACGAACCCCCACTTTGGGCATCTGTCAAGGGATTCCAGCCCCCGGGCTAATAAGCCTTTCCCAGATCATATATAGAGGAGGTACGAGCTTCCCTCCACCTGGAGGTGCAGCTTTTCATGACTCTGGCCTTGAGCCTTCCTCTTTGTCTCACCACACAGATAATGGCAGTCAAGCAACCATACTGTCCTCAAAGGTCAGAAGCACAAACAGCTTGCTCCTTCTCATCACCCAAAATTATTTCCTAAGGTAACTTCTGGAGGAGGAGAAAGGCAAGCAAAGATACCCAGGTACACATAAGAATTTACAACACAGAAATTCAGGGAGCTCCAAAAGAACCATACCATCGAAGCTGCGAGCAAATGTAGTTCAGAAATGCAGAGCATCAGACATGATCCAAGCCCTAGGACTGAAAGCTGCCTTCTTGTAGGTAGTTCTTTAAAGAGCAAAACCAGGACATATATAATACTGGTCCCAACACTAGATAAAGAAGAAGGGAAACATTACTAGAAAAGCAGAAAGCTAATTGCAAAAAGCAGACATCATTTAAAGACTTGTTTATGCTAAGGGAGAAAGAAGAGCAGTCTACAGGCAAATAAAAGGAAGGAAAAAGTTGCAGAGTCAGAAGTATGGGGGGAAAAATCAGCATAGATGATTTGCTTTAAAGCCACTGAAATCTATGGGCAGAATGCATTACGTTTGAGAGATGCAGATCCACTTTCAATGAAATTCAGTTTCTACAGAAACATCACTGTGAGCAGATTTTTATCTATTTTAAAAATATTTAAAAAAAATAAGTGTAACGTTTTGTTAGATAAATCATACCATCACAATGCTGAAATAACTACAACAGCTTTGAAGACCAGTTGCTTCTGCTGAACACAACGGGAGTTTTGCCAGAGTGTGAGAGACGATGGCCTGTCCCTCAGTGCAAGCTACAGCGAAGAATGTAAATCTGCTGGAGCAGTGTTTCTGGAGCATGGTCCTAATTTTAGTGATGGCTTTTTCCATGCACCAAGCATGAGATCACGTACAGGGCTGTATTTACACGGTGATGTAATTTTACAGCAGAAGCTGGAAAAACAAGGAGGGTATATCCTGTCCAGCATGATTTATGTCAAGCTTTCCACAGCTAGGCAGCCTCCCTTCCATGTCATACATATGTTGGCAGGATGAAAGTAAGAAGTGGCACAACCCTGCCCCCAGTTTCTAGACAACCTTATGCTCTGGCTGCAAAATCAACTCAGAACTCAAAAAGCAACCTCCATCAGACAGTTTTCAAGTCAAACAGCATATGTGCTTAATTGAATGCTTACAAAATTACCTTTTGTTTTATACAAATGTCCTGCCAACAGAAGAACAAACCAGAGATGTCTAACGGATTTAGCAATATGGCACTATTTATGTCATGATCACAAAAGATCAGATACTCAAATCCAATTATTTTCCAAGTAATGTTTTATGATAATATGGTTTACAAACTGTTACACCCACTCATCATTTGAGGTAGAATCATACATTTTTTTCCTTAAAAAGAATGCTATGCCATTGAGATGTAAAGACTCAAAAAATAAATTTGTTGGCCTTGTTTACATACAGAATGCTATTAGTCATAAATAAACCAACTTAAACCAGAATTGTTTGATTAAACAGGGAAATTATATACACACATTCTGGCAAATCTGATTAAGTTTAGTCTATGGTCGGTTTCTCACTAAGCAGGCACAGATCTCTGTATGAAAAACATTTAATGTAAAATCAACTGTTGTGCCCATTCACCTACATCCATTTTGGAGATGACTGAAATAAAACTGGTGCAGCTTCTGAACCTCTGCTGCTTTCATCAAAATTGTTACAAGTTAGGAAGCTGAGTGAGTCACTAACTAGAAGCAACAGCAAATCCAACTATAAACCATGTGTGCCTTATATCTACAAATTAAGTGAACTGACAAAACAGCTTTCATAACAGCATTTTCAATGACAGTAAACTTGGATGTAACAATCAAAATACCGGCGGAACATGCATTAAAGGAACAACGTACAGCTGTCACCATTAGACAAGTGCTCTGAGACATACTTTTTTTCCTTCTTCTTGCATGCATCCTGGAGTACATAAAGTTCCTTGCGAATTTATATTGTGCATTGGTCTTCAAATGATGCATCACTTTCCTGTTCTGGAAAACTGCCTTAGTCTCAAATAAGCCAGGAGCTGAATTTGGAGGAGCCGAAGTCTCACATGCATTTATCATGAGGCAGTCACTAAGCAGTAAAGCAAAATATTCTGCACTGAAAAGGCAAGACATCTCAGGTGATTTCTAGCTGGCCTTTTAAGACATTCAATTTGAAATAACACCTCTTGGAATGCCCCATTTTAAAGCCAGTTGTACCATGGGACTGGTGCTAGGAACACGCATGTATCCCCTTGTCTTGAGTTTTTTCTTCAGGACTGTTGTCTAACATAACAACCATACTGATAAACTCTGGACTCAATGAATCATCAACGAAAAATGCTTTATGTGACAGCTAGTAAGTTTGTCTAACTGGTTCATTCTACTACACCACAGGTTATCTTCCATCTTTCGCACTGCTGTTCAAGAGTCAGTGGGCATGTATGCACCCCAGGGTCTTCTCAACATGCACTTGGAAGAAAGTAATCTACAGACTTTTCCTTCCAGCAATTTTCCATTCCTATACATCCTCTGCAACACCTCTTGTACAGATAACCTCACATAATTAACTCACAGGCAGCCCCCGTCCTGCAAAAGAGTTTCATTTTCCAACCCGCTGTAAACAATCCTCTGGACAAGCCCTTTACCTGGCAGGCATCCTCAGAAGCACCAAAACAGGCCTTATTACGAGGACTGGACTGTTATTTCAGCTGATGATGGGTTGTTCAAAGCACAGCTTTGGTCTACTTGAAGGTAAATGCCAATGCAATGAATGGGAACTTTTTGGTTATTGAGCTGGGCAGGTCCCTCTCCATCCCTAGATGATGTTCCTCAGTAGTGAAAGAGAATTTCTGGTTTCCTCCCAGGATCTTGGGAGCCAGTAATTAGGACACAAGTAGGACACAGCAGTTTAATAAAAAGAAGAAGAAGAAAAAAAAGCCAAACCAGCAACCTAAGTTTCTCTTCCTCATCATTTTATGGCAGCCGAGTATTGCTTATTTCCCTCTACCCCATCCATACAAGAAGGCTGGAGTGCAGTGACATGGACATCCCAGTGCTCCGCTGCCATGCTCTCACTAATGGAGTGTGCATTGAGCCTGCTGAGACCAGTAACAAGCAGATACAACTTTTGTGTGGCAGGACAAATAAAGGACATTCTGCTTTCTAAACCTGACATACAATCTGTTTCTTCAAGTACACTATAGTGCTCTGGACAAATTGAGGAACAAATCTGGGCAACAAACAACTTAAATGTTCCAATTTTATAGAAAAAAAGCACAGTGTTTTCAGCCAACTATTAAGAATTCATTAAATTCTTACATGAATGCACACACAAATGCAGAAAACCCACAGCCTGGAAATAAGCACAGGATGAAGCCGTACCTCAGAGTATGTTCTTCGGAGTGCGGCCGTACCTGTGCACATCTTGCAAAGAGAGGCCTTATAGATCTCCTGAACACATAGCGGTCATCTCCTCTACATGCAACACCACATGAAATACGGTACCTTTGTTGGCATTTTCTCAGAGAAAAAGGTAGGACGTGAACTTCAGTTTGAGATGCTGGTAAACACTGGTATAAACAATTGGGAAAGAAAGGAATATTTTCTGTTCATAACTTTTATTATAAACACATAGATTAAATATTAGCATAGGAAAAAAAGAGACATTACTAGTTAGGCCTTTAAAGGGCCAGGTATCCTAAAAGAGCCCCAAATGTCCATTTTACACAGTATTCACTGAGTTGGCAATCTCTGTAGAACCACTTCTGCGGTAATCGAAGCCCCCAAAAGACTGGGATATTCCGGGTCGTCTCTTTCAAATAGAGCAGCATGCTGCATAAGGAAACAGTTAGTTTGCACTTCTGTTTGCTGCAGTTCAGGCATAATGAATAAAAGAGATCCACGTATTCAAGGAAAGATACTCCAAGAGTATCAGCTCAGTCCAGTTCCTTTTTTCATTTTACCCGACAGGCAAGGCTCATCCCAAGTGTGGTAACTGGCTGGAAGTTAACACTGTCGGTCAAGGTCCACTGGGCCTACTGGGAGCTTTGCAAAGAGCACCAGTAAGAGCTAGAACTGATGTTTGTTTTTCAAGTAACATGCAAAAACTTTTTCAGTTAATTTATAAAACCTGGTCAAAAAGCAGAGCATGTAAGAGCCGGGGAAAATCCTTTTGTTCGCCCATTTTCAAAATACTGAATTTCAACAACAAAAATCTGGATGGTTGAAGTTTTAAAAGCTTCAATTAATAGCTGATTAAAAAAAAAATAAGAGATTCCATATTTTCTTGACCCTTACTCAAAGTCAAAAAAGTTAAAATAAAGATGCTCCAAGCTCAATACTTAAACGCGACGTGCTTTCCTGTTACAGTGTTTTCTCAGCTCCCCACTGTTCCTTTGCTTTCCAGCAGCGAGTGCTCTCACTGCCACTCCAGTTCATGTCAGATGTTTGAACAGGATCCAAGTTACAAAAAAAGATACAATTATTCAGCGTCTATATGAACCTATTTGTACAGTTCAGAGAGCCAACAGTAAATGTGTAAGCAGCGGATTTAATGGAATATATATACATATATTTTAAATCCAGTAGTTAAAGTAGTGCAAAGAGGTCTGTTCTTTTAGATGTTTATATTATCAGTTACATACATGGCATTTTCCTGCCTTAAAAATAACTATGAATAAACCCCTGAAAATATGGGGACTAATAGAAAAAATAAGCTTAGGATTTTGTAGGAAAAAATATGATTTGCAATAAAAATATGGTAATTTCTTCTTGCTAGAAATAAGTAACAAAAATATACTCCCACACATATTTTTTCAGCATCCTAGCCACGTAACAAATACTTCTGCAGTAGTAGCCCATCTTTTAAACAAAGTCTGAGTCCCTTACTGTGCTGCATTTTAATTAGTATCAAAAAGCACTTATGTCAGTAAATATTTGCTTACTCCTTTGTACATACCAGTCTGGCTTTTAGCAATGTAAGCAAATGCTAGAACCTTGTTGATTAGATAAGTGGTTTATGTATAAGCATTCTGTATAAGAAAGTAACTTATCTAAAAATACTGGCTCTGATCCTAGGCAGGGCTGTTGCCTCTTTGTATTATTCCATTGATTCCAACCAGAATTCACCCAAATGGAGTGAGTCTGGAGGGCCCCACTTGCAAATATCACAGCTAATCAGAGAAACTCTTATTTTTCAATCTCTCTGTTTAGAGAGAAGGATGGGGGAAACCCCAAGCTCCAGGCATGTCAGGGCACTGAACAGCCCTTTATCAAAAATGGAGATTAGAAAAGCCTTTGGGTACTGCCTTATTGCGTAGTTTCCTTTATGCCTCGTCCTGCAGCCACAGCTTTCTCACTTGCTGAGGCACACATTACTCTGGTGTCAACCAGGGCTACAATTCCAGAGGCTCAGAGGTTCCTAGGATCAGGCCACTGACAGGACCAATTCCTGTGGACTTTGGAGTCTGCCAAAGACAAGACTGCAGATGAGGATGACATCAGCGACTAGTGAAGAAGATGGTGATTCAAGCTGCTGCTCTCCAAGATTGGATTTCTTTGCTTTTATGGAGCCTGAAAGGGCCAAAAATTATTTTTCAAGGTGGATTTTTTTTTTTAAAATCAAATGAGCACTTTCCCCAGTTCCTAAGTCTTCCTATTAATAATATTTAGCCAGTATTTTTCTTTGTGAAATGCTGAATTTTCCCATGGAGGTGTGATGCAGTGGAGATCTTCTGAAGAACTTGTGTAGACAGTATTTGTCTTTTTATTTATACTATTTTAAACAGTGTAAGAATATCTTTGTAGAAAAATCAGTCCTGAGTTTCATCTCCAGTCTTCAAGATGGACCAATGCTGTACCATTTAACAACAACTTTTTCAGGGTTGGCAATAGTATCTTTCCACTGCTCTACTGCTTCGCTGTTACTGCTATCAGAACTTATCCAGATCTGCAGAAGAAACAGAAATAAAAAAAAAAATTGAGTTTACCTGCTATAAAACATAGGCCCAGCCTTTATTAGTTCCAAATAAACACCATGGAAGTGTAGAATGAGATACAACGTGTAGACTGCGACCAAAGCATAATAGCAACAGATACAGTTCTGTTGCGACTAACATATTTTGGCTTTCAGCTGGGAACACAGGGAGTCTGGGTTTAAATTTAGCCTCTAAATAAATAGTTTAGAGAACTCGCTACATACTCGTGTTTCTCTACTTAACAAGAGTTTCAAGCATTCCTTGCTCCATTCAAATGCACGTGCTGCGGTCAAGGGCACTTCAGGGCCAGTGATGGCTCTATGCATTCAAACTCCAGTTGGCTGCAAGCCACCTGGCATCCCGAGCTAGCTGTCCAGCATTTTCGCAAGCATTTAAAATCACATACTCCAACAGACAGGGCCAAACCTGCATTCCAGAGAGGTTAGTAACATGCCCATACCACGCAGTGAGAGTCCGATTCTTTTTGGTATTCAATTAATGGACAGTGGTCATTAAATGTGGAAATGAGGTACAAGTAGGAAGCTTTCCTCCTGAACATTATCACCAGCCTCCAAAGAACTCTGCTTATGTAAGTAGGTATTGTTATTTACTGGACTCTATTTCCTCAAGTCTTCCAAGAATGAGTCCTTTTAAGACTTCTCAGAAACCTTCACCATGAAGTACATTTAGCCTATACTGCTGAGGCATGAGTCCTCAAGAAGTGAGAATAATGTCTTCCAGAATACCACAGACAGCTGATGTTTCATCCACAGAGATTCAATATACATCTTACTCATGATTAAAGACATGCCTGTAAAAGCAGCCTAATCTAAGTATTGTCTGCTCAGAACAGTATCCAATTAAACATCATTCTCTGAAGAGCAAAGTTAATAGATCCAGCTATATTCATCTTTTTCCAGCTACCCAGCCAAATGCTCCAAGTACATTTTTCCCTGAGCCATATTTTATGTCTTCATGTGTTATGTGGCAATGTCTGCCTGCATGAGCTGAAACAACCTTTTCCAAATAACCTCTGACGAGCAGAAGTAGCTAATTTCCTCCCCTAAAAATAAGATCCATGGTTAAATGAAACTCATCAGATTGAGATGACCTCACCTATTGCTAAGTGACTGCAAAATCATACCCAGTTATTTTTGTCCCAAGGTAGCACAACTAAACGGAACATTTTTTTTGTTTTGTCTTCATATTCCAAATCCAATTCCACCAACAGGAATCATGGGAAGATGGAATATGTGTGACATGAGGCTCCATAAACTGGAGGAAGGTCACGTAACTCTTGCTGGAACATAATTTCTATAGCACACCAGCATCTTCTATAACTGCACATCTTCAGCAGGCACAAGAAACATCACCAGAACAGGACAGTACCATTTTCTGTAGTGCAGTCCCTTCATCTGACAAGGGACATTACAGTTGGGGTCTCAAAATCAATTCCATGTTATTCATGGGGGTGTTGGTAGATGAGAAGCTCAACATGATCCAGCAATGTGCGCTCACAGCCCAGAAAGCCAACCGTATCCTGGGCTGCATCAAAAGAAGCGTGACCAGCCGGTCAAGGGAGGTGATTCCTCCCCTCTACTCTGCTCTCCTGAGACCCCACCTGGAGTACTGTGTCAAACTCTGGGGTCCTTAGTACAAGAAAGACATGGACCTGTTGGAGTGAGTCCAGAGGAGGGCCACGAAGAAGATCAGAGGGCTGAAGCACCTCTCCTGTGAAGACAGGCTGAGAGAGTTGGGATTGTTCAGCCTGGAGAAGAGAAGGCTCCAGGGAGATCTTATAGCAGCCTTCCAGTACCTGAAGGGGCCTATAATATGGAGAGGGACTGTTTACAAGGGCATGGAGCAATAGGATGAGAGATAATGGCCTTAAGCTGAAGGCAAGTAGATACAGACTAGATATAAGGAAAAAAAAAAAAATTACGATGAGGGTGGTGAGGCACTGGAAGAGGTTGCCCAGAGAAGTTGTGGAGGCTCCATCCCTGGAAGTGTTCAAGCCCAGGTTGGATGGGGCTTTGGGCAGTCTGGTCTAGTGGAGGGTGTCCCTGCCCATGGCAGGGGGCGTGGAAAAGCTAGATGATCTTTAAGGTCCCTTCCAATCCAATCATATTCTATATTTATATCATATTCTATGATTTATGCATATATTAAAATTCTGTTACTAACTGCAGCTGTGTCAGGGAAAGCACTGAGCATGAAGAACAGCTATGGTTCACTATACCATGAAGAACAGCAGAGAAGAGGGGATAGGATGATGGTAAATTAGAACAACCAGGGGAAGAGGACAGAGTAAATAAAGAGACCAGACTACCAAGTTTTATGATGGTTAAATAAATATGATCACACAAATGCTTTCAAAGAGATACTGCAAAAGTACCAGTTCTAAAAAGAAAAAAGAGGAAAAAAAAAAAGCACTCAGCAAAAAAATAATTTTGTGTTTGTTCACCTATGTTATCACTTGGTCATTCATATTTAGAATATTGTGCTGATTTCAGCATTGCTTTACCCAGGAAAGGCAGTCTGATATCGTAGCTGTTGATATTTCCTTTTACACACACCTGTTTATAAGTGTACTGGTATGGTGAGCCAACACACCCCCTTTCTGCACAGCACACCGTAGGTTGTGGAGCTCCTGTGAGCGTTATGTTTGCTTTCTTCAAAGAGCCTAGAGGCAAGGAGGGGATCATATGTCTGTCTGTAGGAAGGAATCTTCCACATAGCAATACTCCACACAAAAATGACTTAAGAACTCGTCCTCATTCTGGCTAGGATAGAGTTAATTTCACAAGGAGCCAGGCCAGGTGAGCCAGGCTGGCCGGGGGCTATTCCATGTCATGCTCACCATAAAAGGGGGCTAGTTGGGGAGGGGCAGGTTCGTCATGGCTCCAGGAGGGGCTGAGCGTCCTGTCAGTCACAGGATCAGTAAATTGCTTTCTGTTATCACCCATTGTGAATATCTGTTACCAGTACCATTTTTGATTGTTTCCCTCTCCTTTGCTGTCCCAGTAAACTGTCCTTACCACAACCCACGAGGCTTTTGCCTTTGTCTTTCCATTCTCCTCCCCATCCCGCCAGGGAGGGGTGAGCGAGTGGCGGCATGGTGCTCAGCTGGGGATAAACCGCGTCAGAACTTTTCAAAGCAAAATCAAATGTCAACTCTCATTCTGATGTTAGTGCATGTTTAAGAGCCCAATACTGTTTTTTCTTGGGTTACATCCAGAAAAGTTTATTATCATTTACTATTTTGCTATATGCCACCTTATTTAAAGTATTTTAAAACTCATACCAAGAAACCTGTGGAACTGGATTTTAAGTAAATGATACCATGCTAGTTAGCAGAAACCAACCTGTCCTAGGAAGTGTTTTCTTCTCACTGAACTTCTGCTGTAGAGCTTGATGAGAAAGCTAATTCCTTGTTCAGCTTGGCTAACTGGAAAAACCATCATTTCTCCCCACTTCACTTGGCCATTAGTGGACTTCAGAAGACGAGTCTTCTTCTTATAGATGAGCCCTTCTGTACTAAACATTCCAACTTTCACAAAGAAATCTAGCACAAAGGGAGGGAAAAAACATAGCACACAAAGGGTTACTCACAAACGCACCCAATAAGGAACTGACAAGATCCACATGTATGGTTCAAATTGCAACAATTTCCCAAAAGTCTGGCCAAAAGAACTGTACAATAGCTTTCCTGACTAGTCACACAAACAGAG
Organism: Aramus guarauna; assembly: GCA_013400195.1. Classification (NCBI taxonomy): domain Eukaryota; kingdom Metazoa; phylum Chordata; class Aves; order Gruiformes; family Aramidae; genus Aramus; species Aramus guarauna. Next base: position 225,671 of record VXBL01005090.1, on the reverse strand, counting down.
TATGTTCAATAATATTGAATTGATTAACACAGTATCCAAACAGCAAGTGCAAGCTAATGCTCTTGTATGTCAGGATTAATACTGGGATAAAAGTCTTCCAAAATACATAAACACATAGCTTCAAACCAAACAAAAAGTAATCAAGTAAGACATCTGTGGAAACAAGCCTTGGCAACGGAAATCTACTGCACAATATGTTAGTCTGAGGTTTGTAAGGAATGTTATGAATTGCCAACCCATTTGAGCAGCAATTTACCTGTTACAAATGCTTTTAGACAGGAGACATGAGACAGCTGATGTAACTTACTTGAAGACAGTGGTGTAGATGAAACTGGAAGGTTTTGTGCTTCAAGAATCTGTAACTGAATCCTCCTGTTTATTGCTTGAAAACAAGTTCCTACTTGAAGTTCTGCGCGGCACACCTACAAGCAGAAGAATGTTGTCATAACATCTGGATTAAGTTGCTTATAAACTCAGGAAACACAGGAATTCTGTCATATGTTGGGCTCCTGCATTTCTATCTGGGATTTCCTGGACAGAAACATAAGCATGTGTTATATACACAACCTGCAGATGCACAGTAAGAGCATCTTGCACTTGTTGTAGCAGCAGTACATGTGCTCTGCTGATGGACTGCTTATGTGCAGCAGAGCACATGTGGCCCTCATGGGCTGCAGCCAGAGATACTGGACAAATAAATGAGTCCTCAGTTTTCACCTGGGAAAGAGTCCTCGAGTGTAAGAGCAGACACATACAGGGAACACCAGACATGTAGTTGTAGCTCTACTAAACCTGGGTGTAGAAGCGAGAGACCAAGTGTGCTCCACAAACACAAAAACCTTTGGAGTTCTCTTCCCACACTTTTGAATTTTGCAGTATGGAGATATAAGCAATGCTTTCCACAGACACACGGCCCCATCACTTATTGTTACGAATACTTAGGGTGACTGCATGCTGTGGAGTTTCCTATTTAATGGAAGTACTTGTGTTTCACACGCCTAACACGTACACACACCCCCACACTCTGAACACACTAAGATCTCCAGTCTGAATTTTTTTTAGGGTTTTTGCTAGTGAGAAAGCTGCATTGAGGCATCCTCATTACTCCCCTATCAGACACTAATGTACTCTGAACACTGTGAGAACAGCACAAGGCAGACAGTGGAGACTCAGCTTTCCTGACAGCCTCCATTTCAAAGGACTTTGCTTGTCCTGGTTCCCTTCAAGTTTTAACGCACTTCAGTGAAGCAAAATGCACCAAGCGAGAGAGCAACAGGTCAGATAAAGAGAAGTCATACTCCAGTTCATTGAAGACACCCAAATTCTCTTTGCAGCTCAGCCACCAAATTTCTGTGTAACCCTGAGAGGAAGCCACTTACTCAACTCTGAGCTTTGGCTCTCTGTTGACAAGTAAGGCTAGTTTGCTGCCTCACAGGGTGGTACAGGGATGAACTCCAGCAGTGTCTGGAGGGCCCTCGACTATAATGGTGAGGAAAGCCAACACAGAGAGAGAGAAATTATCAGATGATTCATGAATTTACATTGGGATGAAGCACTTTCTAAACCAGCTTCCTCTTTCACTTAATCTTATTGCTTTTGAAGCAAAATGGTTATTCTCGTTAGAATTAAAAATGTCAAGTGTAACTTATGTTAGAAATCAAGAGTGTCACTCATATTACTCAGACACACTTAGATAAAATTTGTTTTTGAATTGCTAATTCAAGTTTAATTTGTTGAAAATACAAATGTCTAGACACAATCTGTAAAAGAAACAAACAAAGTGAGGGTAGGGGGAAAGGAAATCCCACTGTGAAAACCACCTGCTTCTTATTACACTAATGGCAATGAACTGTCTGAATTATTACTTCACAGCGTGCAGTCTGAACATTAAATATATAGCTATCTCCACAGTTTCAAGCCACTGAAGATCTTAGCACTTTTCTTCCATAATAAAAGCAGATGCCATTTGCTCTGAGCTCTTGCTGTGAGTCCTGAGGAACTTCTCATGCTTTTTTGGTTGGAAAGGGCAATTACCCAGTGTCTTTTGCTGAATGTTTCCCCAGAATGCCCCTCCCTCAAGCTGTGGACCATGGTGTGGAAGAGCTTGCTCTAGCTCTTTCCCAGAAACAGCTGCAGCTTATGACCAGAACAGCTTTGCGCAGAGTTCAAAAGTCTGCATTTTTTCCCCCCATCAAAATGCCTCTCCCCAAGAAAGCGGGGAAAAAAAAATAAAAGAAAAATCCTGTTTGTTGTTAACACTGAATTAATACTGAATTATTTTACTTTTATTTCCAGCAACTCTTTCTAGGTGATAAAACAATGTACTTTTGCAGTACTGGCACTTACAGGTGCTTTGGAAGGAGGAGATATATCCAGCCAGTGACTTGACTCCTCCAAGCTGAGCTCCCGCAGTGCCAAGGAGCACTCTCCAATTGTTTTTTTCCTGGGAGTCTGTGTCTGGATTTTAAATACCAATCTGACAGCCTGAAGGCTTTGCAGTTTAATAGCAAATACAAAAGTTTCCATAAATTCAATATCCTAGAAAGAAAAACAGAAGGGTAATATCAGCATTGTAAGAAAGCTGCAACGAGCCCGAAACCTAGAATCCAAGGCTTCCTGGTCCTATAGCCACTGCTCCCAGACACCATTTTAGGTTGCCATGGCAAAGTGTGCTTTTACAGTGGTAAGCCCCCCCAGACTTCCCACCTCATTGTCACACCCTGGCATGGACAAAGCTCTGGATTATTTTTCACTACAATGACAAGTTGAGGCCATCTCTTTTGGAACTTTACAACAGCACACACACATTGTCAGAGCAAACTCTCCTGTGGCCTTTTGCTTCAGTCTTTCTGGCTAATTTTGTTTTCTTTCACTTTTGACTCACATTATGGGCTTTACCTTCCACCTCCTTAATATTTCCATACTGCCACTATCAGGAGTCTTGTCCCATGTGGCCAATTCTTACTACTTAGTGTACAGAGGAAGCATGAACTTTGTCTAGTGAGAGGCAGTAACATCATCTACCTTCCTCAGGGTGAATGTGCACCTACAGGTCTGCCCAAGCTTCCTCCAGTCCCCCAGCACTGAGTTGCCAAAGCCAGCAGCTCATGGTTGAGCCCCCTATGAGTGTATCTGTCCTGCGGACTTGGGAGAAAAGGCAGGGAACTGTACACTGCAGAGAGGATACAGGGGGAGGAAGTAGAACAAGGCTTTTAATAGGATTTTGAGAAGTTGGAAAAAAATAAAAATAAAAACTGAACCTAGGCAACTACCACAGCGAATATGGCATAGTAGTGGATGTTTGGTCCATTCGAAAAAAAAAAATCCATTTACATTTCACTTTTATTTTTTGGAGGAAAAAGATTTCTCGGTGTTTTCCCTGCCTCTACTTACATTGCGCCCTTCCTTGGCAGAAGATTTGAACTGCACTGGTTTGGGCAGTGTGAGAATTCCCTTCACGTAGATACGAGGATTTTCCCCACAGCTAGAAGGCCAGCTCAGGTCTTTGCACTGCAACATTGAAAACACAATCAGTTTAGACAATGTAAGACTCTGGCCTTCAGACAACTTGGAAACAGAGTCTTCTACACTTTTCTAGAATTATACATAATTCCTGTAATATTGAATATAAATCAGAACCGTGTAATGATTGTGACATTTCAGATCATTTAATGATTAATTTTTACAACCAGATGGTAAAAAGTTATTTGGTAGATTTTAATTATTTCACTATGTGGCAATTTGACAACAGATAAATCATGAAATCTCTTACATAGTACTTATCACTTGATGTAATTATGAAGTTTCTGACTACTCAAAGTTCAATTGCCTAAAAATTATTCACAGTTCCTGGGAGTGTATAAAACAGCCAGCGTAACAGTATCACATTAGCTAACAAAAAAGCCACAAGAAACGTGCCCTGAAAGTGCTGTTATGGTTCTGCCCTGAAGGAACTGTTAGATTTAAAGTCAGTTAAATGCTGCCTCCAAATTGCTCCAATTTGCTGGCTCCAAATTTCCACAGCAGGACCAGCCTATGACCAGCTCAGCTTTCTTATCTATGCTGAACAGTTCCTCACTCCGCAATCAGAACATATGTATAGTAACATAAAGAGTCATATACTACTTTTTACTGTTGACTGCAGCAGAACAAAGATTACAACAGGAAAAAAAAATAAAGGACAGGAAGAAAATTTGACTGAAGCCCAGTATTACATTTGACTGAACTTTGTGTATATTAACACTTAGAAGTCATTTTCTTTTTCTCCTAAAAGTACTCCTTGAAGTAAGAGAGCCAAATTTACTGAGAATTAACACTAAGTATAATAAAATAGCCATTTGAGTAAATAATAAGTTATTTATATTTGCTTACATGTAGAACTGTGATCCAAATCTGTTCTACAGAAGAAACATAACACAACTTCACATTCAGTCTTCCAAAGTCTCGTTCATCACCCGATAATGTAATAGTATCTATGGAAGAAAGCCAAGTAGTGTTTTTAGAAGCAATGCAGTATCTTAAAAGTTAATTCAAAAAATAAGAGAACTCATTAGTAGGTGGAGTGCCTATCTTTGAAAATTTCTCTCAAAATAAGTTTGAAATATCTTAACATCTACATTTGAAGGACAAAATCCACGAAGCCCTGTAGCCTGACCTTCTGCATAGCTAAAAGCCTTCACATCTATCTCAGTTATCTCTGTTGAATTTAATAACTTGTGTTGTACTCAAACAACTTTTAGAAAGAAAAAAAGCACATGCCTGAGGCACCCAGAACACATTTATAATCTATCACTTCCCTTAGATAAAAAGCACGCCAATTTATAAACTTAACAGTGAAAGTGATTAATCTTTCTCAGATTTAAATTCCAGCCTAGTAAACATTTTACTACTATGCTTTTCTCCAAGTCAGAAGAGCCATTTAATATCCAGTGTTTCTCTGTCATGACTGAAACTAGGTCATTGCCCCTCAGTCTTCTTTTTGAGGAGACTGGGTGAAATTCTGACTTCCAGCAGGGTGACTTTTGTGAGGACTTGATGAATTTTTGAGGGTTTATTTTTCAGTGTCTCTGCTTCTTCAGCATTCTTTCATAAAGATACTCATTTTACATGCAATATTCTTGCCTAATTCTCAGTGTAACACAGGTATTGGATTCCAGGCACTTCCCATACAAAAATACTGATACATGAAAAAGGGCTGGAGCTGTGAACAAGGTGCTGCATTTTATCCTAACAGAACACCTGCAATTTCTTAGTTCACAGGGGTAGTAAATCCATAGATGCATTTTTCAAAAGCATGAGACCTCCTCAAATGCTCATTTGCTCAATGTCCTGACAACAGGACGGTGCAAGTCCAAAACTCTTAATTTCAAACTGCAAAGTAATCTCCAAATTGACTTGCTAATCAGATTAGCCTCAAAAAAAACCCCAAAAAACCACCACCAGTAGAGTCAGTTTCATGTTTCAAGTGCAAAGGGAAATATTTCATTACAAGGTAAACGAACAAAACATTACCCAGACTCCGGTTACTGCCTTGCGAATCCTTCCTGGAAGAGGTACTGCTAGGTACACTGGAGAATGAATCGTATCTCTGGGGGCAAAAAAAGTCACTTCATTCAGAGCAACAGATGCAAAAAGCCAGAGAGATTCTACCATCAGACAAGACATGATGAAAACAAAACAACATCCAATTTCAAATAATTGTCTCATTCCCTACTAATCTCCTGATCCAGCAGCATGGAATTACTACTTTGACGCAAAGAGCTACTACAGGACACATACGGCCAGCAGAGAATTAGGGTTTTTTGCTCACTGATATACATGCAACTTCATCTCTATGTAGAAGATGATTATTTGTGTGGGGAAAAAAAACCCCACACAAAAACCAAACAGTGGTTTTTGCATCAATGGAAACTTCTAGTGTTCCATTTTTCAACTGATAGGAGAAATTACGAGATGACAAACCAAAACCTCTTGTCAGTCCCGTCTTAACAGCCTACTCGGGTTTCTCAACAGCCCTGTTGGGCCAGACCAGCAGTAGTCAGAGGAGACATCAGGAAAGAGCTTCTTAAAGTTGTTAAGACGTTGAACTTTTCCCTCTAGTCCTTCCAGGGCATAGTACAACGCCCTTCAGCATTTACTTTGAAACCACAATGCAATAGGAACAGATACACCACATAAGCTGAGTTTTCAGTATAAACTAAGTTACAAGGGGAACTCACCTTCATGAATCGATGAGGCGGGCTTCTGAGATCAAACATTGAACGACTTACATCAAATGATCCAGGCAAAGCACTAGGTCTTAAATCACTAACTAAAAAGGGAACAATACAAATCAAGTAAGCATCACTGTTNAAAAAAAAAAGAAGCTTTTTTAAAATTTATGTAGACCTATGACAGAATTGAAACCTAGCTAAATAGGAAGGACATCAGCACCTTTCCCCACTTCCCTTTCCCCAAACGCTTTCCTGAAATCACAAAACAGAGAGAACAAGCCATTAAAATATCTTAATGAATTCCATCTTTGAAATAGTTCGAACTTACTTGATCACACTGGTAGCACTGGTAGAACAGGGAGCCTGACTCAAAGTTATTTCCTCAAGAGAAATGGCTTTTCTTTAGTAGATGCTTTAGCAAAACAGAAAAGTCTTGTCTTTAAATCTAGTCAGCCGCAACTGGGGCTTAGCCTGGTCTCCTTTTTTGATTTTTTCCACAGTAAAGATCCCAGTGGCAAAAACAAGCTGCCTGCAAAACTTGACGTCATCTCCCTGGCTTTACTGATCACAGTGTCAAAGCACCATACTCTGTACCCTTACTAGATCACAGACAAAGCAAATCTTAACTCTGAGATTCTACGTACTTGTTATAGCACAAAAGCAAGATCTTTATTTTACAGAGGGGTAGTTTCCTCAGCAATTGGAGGTGGTTAAGTAGATCCTTTCAGTTTTCTTTTGACCTCAAAGCAATACAGAACTTAAGCACATTGTCTATGCATATTATGCATCAACAATAGAAAATGAGAGCTAAACTAATGCAACTGTTTCAGGAATCTTTGCTGACTCCAGTAACGTTCAAGAGGTTTTTAAAGCCTCCCAACTTCAAAACCAACCCATACTGAAATAGGTTAAAGCAGTATGGTTTAACTTCTAGGACTATCTGATGCAATGAATTGCTTTTTGTGGCAATGGTGTGTTACAGTATTTCAGAAGACTTCCATTACAATTCACTGATCATAGCTTAATAGAATTACATCACTCGTTACTGAAAATTTATTTCCTTTTTACTGCTATCAAAAGAAATAACCAGTTATGCTTATTGTGAGATGTGACACTAAAAAAATAATTATTTCTTTTCCCAAGGAAGAAAAAGAGAACAAAAGATAAAGAAAGTTTTGACAACCCATGGGGAGGAAAAGGAAAGTAACAACATGATTTATATAAAATTTAATAAAGGTCTGTACGTCTGGCATGAGTTCCAAATTCTCTCTTGTGCATAACACAAAAGGGCCAAGCTGTTCACTGAGTCTGGTGTAGAAATAGCATTACAATATCATGTGCGGCCTAGAAACTTGATATAATGGGAGCAAGTAGGAGAGGCCAGCCCATTACTTGAAGTTGACTATGGTTATGGAAATTAATTCCATATTCAGTACTCATGACTTTCACAAACTACTAGGAAACATCCACTCAAGTCTACAGGTTACAAATCACCAAAATGCTTTAAAGACAGTACGATCTGCTGTTTTGAGTAAAGCTAGTTAAAGTTTTCAAAGACAATGGGGGTGGGGAAGAGATGCTACCTTTTCCCAAAGCTTATATTTTTAATGGGGAAAAAAGACAATTTTTGCACTGAGAAAGCTGTTTGTAAAATATAAGAAAGCAGAAAAAATTAAACATAAACAGATGTTTACCAATAATAACTAGAATTTGAGAAAAATATTAATTAATTTATTTTTCACTTTGGGGTTTTTCTGGAGGTTTTTTTTTTGTTAGGATGAGGAGGAGGGACTTCACATGAAAATTCAAGAATTTCACTCCCTACCTTCCAAGCAAACGCAATCTGTAGTTCTAAGCCCACACATATGAAAAATATCATAGGGCCTGCTGCAACAAAATAGGCTTAGAGTTTTGCTTAAATAATCTATAGATGCACATGAAGAGAATAATCTAAATTTTGCAACAGCTGTCAAAAACTCTGGAGGAAGAAGGCATTTTAGAAGTGTACTCTAGACACACTTAAGTGGCCTTTCTTGTGTTTAAGCTTACTAAGACAAAACTAGCAAAGTGTTTACTTAGCTTGAAGAAAAATGGAAAAAGAAATTATGAACTGAAAGGAAGATGTTCAAGACAGTTTTATAAAACCCACTTGGCTCCCACCACAGGTGCTTACAAAGCCTAGCATAACCATATGCATTAAAAGCTGCTAAAATTCTACGTGTGTTTTGTTCTCTTTAAAAAAAAAATGTAGTCTTTTCATGTAGTCTCTATGGTAATTCAGATTTGTTTTTAAAACAGGACCCAGACTGAGACAATTCCCCAGCTGTAAACTAAGCATGCTGTACCATTCTAAAGAAAACATCTTTTAAAACACATGCTGTTACCAGCTTCCAATTTGATAGAGAGGTACGTACATTTCTTTGAACGTATGAGTTTTCTGGATGCATTTGCCTTAGCAATCTCTTACAGGAAGCAACACTTAGTCATCTACTTTACTCTAGCCAGCATTCATATAGGGTACATATACCAATGAACAACACAGAAGATTTTTACCTAGGTAGCCATCCAGGCAGGTTTTTTGTAGCTCTTATTATCTGCTCCTGAATGGGTTTTGGTGCTTGTGTCTCTCTCTATATATGTACTCCTCAGGCATTCCTGCACTCAACATGTGGCCTGACTTCCTTCTTCCATCTCCCTCACTCCTATTACTGGCAGCTCGAATCTCCAGTACTGCATCCCGTTTTGGATCGGAGGCAGCTATACTAGCTTGCTTTGCCCATTTCTCTACCTCTGTGTGATGCACACAAGACTTGCTAAGCTGCCAAAAGACAGAAAGTAACAGCGCAGCTGGAAATCAAGCAGAGCTGGCTTCACAGATTGATTCCCCAACCAAGAAGTGTCTGCAGCACACAGACCAGTTTGAGAACTGCTATAATCAAACACGTCTTCTGTACACTAATGGCTTTTTTCTCTTACCTATAAACCTTGGGAAAGGGAGGAAGACAGCAAAGTAAGGGTGGGGTCCTTCTCACCTGATCCATATAATTTCCTATTATCTGATTTTGCTTGGAAGCGCCTAATCAGATCTGGTGAAACCCGATGCTCCAAATAGAATGGGTTGTACACGTCATATCGGGGCCATTGGTACATGCCGTGCAGTTCTGCTTTCCGGTCACCAAATGAGGCTCTGGCAGATTCTGCGGAGCACAAGTAAACATCAAATTCAAGAGTTCCAGACATAACACATGCTGCCTAGCTTCATAAGGCAGGCAGAGTGCCTTCAGGGCAAAGGACAAAATATTTCAGTATTATCTACTTCAGGAAAAGGGAAAAAAAAAAGTAAAGTAAACACACATATACATTATGTCAGATTTCCACAGTGTACTAGCAAACACTGAAATTAAATTGGCCATAAAAAGCTATGCATACCCTGTCTTGGAGTTCCACAATAAATGCCTAACTAGTAAAAATACAGAAGGCTCCAAAGACAGACAGCAAGACAGAAATTAACAGGAAAAGTAGGGCCATGTGTACAGAAAACCTTTGACTTATTTGGCTACCTACCCCCAGGACATTCCCTCTCAGCTAACAGACCTCCAGGAGGGTCTGGTATGGAAAGATAACGCAACTTGTGACTGCAATCTCCCTGTAATCCAATTTCCATAGCAAGTCTGTCAGTGGTAAAATCACTGGTCCAAAATGACTTGAATTGTTGGCAGAGGCACAAGTAGACAGATCTGAGAATGCTTGAATCCCAGCCCTTTACTCAGCCCATTACAGCACAGCTGCCCTATTTTTCTTTCGTTTATTTATAATCATTTCAGAAAAAACATGCATGACTTGGTCAGCAGAACAGTAAAGGACACTGCTGTATTCTTCATTTTGTCTGTCAGGAGCGAAAATAAGCCATATAGCAGTACAGTAGAGAACGGGGATGGGGTGACCTGGACTCTGCCAAGCTCTGACATTTGCTTCCTTCACTTCACCTCCCTGGACTTCAACCTATCTGCTAAAAAGTTCTTTACCCCATTCTAAAGTGCCTTCAATTCTGCAAGCATATGGCACCATAAGAGGCAAACTATTATTTCTGTAAAATCCTTTCCTCCAGGTGTTAGTAAATAAAAAGAGTAACTAAAACAGTGAGATGGAACATGACAGATGATAAAGCAAGAATAATGGGCTTGAGCATGACATAAATTAGCATGAATGCTAGAAGTGAGGCCATAAAGAACTGCTACGCAGCAGATGATGGAAAAGCCGCTATTCCAGACCAGGAGCACACTTCTCCTGCTAGCTTACTTCTGTGAGAGCATGACACGCTGCAGTGAGTACTGAAGAGAAAGGCTGCCAGAACTTAACTGCTTTCAGAAGGGATGCCAAGAGCTAACACTGAACATGTCCCATCTCACTAAAGGAAAGTGGTCAGACATGCACAGAAAATGGAGCGGAACCGAGAGCAGAACTTGGACATCTACAGATACTTAACAATGGCCTAAGAAGCAAATACTCTAAATACATTTTTTGACTATGCTGCTGCTTTGGCTAATGTGAAGAAGGAATGACAGCACACTTCATTGTATTTAGTAAATCTCCCTAGAAAGTAAACTTTGCATTTTTAAACACAACTTTAATGAGGCTTAAAAAGCTGTACTTTAAAAATAAGTATTTATATTTGGAAATAGAAATGGAAGTTGCCTACTTGACATAAGAGCTGCTTTTCACATATTTGCTCAAGAATTTAAAATATCTGCTCGAGAGAGACAATTACGAAGAGTCAGGTCATCCTGCCAGATCTACCAGCTTTATAGCCTAAGGGCCACTCTGTTCACCAGGTCCTTCAGAAATGATGATGAAGCAGAACTTGCAATGAAGACAAGTCACTGGTTTACAAGTCACTGACTGATAAGAGTGTGTAGAACAGCATGAGCAAAGAAGACATTTATCTAAAGGTTGTTAGATACATCTTCCTTCTCCCTGGAGAATGCTTGTGCCTCAGAGTTCTTGATGGACTTCTCTGTACAGTATCTTGAGGATGAGGTAGGACAAAGCAAGGCAGAGTCTGAACCCAGACCCAGTAAGAAAAGGGATTACCAGGAGCATGTCCTGCATTTCCACACCTTGTCCAAGTTTGGGCTTACAAGAACTAGCTATTGAAGTAGCAGGCAAGTGGGGAGGCTGAAGGAAATCAGGCTCAGAGATGAGGAGGGCCTCACATGTTCTACCTCCAGCTGTTAGGTTGCCTGTCCATGTCTGCTGAGGCAGATAGCACAAATAAAGGCCACTAAAAAGACTGGGCACAGAACGGCCAATCTGTATCGAAAAGCTCCGCTAGGCTGATGAGCTTGGCTCTGGTGCCAGCATTACCAGCAGGGGTGAGCGAGAGTGAGGAAGAAGTTTGGTAATAGGCATGGAGGAGGAGAAAAAAAGCAACAGCAAGGACCTAGGAAGAAGAGAGAAGGGTGGGAGTAAAACCACACAAATACAGATAAGTTAGTGCTGCATTAGTTATTATGCAACATGTGGTTGACTTTTTTCAGTTATCAAGGTTTCCACCCTCAGAAAAGAAATACAATCACATGGGACTAAAAGCATATTACCAGCTTATCACGTCCTCAAGGCAAAGTAACTCTAGAGAAAGCAACCATTCAGGTATGCTCCGGTGCCAAAATTTTCTCTTACCTAATTCTAAACATCTCCTGGAAGGACTAAGAGCCTAGTGATAGCATAAGCCCTGTAACTCATGTTACTGGGCCAGGCTCTTATTCTTTTAAAAGGCCACTGTGCCTAAATTGCATGTATGTAATTTTGGCAGTTTGAGCATGGGACTAACTGGCAGAGGTTGAAGCCTAAGATTGTTGTGAAGCACAAGACTGTTGTGAAGCAGAAATTCATAATATCATGTGCAACTTTATACCACTGAGGTCTGTGACCCCTGGCCTCCCAAAGAGCAGCAAAAGGAGCAGGAAATAGTAGGGGCAAAAAATTCTGCCACATAGTAGCACATGCTACCTATTGGTGAAATTTGAAAAGGAGAATGTGTTAGTATGTTAAAATATATCAGTACATTAAACACAAAAGCCAGACCACCCTCCTTTTTCAGTTGAGTGATCTGGATGCTGGGGATGTGTTAGGTCTTTTCTTTCCTCCAATAAATTCTTTACTGAAGCTTCCGTTTCCTTTAAGTGTCTTCCATTACTTTGAGTATGAGCACTGGTGTGCAATCCTCCCTTTCAGTTTTAGTCATGCAACATCAGAGATACATAACCTCTCTAGGTGTCCAGAGAGAAAAGAAATGAGACCAGACTTCTAGAAAAGTTCTACAAACACATGTTTTCAGTAGCAATAGCCGACAACTTTCAAGGAGTAGCAGAAGCTAAACAACTATTTCAGTAATGCTGTTTATATTTTACCTTGAATCCTTCCAGCATGTGAGGTACTAGGAAGGTTCTTCGGCTGTACATAAGCCAATTTGAATGGAGGGACCACAAATGGTACCTCCTGACCATCCAGGGGCAGTTTAGAGAGCAGATAATCCTCTGAACAGCCAACTTGATGCTTCACTGACACAGAAGACAATGGAGGCTTCTCTACAATAGTTGGCTTGCTTGTGGCTACTGCTTCAGATTCCTGCACCATGGAAACTGCTAAAAATAAAGAGCAAGAAAAACAGACATTCCACATGTGCATTAAGTTTTGAACAATACTACAAACAGATCTCTTTTATTTAATAGGATCTGTGCCTGATACATTAGTTAATGGTTGCTAGTATTCAGTTTTACCAGCATTCAGGACTAGCACCTGGAAAAGATATTCATCCTCATGACACCTGTACTGATACAAACTTTTTGTTGCCCAAGCTTCTATATTTATAGCTACTTTGTGCTTAAACGAATTTTTACAAAAGGTACAAGTGTATCATAGAAGAGTTCTTCAAACAACTAAGACACCAAAGAAAATCCGCAAATCCACAGGGAGTTTAAAAAAAAAATAAAATAAAAAAATAAAAAGCATTCACTCAGAGTTTGAAAGATACAAGACCTTTACAGAAGCTTGGGTAAAAAAGCTAGCTTTTTTGGACAGCATTCTAGGCTGCAAGCAGCAGACTTCAGACAAGTGTTATTTTTCAGTTCCAATTCATAACACTAACAAGCATGTGTTCAATCTCCAAGTGGAGGTATGGAAAGAATTCTGGATGTTGTAAAAGAATTCAAGGTTATCATGGGGGACACGCTCATTTTATTAATGGGAACTCTCATCATTAATGAAGCCAGAACAGCAGAAGCCTTAGTTGATGTCATTATGTCAGAACTCACGATCATTTTTTTCTTTTTCCATGCAGAAACACCATTTACAGCAGCTTTTTATACATTCTGTTGCCATTGTTTTCAGTGTTGCAATTTAGAGGAGACCACAGTCAAAGATCCAGTGTAGCTATCAAACCTGAAAAACACAAATAAAACAAACCATAGAAGATGGGAATAATTGAAATAAAAATGCAATATTATCAGTTATTTAATACACAATTGCTTGTTGGACACAGTCCCAGGGCGAATGAGAAAGTTACTTCAGTCATAAAAGGATCAGAGCCATCAGATAACTCTCACTGAGACAAGTTATTTTTTATATAAAGTACAAGGAAAGAGAATCATTTTAACGTATGGCATCCAAGTACTTTCGGTGACCCACCCTATCTCTCAGAAACACTAAAATTCTCCTCATATTTGTGTGTGCCACTGGGCTTTGGAGTTCCTCAGCTTTACAGCTGGTTTTATGTAGTCTTGTCAAGTCATTTGCAAGATGTGTTTTTTTATCCTGTTTCCCTTGTTCCCGTTTCTCCTGTCCTCTTTCACTCACGTACTCTTTTCACATACATCCATACGCATTTACATTTTCACTCAACATACTCCATACTTTACATTTGAAAACACTCTTTGTGAATGATGACAAAATTGCCTTGAGGAACTACTGCTTTCTCATAATTGTCTACACATGAAACTGAAGACCTGTTTTATTATATAATTGTCTGCTACGCATACAGAAATAGAGTGTGCTGACTTCCAGCAAAATAAGAGGCATGTAATCTACTAAAGAATGAGAACAAGTCTATAACAGCTGGTTAACATTAAAAGAACTTTATGACAATACTAACTGGTCTCATTTAAATGTCTTTATTCATATCCCTATGTTCTCTTTTCAGAGCGACACAGACAGCTGCATTGCCTCCTGTCCAAAACTTTAGCTGTCTAAATCTAGTCCTTTTACATGTACCTAAAGTACACAAGGTTCTTTGTAGAGCATAACAAGACATGATTCCAACTCCACGGAGGTTAGAAGACACCAAACAGAACACCAACATAAGCTGAAGGGATGAGGAAGACAACAAGAGAAAGGGAGAAAGCACAGACAGAAGATGACAATTACACAAAAATGGACACGTTTGCTCAGTTATCTCAATCTCAAGAAATTGCTGAAAGCTTCTGTATGCCAGCACAGAAGCCATTTCCCACCTGCAGCTTGATCAGTGCCATCATTTTCTTTGTATGTGTATTCAAAGACAGCTAGGGAACCACACAAATACTATGGAAATAACACGAATATCCCCCAAACTTTTCTCAAAAGCCTCAAAATTTTGATGAATGCCAAGTGGTGATATTAAGCTACGGACACTTCATCTACCTTAGAAAACATGTGCTTTCTTGTCTTAACATTATTTCTCTCCGTGGGTAGGGTGCAACTGAAAGTTATCAATACATGTATCAATTTGCAAATACTGACCTGCTCTTTTACAGTACCTCAGCACTGTTGTTTATGTCTTAACTTACGAGTTTTGCAAAGCCACTGAGAGCACATGGCTTCATGAGGAAGCCTTGAATTAACTTGTTATCTTTAAAATACTAGTGTGAAATATAATGAAGGTTTATTAGTAAAACCACATAGCTGTTCCAGAATTCTTCTTAATCATGAGCTATCAGAAAGTACTGATTAGAAGGAAATTCTTAAAATATATTCCCATTAGAACTAAACCTAAGTAAACCCTTATTCTACTGCAACAAGAACCTAAGGGAATATTTGGCTTAATACAATTTCTTTGAATATTTTTTTTGCTGGTTTTACCACTAAGTGGTGTAAATTATTTCCTCTAGTTTTATACTGCTCTTTGTGCTCAACAGACCAAATGATCAAAATACAAGTGACCACATATAAAAACCTCAGAAATAGCCTGAATACTGGTACATGTTTTTCTGGAAAACGGAACGCTAGAAAAGAGATTACAGCATAGTCTCTAACCAGACAGGGCAGGGGTGCAATATCCTGCTTTCAAAGGGACACTATTACTCTGCACAGAATCCATCACTCACTACTTGCCTGATCTCAAAATTGCCCATAAGTGTACGTACAGTATGAGATCTGCATTGAAAAATCTTCAGAGGCGACGCCACCGACTCCAGAACCTGCTCTGCATCTTTACAGAAGCGCAAAAAGAGGCATAAGAATTTCTCATTAAATTCTCCACATTTCTAAGGATCAAATTTTCACCACTGCTCCTCCCTCAGAGGCACATTCAGGATAGCTAAGCCTGCTAGAATTCGAAGTTTACTTTAAGGCTCCCTCGCAGTGATTTTCCTTCCCAGCTGTTATCAGTACACAGCTGGAGTTAATATGCTTTACTCTTGCTCACCATGTTTAAACTGGGCTGAAACAGCTGCTTCATTTGCTCTAAGCTTGCAACAATGGTATCTAAGCCTCAGTGGCAGTTTGCACAGGCAAAACAGTCTTTTATCTCAAAATGTCCAGATTGAATTTATTTGCTACTGCTGATGAAGAAACCAAAATATTAGTAACCACCCTGCTTTCCAGCTCCATAAAGTAGAAAAATTAGGTTTTCTGCATCAGAGAAAATTCAGTGCATGGTAATAATTTCTTTCCCAGAATTGTTTAGCTGGAACCATCAATGTGAGCAAATAAATAAGTGTAAATTGTCTGTCATCAGCAGTTGCTTTTCCATCATGGGGGTGAGTGCCTCACCTAAAAAAGAAAGGGCTTCATAAGGGTACTGAGGATATAACAGTAATAATGTAATTCTACATCTTTTGTACTTCTGTCATTAAAAAAAGGATCATGTTTTTCACAGTAAGACCAGGTAACCTGTAATAGTCTTTGACCATTACCTTTTTTCCTCCATTTATCAATATGCAAACATTCATACATTTTTTTTCCTATCTCAAGACAAATAGAAAGCAATTCAGCACTGCCTACTGTACAGAAGAGAGTACACTATTTACAGATTACTGTTTCGTAGGCAAGGTAATACCAGTAGCCAATGCCAAAGTACATAGACACATAGCTTAGAGTTTCCAACTCAGTTTCAGCTTAATTACAGTATTTTGAAAAGAAAGTTCCACGAGTAAGAGACTAGAACACCATTTACACTTTTTTAAGCTTAAAAACATAATGGTTTCAGTGACAAAATATACCACAGCCACATTACAAAAAAATGACAGCATTTGCTGAGGGACAGATCATCTAGATACAGTGCTCCCTCATTTTGCTTAGAGCAATTTGTTTTGCTGGTGAAATCACAGCATGGATGGTCTAAAAAAAACTTTAAAAAGTAATTGAAAGTTGCCTATGGTTAGTTATACAACTTTCACGGCATACAAGAGTTTTGTCTTAACCATGTTTAGCAGGTTCTGTTGTATATTTTATTAACTGAAAATGAATTAGTCTTGTAGAAGATTAAACAAGTATTTCATGATCTTGACAGAAGTTGACATTTCTATCAAAGGTTAAACTTGTCCCACATGCCAGAATCTTTTGCTGGTGTCAGCTACCCAAAAATCCTCAGTATATCATTTCACAGTTGTTAGAAGGTTGTACTAACATGCATTTGTCTGGGAATAAATTTACCAAACAAACCTGAACTGTAGAGACATTTGTTAAGTGCACCACCAAATTCCAAAGAAGTACTGACTTCCCAACAATGCCATCCACCTAAACAAGTTAGGACTCCTTGACCCTATCTCTAAGTTTTGGGGTGAGTTTTTGTTAGGCAGTGTACATACATCAAAGACATCCTCCATTTTGGAGATAGGAGACTGAAGGAAAAGAAGGAAAAGGAGAATTATCCCTGATTTTCAGACAAAAAAAAAAACAAAAAAAACCCCAAAAACTGGGATAGAGAAATCCAATCACTTGCAGCAGAAGAGGGAACTGAACCCAGATCTTGTCACTCTGTCGCAAATTCTCTGTCTTCCTTGGTGTTTTCCACCAATTTCAGTAAACTTTTTTATTTCTCTCTTCCCAGTATCAAGCCAAAATAAGATAATCAAATGTAACTCAGCAATAGTCTTTCCACACTAAGGCAGAAGAAGAGCCAAGGTTATTAGAACATCCTGGAAACAACAAAGTTTAAAACCCAGCCACACACATACACAGAGCCTAGAGAATTACAATCACTACTATTTTAATGGGTTTAGATGGAGAACATAAATGACCTTAATGATTTCCAGATTTCTCTGATAGAAATTTTGAATGAGCTAAAATCAGATAAACAGAGTATCAAAGACTTCAGTTCCAGAGGCCTCCAGAATGATTACAAGGCAGAGATGTTTGGAGAAAAAAGTAAATATTTTCAACAACTCATTAAATAAAAAGAACATGATAAAAACCGGATGATCGTAATATTAAATATTAAAAGCTGAAAGCAGTCTGAAAAGAAATGTCAGGTCATTGCTGCCTTACGATGAAAGGGTATGTTTTGCAATACGTTTGTAGGTCGCCAATGTATTTTACTGCATTTAGTCACAGCACTGCTCCATAGGAGTTGATCAGGTAACACATTTAAAACTACGCAATGGACACAAAGGTGAAATAGCTGATCTCAAACTGGGAAAGCTGGCTAAACCAGAGGTTTCAAATGTTATGAGATTTATTGCCAGCCATAAATGTATAAAACACATTCTCAGATCTGCGTTCCAGAAACACATCACAGCAAGATCTCTAGTAGTAAGTCCCCACAAAGCGGGAGGTGTAAAAGAAAATATCCGGAAACAGGGAAGATCGGTTGTTATTAAGCATTTGGGACAGATCCTTGAATGACGTAAGTGTCTACAGCTCCAGTAGCCCCAGTGGAGCCATGACACTTTGCAACATCTGAGAACCTGCCCTGTGGAGAAAGCGAGCCCCAGCTTGCCAGTTCACACCTCAGCCAAACACCACGATTATGCTACCTCTGTGCCTTTCTGCCTTTCAGATCCAGGTGATGCAGTCAATCCCAGCCATATAAATCCTTCAAAGAGCGTAACAATACCACCACAGGTCTCCAGATGATTAACAAAAACACAGCACAGCAAAAGCTGCTTCTGCTGCAGGTCAGATGGAGTCTCTTTTGATGGTGCAGATGCTGCAAAAGGTTTAACTTCCACGGCCAGCTGTTCTGTAGCTTTGCTTCTGGGGGAGAGCGTCTGGGAGCTGTGCATCGGTCTGAGCATAGCTCTTTGTCTGAAGAGGGGTGGCTTGTGACCACTGCAACTCAAAACCAGTCAACACTAGTAAAACAGCTTTAAAAGGCTTTGAGAAATTTGCCTCCAGGTGCTTTGCTACTGTATACAGCAAGGGCAGCACGCGCACCACCTACACACATAGTGCCATGCATGGGCATACGCTTGCCAAAGACGTAAAGTCCACAATTTAAAAAAAAAGCCCTAGGTTTTTTGGGACTGTAGGCAGGTCTCATTTGTACCATCCACACAGGAAAGAGAGGCACTTGAAGTGGGTCTGAGCACGTGAAAAGACAGGACACAAGCTTTCGTTCCTATTCATTATAAATCTAGGCAATAGTAGGTTGTCTGGAGAAAGAGGAAAAAGAAAAAAAAAAGGAAACAAAAAACCATCATGCCATCACACACCCATCAGGTGCATGATAAAAAGCTCCTATCTATGCCTGTTGCAGGAGAACTCCACAACAGTGATATCTGCAGTAACTAGTGGGGGGGTGTGTGTACGTACACATTCCTTCTCTGTTTGTAACCGCAACTCAGCATGAAAGCTCTGGGAATTTGAACACAGATATTATTCCAGTTCTTCTGCCTTCCAAGGAATGAAGAAAACGTGAAGTTTTCTTTTCTTTTGTGCCTGGAAAGATAAAGGGATTTCACCCTGAAAGCAGTGGATCACAAAGGAGATGCTGAAATAAGAGAAAACGAGAAGTTGTGGGAAAGCTTTTGAAGGACACAACCAGAAAGGCATTCTTGTGAGAGACATCTTACAAACAGTTCGACAGAAACATAATGAAGAGATGCAAAACTCTCCTAGTGCAGCAAATAAAGGAAGAAAAAGTGTAATTACATATTTAAAACTGGAAAACAACAACAACAACAAAAAAACCTATGCATCATTAACCTAGTTTAGATGATGGGGATTTTATGATAGACTGTTGCACAGCTTTCCTGAGGCAAAGAGCCTAGTGGCCTTGTTTAAGTAGTTACACAATTAAACCTGGTAACAGAAATAGATGGTAAAAAGCTGCTGGGAAAAAGTGTCATGCTCCATGATGCAAACAAACCACTAACTGCCCAGGCACAGGAAGCATGTTCCTGGTAAATGATGGCACAACAGCCCACTGGAGGAAGCTTTACGGGTTCCTCTTGCTAATCCCAGAAACAGGAAACTGAACGGACCATTGGTCTGAACCGGCACAGTTCTGTCCTGCAAACTCCTCACATTCACTTACAGTTTGCTAAAGCAGCATCTTACTTTTGAAGACCAGAAGGCCCTTTATACATCCTTGTCCCGCTCTGCTGTTACTGACACCACTGGGTTTCAACCAGTTACTCCTGCACTACACTGGGCAACTTCAGCAGGAATACACTTGGGCTTTATTTCAGAAAATATTCCAATAGATAATTGCCTTCACTGTTAATATTTTAACTCTATTTATGGTTTAATTTTTTTACCAGTTTTTTACGTCTTTGCTGTATTAAAAGTGGTAATTATCAGTAGTATCTCTTTTCTTCATTCAGATTTTAAAAGATTAGGCTCTAACCTTCTCTTATATTTCTCTTCAGTAAGCTAGGTAGACCAAAGCAAGCCATGTAGGCTTTACAGCATTCAAATCTGTTTTGTATAGTTCTTCTCAAAACATTATCCTGCTTCTCTGACCAGTTTTATTCAGGCTGATACCACAACCAAACTATGCACCTCAGACTCCACAATGTCACAGGATAATCTACGGTGAGAACATATTTCATTAATTAATACTTGTAAGGGCAAGACTGCTCTCATTCCCACAGCATTGTATTGAGATCCCAAACTGTTGCTGGTCCATGGTTGCCTCTGCATCTTCCTGACTATATTCTGAGCAAGCGGAGAAGAGGAGGACGATGGGAGCCTGCAGAGAGCATCTCCACAGTCCCGCTGGTGACTGTCATAGCGTTCAGGTAAGATACTGTTTGCTGGACTCCTAGAGATAACAGTTGCACATAAAGTTTAAAACCCTTGTAATCAGCGGGAGTGCTCAATACTTCACTGCTATCAGTCGGGATGTGACAACTGCACAAAAAATATTACTTATTCAGCTTTAGCAGGCTTCTCCTGAGGCAAAGAAAACCACCTCGGAAGTCAATCCTTAGCTGATCCGTTGTCATAGCAGTAAAAGCAGAGCTCACTGTGATCCCACGAGCTGCTTTATATGTTCTCCTGGCAAGGAGGTCTAGGTCCAACTGAACCAGGGCAGAAGCTTTGCCTGGAACAGCCACATCTTCCCACATGCAGTTGTGAGAGACCATGCTGTGTCCCACTGCAACCTTCCCTTCTCCCTCCAGTTTCTCTGCCCAGACGAAGATGATCTAATATATGCCTCCCTTCACGCAGGTCCTGAGCTGAACCCTACAGCAAGAGCGCTTGTGCAATCTAGCCGTGGTCCCCTTCAGCTCAGCAGCTGCTTCTTCCCAGGGCTCCAGACTGGAGGAGGCCAAAAGGCCTCCAGCGCATCTGCACACGCAGCCCAGGCGCAGGCCACCAGCATACGTCACGAAGAACTAATTGCTCTTGCCTACTTCCCTGAAGAAAAATAAAGCTGAGCAGGTGCGTGTGCTTCAGCTATCATGCTACAGGAACAACTGCCTCTGCTTCCCAGGCACCCCTTGGAGAAGGGGAACAAGCCCTGGCACGTGTACACGATCCAGAGTCGTCCTTCTGACACGGTCCCCGGGGACACCCCGACTCTGGCTTAGCATTATAGCCTTGCACCTGCAGCCCTCAAATGCAGACTTAATCCAAGCCTGCCCTAGCATGCAGAAGATTAATAATATCATTTACAAGGGCCAAAAGAACAGTTTTCATAAATCGGAGCCAATTTTTCTCATGTGAGATTTATATTTGAATTAGGAAGGGAACATTATAAATCTATCCCATGATAAAGCTTAAAACTTTGGATTTTAATATGCTGAATCCCCTATGCTCTGGGCTGTAAAAGTTGATAGAGATAGTGTTTCTTCTAATGCTGCATTAGGCAAGTAACCAATTCATCCAATTACTGAACGGACCACACTGTTCCTGTGAACTGTAGATAAATTCACTGACTTGGACAAGGATGTACAATATGGTATGTATTGGGGCAGTAAACACAAAAGAATAAATCCATTATGTTGGACTGCAGATCATTTTGGACTCAGATGGAAAACAGCAAAGCAAGAGTTGAAGTCAGGACACCAGAAAAGAAAACTTAAGAGACTAAAATCTCTGTAAAAAGAACTTGGCTTTTGATGAGAACATGGAAAGAATTCAACATAAGATAAGTCCTTTGCTCTAAGCAGATTAGGAAAAAATCAAGACAATCACCGATGGGTACAACAAAATCTAACTTAAAACTTAAAACTTTATGTATCCCGTGTCAGGTTTTAGTCCATTTTTTTTCTCCTTCTGCAGTAATGCCAGGAAGCCCCAAAAATAGATCTGTCAGCAGTCCCTCTATAGCCTTGATACCAAAGAGAACTGGAAACATCTGGATGTATTTTTCAACAGAACAGCCAAGAAGAAGGTGTTTTAGGCAAGAGCATCTGCCTGTGCAGTGGAGTTCTCTAACATGGCTCAACGTGTCTAGCGTTGACAAGATGGGCTTTGGAAACCAACACTGAAAGAGAGCACTGAATGGCATCCAGGACTCCTCAGCCTCTGCCATGACCACAGAGCCACACAGAAAACACATGGATACACATATAATATCCAGACAGCTAATGAAAAATAGCTCCTCTTGTTTATATGAGAAAAAGAAGAAAACACAAACAGTTTTGCATGGAAAAATACAGTTTCATTACCATTAAAACTGTTTTAAGGGAACCCTTTGACCTACAAGAGTCAAGATGGAATATTTCTTTATATATACACATGCGCACAAACACCCACTGCTTTATTTTAGGTGTAACAGGTTTTTATTAGTTATTTTACATTAATTAGCTAATTGTTGTTTTAGCTATAGTTATTATCCTGTTTCACAATGAAAACAAAAAACTTTATATTATGAGGTTACCACAGGATGTGGATTCCCTGTTCAGCAGTTCTGCTCCTCATTGTCACACTTTATAGCCAGATATAATATTGTGGCAAGAAGAAGGAAATATGTACGTTGTATAAATGATGGCTAAAAGACTATGGCTGAGATTAAGAAAAGAAACAGGTGATATATGAAAACAGATTAAAGGAATGACTTGAGAACAGGAAATGGGAACTGATCTTAATTAATTCAAATTCAAAACAGATTGGGAGTATGGCTCTGCAGGGCATGTGCACTGAGCTCAGGAAGCTGCCTAAACACACTTTAAAATAAAAGTTCAGGACGATCCTGTCTTTATGAGGTGCAAGTATTTATTATTTTTTGCTTTAAATCGATCTGGCCACTTCTAACAGCCCCAGCAGTGCCTCTCACAGAGCTGTACTGGCTGGACCAGTTGGCAGCTGCCCAGGCAGATGAGTAGTAACCAGGCACGGCATAAAAAAGGTATTTGTAAATAATTTTGCATATACGTTGGGAGAAAACAGCAGAAACCAGAACTGTCTCAATTTTATGCGAGCATCTAACATCCCAATTATTATTAGCCAAATGCTGCTACAACTATGGGGCACAGCTCCCTTCTGAGAAGATAAGAGGTCCTGAAAGCAGAAGTTGGCAGCATGAACTTATCATTCCCTTTTTCCGCCTCTCAGGACAGATTTGCTTATAACAAAGTGAACAATGGCTACACCATGAATGTCTATTTTGTTTTGGTTTTCTATCCTGTTGAGTTTAAATCAACACTCTTTGCAGGGAATTTTTGACCCATGATTTCACACATTGGTGAGACTAAATCTGGAAGTACACGTACCACTGAACTGAATGAAAGCCAGGATAATTCAGAGAGATGTTCTGGGTTTGATCAAGGTTTCATGGAGGAAATTTTAACTATTCCCATCACTGCTCAGCAGACAGAGAACCTGAACATGAGACTGACAGTTCTCAATCTAGACGCGGACAATCCCATTTTGCACAAGTAAGTTGGAAAAGAGACCCCAAATCCAACCCAGAACTAAGAGGTTTTAAATTTTCCTCTATTGTGAAATGAAACTGGTGTTGAGAATGTTTTGTTGTCACTTAGAAGCTCAGTGCTAAACAACATTTTAGAAACCCCTCAAACAGGAAGCACAACTTGGTTTTGTACCAGTTCACTGCTAACCACAAAAGGCTGCTAGCTCAAGCTACTTTTAAATCTCCTTCTGACTAACCCTCCTCTCTGCAGAACAGCAGACACTTTCCTTATTTGAAGAGGCACGCACACAGAGGACTGGATGCCTGAATTTTGCAGAGAACCCTTCCTTAGCCCCCTTTTATCTGCCCCCTCCAGCCCCTGCTAAACCCTGGTCAAGGGCTGGGCCATCTTCTGGCCACATGAACCACCTGATGCTGTACACACTGGCACAGCTTCAACAAGCAGGGTGGACAGGGTCACATCCAGCCCCCTCGGCCTGGGGGCACAAAGGCTCTGTGGGAGCGAGGGGTTGCATTCCTGCAAGGGGAAGACACTCTCCCACTGCTCTGGTGATGAGGCTATCCCATAAAAGCCAAGCGACCTTCTAGCACTCCAGGCTTCAGATGAAGCTGAAGCACCACACGTGTGCATTAACGTACGATTCCCAAGCACCCTCTGCCAATGAGGGGCCCAGCACGCTGCCCTCTGCCTTGCCCGGTGCCCAGGGGAGCTGGGCAGGGAGCCAGGCACCCGATTGCCCAGGCTGGAGCATGCTGTACAAGTCCGCATCCAAGTTCCAAGCTCCAAAGCCAAATTAATTTAAGTGCCTAATAGTTTTTGAGGCCACTGGCTCACAGTCCTTCTAGATTGCTTTCTTGGACTTCAAAGCTGGTTTAATTGCTAAAGCAGCATCTCCAGAACTTGCGCTTCAGGCCAGAACCACAGCTCATTGCAATGACCACAAGAACCCCCCAAAACACCAAGGGCCTTCATTTGGGGCTGAATTATCTGTCCTCTCCAGATTAAGTATGGCTATTAGATCACTGAAAAACAAAGCTTCAAAACAAAATCACCAGGGTAAAATTTACAGGAAAGATAAGCATCAGATTTCTGACATATTTTTTTTTGGCACTGAATTAATGTAAACTTCATCTGTGATGACAGGCGAACAAACACTCATACTAAGCTTAACAGAAGTGTCCTCACTAATTCTGCATGGTTTGATGTATTAACATAAGAGATATGATGCAACACAGATGAGCTCAAACTAAACCCAGGACTTGAACCTCTTCCCACATGAGGCTCCTCAGTTTTGGTCTGAAAATTCATCCTGGCTGCAAAAGGCTAACAACATAATTTTTCTCTGCATAAGCAATCTTTCTGATGGAGCCTGAATAGCATTACTAACCAGAATGACAACATGACTTAACCCAAACTCAGCCTGTCCTACTTAAAGTCAAAGCCCACTTTGCCTTTCACTGTAAAGGGATGAGATCTTAGGTTCTCTGCTGACAGAGATCGGGTGTTGTCCTACTTAGATTAGAGAGAGAATGTTTACCGTATTTAAGGTATCTTGCGAGATAACAACTCAGAGTAAACAAAATTTACAAAACTCTTAAATAAGGGTCTGAAGAGAGGAGCAATAGGATATGCATCACACAAAATTCACTAAATGAAGTAAATTGCTTGATCAAAATGCTAACAAGTTCAATAAATGTTTCCACCAAAGTCAAAAGGTACATCTGGTATAAGCCAAAGCTGCTAGGATTCCCAGGAAGACAGTAGGCATAGGCTAGCCACAGCCTGGCTTCCTAGTGGAGGCAGCCCTTCTAAGGCAGGTCTTCGAGCTCTGCCCACCACACATGGGGGCTGTGTCCGCCTGTCCTGAACTTGCCTAAAGGGCTGGCTGCTACTGGAGGGGCAGTTCGGCTCCCCCTTGCCAACAACCATCCCTGTTGGATCTAGTAAACACACAGTTGCACAATGAGTTGGTCCAGCTTGCTGATTAGATGCAAAACTAAACCACCTAAATAAACAAATGTGGGGGTTTGGGGGTTTTTTTGTAAAGTAGTTTTCCACCTCCCCCTGGGGTTGACTGCAGAAGGTGTGGTCAGAATACAGAGTGGGGAAAACGGGGGGGCCAGAGCAACACTGTCCTTTTCACAGCCAACCCACAACCCTGGGGAGTGCATTTAGAGTAACATACATCTGAAAGTAAAACACCTATGAGTATGATGAACGGAAACTGAGCGAAAAGCAAACCAGCTGAAATGAAACACAAGTTAACAGAACATACAAGTAAAATAACTGAGCTTAATGATTAGGACACAGAAAAAGAGACCAGAGTCTGAGCTTTTTCTCCAACATTGTAAATTAACAGCCTACACACACGACTGACTGACCAATCCTGCCCACATTCACTCTTTCCATAGCATAAGAAGAAAGAGGACTTAATTACCTGGGGATTCATCACCTAAATTAAGTGCAGGGAAGGGCAGTGGAATTGATGGGACTTCTGTGGAATCCAACATAACCTTTGGGTGTGATTTTTATAAGTATTTGCAAGAATCAAGGGACACTTTAATAACAAATATATTTTTCTTGAAATTCAGTATCACTTAACCACGTTTTCTGCAAATATATGTTTAATATTTAACATACAGCTGGAAAAAAGACTAGAAATCAAACTTCCCCACTCCAGGATTCATGCCCTAGCCACTGAGTTATAGGATCACAGCTCGCCTAATGAATATTTCTGCACTCAAAGCAAGGCAAAACAGTTTCATAAGTAAGGAGTCAGAGACCACCAGCCCAGAACAACACACAGGTTTATAGCTCTAGCACTCTCTTTCGAAATGAAAGATGCAAATTCAGAACTTGGCTCTTCACATCTGGGTAACAGCTCTAGACAAAGCCTAGAAAGAATAAGAAGAAAAAAAATAAATAAAAAGCATGACATTATACTCCCCCGCATATTTTTTAAGGGGTCCTGATCATCTATATGTAATCTGAAGACACTTGGGCTCTCCAAGAGCAACTTATCAAGGAACACCTCGCTTCTCGATCCCTGGACAGTTTGGGCACCTAACTACTCAACACTGCCAAAACTAAGACACATCAAGCAGCAGACCTCATTCAGTCAATGTTACTAGGAAAAGGCTGAGCCTGCACAGATCAGACACCAAGGGTTACGACTGCGAGGATCTGTCTCTGAGGAGCGAGTGCCCACAGGGTCATTTACATGCCCAAGCCCTTACAGCTGTAGTCCAGCACACATCCCTTGAGATCTAGTTCTCTTCCTGCACAATTACAACAGCACTGACTGGAAGTATACATTGTAGGAACAGCTGCAATATCAACCTTTCCATTCTTATCTAGAGAAATGCATCGCATGAGACATTGGGCATGTTTCCACATTGAAGGAAAGCTACAAGACAAGATTAATTTGATATTTCAGACCGCTGTTTAATAACCAGAGTGATCTGAACCACCCAGGAATCCAGCTGTATGGTATGCATTAAAAAAAGTACTCTGTGGCTTTTGAACAGGACAGTTTGAAACTGCTCACAATCGCGACTGCTGCCTTAACAGTGCTCTTGGATGCAGCAGGTTATAACTTCAGTAAATATAATGTGTTTTCCAATGCTAATTTCATCCAGTATAAGAAAGGAAACTCTGTCTAGCTATATTCACAACTTCCTTCTGAGTTT
Source organism: Aramus guarauna (assembly GCA_013400195.1). Taxonomy (NCBI): domain Eukaryota; kingdom Metazoa; phylum Chordata; class Aves; order Gruiformes; family Aramidae; genus Aramus; species Aramus guarauna. The sequence goes on along the minus strand of VXBL01005090.1, from coordinate 198,248 downwards.
TGGCTAAACCATATCTCTAATTACCTGAAGTGTTCCTAGAGAAGGTGATCTAATTAGTCATTTCTTGCCTATGATAATGCTTAGATGTTAATTCATGCAGAATATTTGGATTTTACAATGACATTTTCTTATAGCAATACCAGTTTGAGACTGTTTTAAGTACAATTTAATCTCAGACCTAATTTATATGAAGATTTAATTATGTAGTATTTCAATATAGTTACTGGTTTTCTACCCGCCTCCATTACTCAAGGTCTGTCACTCAACAGAAAACACAGTCCCAAGTAAAATCTTGGAAGCGCACTGTCAAATTAACACTCCTATAGCCATAAACAAACAAACCCCAGGCACTGAAAGTTCTTGGCTCCAAAGCCCCCCCAGATACTGTAGCGTGGTGACAAGGCATGACAGATGTACATACATCATCACCTGTAACCCAGACTGCCCAGTAACAGTGTCTTTTGCAATTCATGTGCTGCAAGTTGAATTAGTCTGTCAAGTTTTAGCCTACTTAGACACAACGTGTAGATCAATATGCTGACATCCTTAAAGAATGCTGACTTTAGAAACATGCTGTCCCATTCAACATAACCTATTAGCATGCATCAGATGAAATACAACAGGGTTTGTAAAAAAGATCATTAGGTTTTGTTTCTCAGAAGCCTTATATGTACAGTGAAAAAGTAATAATTTGCAAACTGCAAAAGTGTCACCGTATATTCACCTCTAAGTCTCAGTCCACAAGGCAGTTATGTTCCATTCAATCACATCAGTGATATATATGGAAGAGCCACTTCAGCAAGACAGCCCGACAAAAGCCAACCTTCCCGGCTGGTTTTGTTCCCATTTAGTCTCATGCACGGCCCACGTTGCTACACTGAGGTGTGCCAAGAGTTACAGGTGCTGCTGGAGATCGGCAATCAAATGCTTCTGCTGCAAATATAAAGCCCAACTCTACACTGCCGATAAGCGACTAGGCAAGGAAAGCAAACCACCACCGCCTCCACCATCCGCCGCGGGGACCCGAGGAGGGCCCGCCCGCAGGGGACACCCCCAAGGGGACACCCGCGCCGCCTCGGTGCTGTACGCCCGGCCGCCGCGGAGCCTCGGGCTTCCTGCGGCCACGGGGGCAGCCCCCCCGGCCCAGCCCGGCGCTCGGCCTCCCCGGCGGCCCCTGCCCGCACCTGCCACCCCCTCGCTGCCTGCGCCGCGCTCCGCCGTCCCCTTCTCCTCAGACAGCCGGCGGCGGGCCGCGGCTCCCGACCGACCGCTCGCTACCTCTCCCGCCCAGGCCTCTCCTTCCTCCCGCCCGGCAGCTGCCGGCCCCCGCCTGCCCTTCCCAGCCAGGCACTGCCGGGCTCGCCGCCCACACGGCCCTTCAGGTGCACTCCCACAGCGCTTACTCACCGATCCCTATCGCGGAAGAGGAGTTTCCCACCGAGCTGGGACTCAACCGCCTCACCAGAGCTGCTCATAGGGGCAGATTTAGCTCCACATAGCTGCTGGTAACTGTTCCTTGTCGCTCACTGGACCGTTACACCAGCAAAGTCAGTGCCAAAGCTGCCCCTCGCTTTGCTAGAAGCAAAACCAGGCCTATTTTTTAGAGAGAACAAGCAAGTTTTTAATTTTTTGTAATGTTCTTAGTAAATGGCATGTCCAGCTGGAATATGGATCCCTGTTCTATTAGGCTTTATGTAGACATGTAAGCTCCTGCCACAGAGTGCATAGTCTGTAGGATAATCTACGGATCACACACGGTGAATGGGTTCAGAAATTTCAGCAGGAAATTCTGGTTCAGAAATCTCCTTGCAGGAAGCAAAGGTTCTGTGAGACTCAAGGTGTTTTCCCCTTCCTCTCCCTCCCCTCGATTTTGGTCTCTGATAAAGAACTAGAAGTGCTAAAAGACCCCAGGAGATAAATACGAGCAAGAAGTGGGGCTGCATTTGTAAGAAAAAGAGAGTATTTCTGCAAGGAAATGCTGTTTACACTCTAAGAGCGTTAAAATTTCCAGTCAGTGAAGTTTCGCACAGTCACCCTACTAGCTCTTGAACTGTAGCCTTTGGTGGATTGCCCATCATCCAAGACTGTAGTTTTTCTATTACAATATTTTTTATTTTAAATTTAATAGCACCATGGACCTGCTGCTAACTAAGAATTTCATGCCTGTCATCATGCAGTGTAACACAGCTACTTCGAGCTCCAGAGCCACTGTTAAGGGGAGACCCTTTGCCAAAAGCACAACCTCATAATATCTGAGCTAACAGAGCATCTCTGTTCATCTCTGCATAGAGCCAGGCCCGCAGCACTGGGGTATCACATAGTGGAGTGGCTCTGATTCCTGTTAATGGCGCTCGTGAGATTATTTGTGGTCACTATTTTAAAGAAGTACCAGTAAACTGGTATGCTTCCAAAATTATCTGAGTCCTCCTGAGGAGCACATTAAGCACACATTTCAAGGCATCTCACGGAACTAATTTACGTGATCTAACAGCTTTATTTTCCCTGTTCATAGAAGTGTGTTGTTTAACTACCGATAAGGTCCCCGCATGCAGCTTGCTGCTATCAGGTTACGTCAGCATTTTCATGCTCAAGGGTTTTTCAGGCTCTTCAGTGACTTCCAGTCCTGCCTGAGCGGCTCTCCAGCTGCTGGAGTCGGCAGTGCTGTAGCAGCCAGCCTCGGGGACTGCAGGTTGCCTCGCTGATGAAGGAAAGGACATTAAAAATGGTATTTTTGACAAGGCAGTTAAAGGAAAAAAACAGTTTGCAAGACTACCTTCCTCCCTTCTCAAGGCAAGGCTGTCCTCTGTAATTTGAGGGGACCTCTTCTCACATCCCGGGGGCTCTTTTGATGGCTTGGGACATACCTTCCATTCTGCTTTCAGCTGCTTGAAAACTGGGAATTTTGTTTCAACAACCACAAAATTCAGCTGTGCATGGTAAGGAATGTGGCCAACTGGATTTTGTATGGAGAGGGACATTACTGTGCTGTGATTTTTTTAGCTGGGATGGGAAACAAACCTCCGCTTTCCCTTAGAAGATTTTTGTCTCAAACAAATCTAGTCTGAAGATCAGCAGTGAAACCAATTTACCTTAGTTCTTTGCTCCCTAGACCTCTGTCAGCTGCAAATATAATCTTCCTTCCCTGCCAGCCTCCTGGCAGCATAGAGTGCCCCATGCTCTGTCCTAGCACTTGCTAATCCTTCTGTAAGTAAACCTCGCTTGAGAAACCTGGTGATGTTCCCATGCCTCACTGCCGCCTGCTCTTGGCCCCTCTCTCCTCCACGTCCGTCCCAGACCATCATTGCAACCACTCGTCCTCACTCGCTCCTGGTGTCCTGCAGCTGGTCTTGCCCCCACCCTGGGCACCCCTCGGTACTAAGAGCAAGCTAAGAAACGGGGCTGGTTTTGGCTGGCTGTGCCAAACCACGGCGCTCTCAGCTCCAGAAATGCAAGGCTGAGACACTTGAGCAGACCCGTGCAGAGCCAACAGAGGAGAATTTATTAGTCTGGACTGTGCTTCACCTCTCATATCCCCCAGCGAGGTCTGTCTCATCTGTTTTGAACCTCTGCACAGCATACTTTTTCACTTGTTGCTGAGGCTGTTTATGCTATTGGATTACAACTTCCCTGTGTTTTTCTCTGTGAAAGAGGAGTAGCCAGAAGACAAGGCTGTAGAAAGTAGCTACAAGCAGAAGTGCATATTATCCATCATCTTTGGGCATCGAACCTTTAGGAAGTAGACCCAAAACAGTAAACCCCCTGTGTATAAATACTGACACAAATGTTCTTGAGTAATTCTTTATACCTGCAAAAGCTTTCAGACTGAGACCCTTTTCCTTCACTTTGTGTAAATACTCCACTGAACAAGGTTTTAAGCAGGAATGCTGATGGAGGCTGCAGCTTTGCATAAATCAAGCCTGAATTCTCTCTCATGATCCTTTGCATCAGAAAGCTGATCCCACCACTTGTGCACACTTAGTGAATCATGCCAACTTCCCTGTTAAAAATCAAGCGGTTCAGAGGTTGAATCATGTTTACACAGAGCACACTGAAATCTTCAAAGCAAAAAAGTGGAAAACATCATTGCTTAGTAGTTCTTGCCTAGTTTGCAAAAGATTAAATGCAATTAAGCAGCTGATGATTGCTTCTCCAGCTCTGCTGAGAATCCTTCAGAGCAAGCAAGCATCTAACACTACTGCTTGTGACATATTTTAGTTTCAGAAACTACATGTAGTGATGCACTTGTGATCAGAGTTAAAATCCAGTGTATACTGCAATAGCCAAGTGATTAACTCAGCTGTCGGGACCTAAAAGCAGGGCGTTATCAGGATAAGTCCAGCACACAGCATACAACATCTCACAGCCAAACTCCATGTGTAGCCACTAAATTTTCTGACGCAGAGGCTTTTTGAGAGAGAAAAACTGATTTTGCAAGTTAGATTTCAGTGGAATAGAGGAGTCCTTTTCAGCTGAAATCTCCAAGTGGTTAATACACCTTCATTATAAACAACTTCTGCAGCCAGAGGCTTTTACTACCATTAAAGTTTTTGCAGCAGTAATCTTTATCCCCTGAGGTTTCACTGGGAGAAACATGAAACTATTTCGTCATCCTCCCTGTCCTACTCTCAGCTGGAGCCTGGCTTTTTCCATTCCCATCATAACCTTTGGGTTTAGCAGACACCTTCCCTCCTCTGCCACAGATGCTGGGTGGGGTCCACACGCTTCATTATCGAAAGCTGCTATAATTCAGTCTGTGACTATTATATTTTTGTTTTCTCCTTTTTTCAAATGCACATTTAACATCACGTTTTCCTGACATAACCCGTTGAAATTCTGTCCACCATCTGAGACTGCAGCCAGTTGCCTCCTCCCACGGCACTGCAGAAGAACAGCTTTATTGCACAATGTCCAGCATCTTTTGAAAATGTTGCTAGGATGCCTGGAGGAGCAATTGTATGGAGATACTTGTTGTTCAAATTAGACCCTCTCTTTATCTCCTTTAGATTTGATGTACTGTGAATTTGAAAAGAGATTTACTGGCTTGTTATGTCTTGCCTTATGCTGTAAGGCAGATTTTCTTTGTACACACACACATCATTAATACATTCTGATAATAAATCCAAGGAGGGCTCTTCCGTCATGCACCAGAACACTTTGGTCTCTCCAGAGCCAGTCCAACATCTGTGCGGGCTGCAGCAATTACTTCTGGGCTACACAGCTGTCTTCAACCTTGTAAATGGCTGCCAGCCCCAAACTAGCCCGAGGCAAGGAGAGGTTCCTGGGTGGAAACCCACTGTGGTGTAGGGGTGCTGGGCTGGGTCTGGGGTGGATTTTTCAGGCCATTGGTTTCAGCCTGGAGTGACAAACAGCAGTGACTGTGGGTGCACATTTATACAGGAGCAAAAGGTTCAGTTTGCTCTTTGGGAGGCATTTCTTGCTGTTGCTACTCTCTAGGAATCCAGGATGATGGATCCAGTAAACTCAGGAGGCATTATAAACCTTCCTGCACAGTTGACAAAAGGATGAAACAGAGCCAAGGCATACTCCTTCCGGTGTTTTCCAATTGCATCCTTTTCTTGCCTGGCTTCATTAAGAGCCAGCTGCTCTTAATCCCAGCACAGGTTTGTGAGGACATTGTCACACCTGCTGAAAAAAGATAATAGGATTAAATGTTATCAACATATTGACACCTTCAGATATTTTCTAGAGCTCTCATGCCTGCAAGATTGTGGGTAGATGGTGCTACCTCAGCTTTAAAATGAGCACGCTACATGGAAAAATCATTTGGCATATCAAATCTGTCATTTGGATCCAAACAATTCGAGTAGTTTGCTGTTTGATTCAGTGCTTTAAGCCAATATATTTAGTGTTTGTCTGGGTCCATGCAGTCTGCTGTTTGAAAACTGCTTTTTCAGGGTAAAGTATAAAAGAGAAAGAAAGAACCTTATCTACTGATGATTTCAGGAAAGATTTGAAATCTGAGATATCTTTGAGTTTGTGTCTACCTTTCAGTGCAGTAATTGGCCTCAGTTCAATAACAGGGTTTCAAATTGTTCCCAAACCTTTCTTGTTAGGAAAAAAAAGAAAAACAAAAACAACAAAAAAAACCCCCCAAAACAGGAAAGACTTGTTTCAGGAAAGGCTGTTGTATCACTGAAAAAGGTCCCACGGAGCACCTGACTCTGAAATATGCTTATTTATTATAAATAATTTCCATGGCGTCACATTAACAAATATAAAAGGTCATGAACTCCTGTATTTGAAGCAAATGTGTTTGACATCTGGGGTCTGGCAGAAGTTCCTCCTGTGGGATAGATTGTTTGCGCAGAGCTTTATTGAAGAATAATATTAAGAATGAATTACAGAATATTAGTGTAACCTAGTAAGAAATTAGTGTATTTTACAAGCCAGAGACATAATAGATCTCACACAACTATTTTAGTTCATCTGATTCAAAAGCATGTTAAGGAATGATAGCTGTGACCAGCTAGCAGTGACAATCTGTAGTTTTTAAGCACTGCAGTTAGAAATGGGCTGGAAAAAGAGGTCCAAATGCAGGCAATTGCTTAAATGCATGTCTGTATTTTTGTTGTGCCCCTGCTCTAAGGGAGCAAGGAGAGAATGGGCAGGGAGCCTCGGCAGGTCAGGAGGCTGAGGGGGCCCAGCCACCCCTACGCACACCCAGCCAGGGAGCAGGGCAGCCGGGCAGCTCCAGCCCCAGGCATCAGGCACCTCCATGGGGCCAAGGCCGGTATGGAGATGGGCAGGACACCAGGGCTGTGGGGAGCTGGACACCATCACAGTTTTTCTCTCTCCTCTCTTGCCCAGGCCAATGAAAACCTCATAGGAGCAGCCCTTTCCCAATACCTGGGAGATGCTCCATGTGAAGCCCAGCCACCCCAGGAGGTGCTCTCCCACCAGGCTGGGGTGGTGCCACCTCGTGGGGTGTCTCTGGGGTGTCTCCCCAAACACTGCTCCGGTCCCACTTGCCTGTGACACTCCCTAGAATATGGAAGGGGTGGTGAGAGGCAGCTCTCCAGGTCCTCCCAGTCTCCTGAGGGCCTGGGTACCTGCTGCCTGAGCAAAGGGCAGAGCAAGCAGCTGACCCAGGGACGGGAGATGTCCAAACGCCTGCCTGGCCTCCTTCCTTCCCTCTATTTTTTGGGACCTCAGGGCCAGGTGCTGCTGCCCTGCCCTATGTTTTCACACCATCATCTCTCTGGGGTCTGTTTAGGGCCTCAGAGCTGGCTTCTCTCCCAAAAAAAGACACAGGCCTGCCCGAGGATGAGCAGATGTTCCTCTCCCCGGGATGCAGGGGCCAGCCAGGTGTCACCCGTGCACAGAGCCAGGGCAACACACAAAAGGGCCTTCATGAAAGGGACTGAGTCAAGAAATGGGCCCAATTTGTAAAGTACAAAAATAATTTACTGTTTACAGTTGTAAAAGTCCCGTCCCGTCCCGTCCCCCGCCCTATTTTCAGGTCAAACCAAATTTCATTTACTTTGCTTAAAAGAAGTGAGGGCAAAAAGCTGTCTCAGAAATCACAACACTTTAAAGCCTGCCAGCCCCATTGAAATGAGGGAGTTGGGCAGAACATCCATGGCGGCCAGTGACTGGTCGTTTATAGAAGCTGGAATGCTGTTCCTCCATCTAAAATTGCTGGGTTCAAAACGAGAGCACATGCTGACCTTCTGGCTAAAGCTTTGGGCTCATCCCTCAGGGAAAGGCAAGAAGGCAGACACAGGCCAGTCTGGCTTGGCACTTGAAACCAGTTAAGAAATAGCATAACTAGACACAGAGGTTACCAGCCCACTCTGCCCTAATTTTAATGGTTTAACACGTCAGCAGGGTGTTTGCCCATGTTCCCAGCCAAACAGACCAATATCCAGCCAACCTGCTGCCCACCCTCCCAGCCTTCACTTTGCAGGCCCGCCGGCAGTGTTGGCTGCTCCTCACCCCTGCTCTCAGCATCACTGGGAAGCAAACATGCTGCAGCCACAACCCTTGCTGATATAACTGCAGATTTTAGGCCAGGAAAAAGGATGCACTCTCACCCCAAGGCAAGGGATTATGCATATTTAACTCATGTCTGGTTATATGCAAAAATATCCGGAGAGGGGAGAATGCGCAGCTCTTCAGAGACCTGTGTTTTAACAGAAAGTTTAACAGCTGTGAACTGCAGGATGTTTATTCTCAATGGTATTTTCTTGACAGATTATTTTCAAGAATCCTGAGTCAGCATCAATAACTGTAGGTACAAATATTTGTTTGCAGGACACAGTAGCTTTACCGTGTTATCTACCTGTACTCCCCCAGCCAAAAAGTTCATATGTGTATGACTAAGGCTGGCCTTCCATGGTGAGCAAATAGCCACTCGCTTCAAGTATTATATTCAGCTGTCACTGTTGCTTTAACTCGTAGCCCCATAAGAACTAGATCATATGGTAGCAAGGAATTCAAGGGTGAAGGGTTAATCATTTCACAGTACCTTGGAGATTAACTTCACATTAAAAACACGTGCATTTGTATCCAAGTGACATAATGAAAAATGTGGTGGGAGATGGAAGGTGCGCTCATTCAAGCAAGCAAGGATTTATTGAACTAGTTCTTCAAGATCCTAGGAAACCTAATTGAACATTTCTCATCCAAGGCACTGGCTGCTCCCTTGGTTAAACTGATGTGGTAATCCCATGACTGACAAGGGTTTTCATTCGCAGGCAGATGGAGGCTGTATTTTGGTACTGGATTTTAGGGGGCCTTGGCAACCATTCTGTAACAGTATGGTGACTAAACTGTGCAAGAGCCCAGGAGAGGAAAAATAACACAGGTGAGAAAGAGAAAAAATGGAAATGTAAACATGGCCTTGAAGATCAGCAGTCAGCTGCCACTTGGGACAGTCCTTACGAACAGTGGCACAGAATATGAGCCCTTGCATCAGTGTGAATGAACTGAGTTCACACATGCTGTCCTAATGAGTTACTGGTGTGAGAAAATGGTCACCTGTATGAGATGGGGAGCTGCTGTCTGGCTTCCTGGAAAAAGCACGTAGAGCTCATTTTTTCCATCAGCAATGTGGCTCTGTGCAGGCTGACACGGAGGACAGTTTGATAGCATTCAGCAGCACTTGCGGGCCCAAGAAGTAGCTGGTGCCACCAAAAACAGAGAGGGTAGGAGAAGGCAGGAGTTCTGGTACACAGAATACAGCCCGTGGGACTTCTCAAGGAAATACGATTCATAGCTCACCCTTAAGGAAGTGCAGCAGGAGGTTAAATCCCTGCAGGATACCAGTTTTACAGTCCAGCCAAACCCCATCTCTCCGGCAGCACAGTGTCCTTTACCAGCTGGCTGGACAGCACTGACAGAAGTACAACCTCCTTCTCCTGTCTACACTTGTGAGTCATCTCCGGAGATATTGTTTGCTGCCTTATCCACAGAGCTCTGGCTGAGCAGAGCAACCCTTGGCTGGGAGGGCACTGTCAGAGCAGATTGGTCTGGCGCTGCGAAAAGAGCAGCGGAGGGGGTCACGCTATTCAGTCCCGGGTGAAACCCTGTCTAGAACAAACATGACAGCACGTGTAATAAGAACAACCTGAAAAGCGCGCTGTAAGCAGCTAAAGAAGGATGGCTGAAGGCTGGAAACCTCAGAGTAGGCTATTTGAGCTGTATGCCAACAGCTAAATCTGAGCAACTTTGTTTCCTGAAGTGTCCTTCTCCACCAAATTGAGAGGAAAGTCCAGCTGTTCACTGGCTTCACTAGCCAGGCCACTTCTACTGAAGTAGGCCGGAGGGGACTGAAGAACCAGAAGTCTTTGATCCTGGGTCACAGACCTACTTTTTCATTTTCTTTGAGCAGTTCTAGCGAGTTACTTGCTTCTCACGAAATTTTACAGTCCAGCATTCCTGCACTTGGCCTCTCCTCTTTCACTTCTCATGTGTGCCTCTTTCAGTGTAATTTTTCTTGAGTGTGTGATTCAGAATTAATGCGTTTGCAGGGTAGTGGAGGGAACTGACGTGTCCTTGTGATACTGTAAATGAACACTGGCAGTTCCTTTGAGTTCAGAACAGCTATAAAGATCTTATCAGCTTTCTGAGTGGCTTGCAAATCATCACAATCCCAGTGAATGGCGTATTACCTACCTCACTTCTGCAATGAGTTATTTGAGAGATGAGAATGTGAGAGAGCAACTGTATGACGTAAGTTCATTCATTTCCCACAAAGCAAACCAGAGCCAGGCTTGGCTGCCCTTGCAATTTGCTGAAATAAGAACATTCCACCTGCAAAACACAAACCCAATCAAGAAACAGCCAAACTCCATCAGGCATGGGTCATTGAGTATGGTGTGGGTGGAAAAGCCTTTCTTGTGCTAAAGTCACAAGCTATGTAGCACAGGTGAGAGTGAGAACTAGCTACTAGTTAATATTTATGTATGAGGAAAGCAGTTCAGTCTAAATTATCTTATATTAACACTACTTTTTAAGGAGGCAAGTTTATTCTGCAGAGCTAAGCCAAATTCTTTCCATGGCCTCATGTACACAACCCCCTGCCTTCACCAGTACATGCTGTGCCTCCAAGACCCAGGGCAACTGGGAGAGGAGAGTAGCACTGCATTAGGCTGGGAGAAGAGCTCATCTCCTGGGATCCTCTGGGAACACCTCCAAGGCTGCACTACACAGCCTGTACACCTCCCATACACCCTCCGAACACATGCTGGGTAAAGCATGGCTGGTGCTCGGGGGAACCGGGCAAGGGATCCATCCACACCATTTTAGGGGGTCTTGGCAATCATTGTGTAATAGTATGGTGACTAAACTGTGCAAGAGCCCAGGAGAGGAAAAATAACACAGGTGAGAAAGAGAAAAAATGGAAATGCAAACATGATGTTAAAGATCAGCAATCAGCTGCAGAAGCAATAACCTGCTTCAACCTTCAGTGGAGTTGCAGGGGAAAGAAATACCTCAGGTACATCATGCTCCTGGTACAGATAAAGTAGTATTACACAAACTGTTAATTTGAGCCTTATCATGCATAAACCCAGTAGGAAATGAAGGTAAAACACACACATGTACCTCCAAGTATGGGCAAGTTTACAATGTAAAAGCTGTGAAAGAAAATTAGCCTCTTGAGAATTAATTTGTATTTTGTATTTGAAGTTTTCTCTGCTACCGTATATATGTTACTAGTGTTTATGACCAATAAATGTACCAGTATCATTGATCCTCATTCAGCTTGCTTTCCAGAGGGATTAAATGATTCTGGCGTGAATGCTTGCAATGATGTTATATGATCACCACTAATGCAGGCAATGATAAAAATGAACTATAATTCACTTACAATTTTTGTTAGCAATATATTTTTTATTTTAAAAAAGCTTTAAAATAGTCCCTACTGGCATATTCAATGTAAATTTCTCACAAGTTGTAAAACAATACAAGAATTAAAAGCTCATTTCTGCTGCAAATGAAGTAATGGTTGTAGGTTAAAGGGGCAGGACAAGGGACATTGAAACCATCCATTTTAAATTACACTATTCCTCTTCTGAAAAGAATGAAATCTACAAAATTGAATAAGTTTATTAATCTGGATAACCTGCAAGCAAGAGTTAGGGAAATGACTGTTTAAGCAGAAGCAGAAGTTCTGTGGATCATCCGTTGAGGCTGGGCAGTGAGTCCTTCTCCCTGCACCTGTACTGATTGCAGGAGAAAATGCTAGTATAAGGGGATTTTTTTTTGAAAACTGATGCTGCATTCAAACACATGAATGCTGACTTCCTATTTTTTTATTAAACTGTTAGCACTTTTCTGTCTTTCAAAGGCCCAAGCAAAGCTAAAACACTTCATACAACAAGAGGCTTGTCTCAGAGATCCTGCAGACTGAGAGCGTTCCTTTTACATTATCTTGGTTTGTCCTTCCCTTGCCTCTGGCCGTGCCTGCCTCTTCCTTGGCTCATCCACCAGCCAGCCATTGTGTCTGTATCCTGGTAAGGATCAACTGTGCTTAATCCTGCTGCTGGGAGACAAGCATGCTCGAGGTCAAGGAGTGAATTCTTCCTTTTCCAGATGTTGCGTGGGATGTCTTCATTCCAGAGCTATTTATAGGCTACATGGGCACTTATCTGTTTAATCTCCTTTTTAATATTTTCGGTTTCTAGTTGATTATTTTTGTCCATTGCAATGACATCATAACCAAAGCACTGAACGTTAACTAATGAGCAAGCTCTTTTTTATTAACTTTCTGGTTCAGTTGTAATTTTATCCCTCAATAATTCTCTTTTTTCATCTATGGGAATGAATTTACACTGGTGTGAACCAAATGCTGTCAATCACACCATTGTAACTCACACCAGATCAGACTGGGCAAATCTGTGTAAGTGAGCACAATCCTGGGGAATGGCAGAGAGATATGCTAGAGCTCGCTGCAGGTAGGATGCACATGGTAGGCAACAGCTTGGTCCTGTCTTTTTACATATTCTATAGATGTATAAACATGATGAGAAGTTTTATACACATTATGAAGTAAATCTCCATTTGACATCATTAAGAAGTCAATGAAGGTATCTCTCTTCCAGCTGAGGACATTTCTCTATGAGTTTTGTGCCTTCCTCACTGACAAGAGGTGCAGACTTGGGCTGATAGGTCTTTCTGATCGCTGTAGGACCCCCAGGATCTTTGCAGAGCAGCCAATGGTGTTTTGGAAGCAGCCAGTTTTTCTGTCCCCCTTCCCTACCCGAATGGCATCAGATATCAGAGTCCAAAGGCATATTTTTAAATGATGAACTAGATTCAGGTTTTCTTTGGGATACCAATTTGAATAACAAATCTGTATAATCTTGGCAGGCCTTCTGCCTCTTTGTTTGCATTTCACATAATCTACAAAATGAGTGTACTGACCAAAATATTTCTTAAAAACTGCGATGCCTGGTGAATACTGGAGAACTTGGCTGCTGGACTTTTGAATTATGTTTCCATTGTGTGTAGGCAGGCAGGAAACAGCATATGTTTTGAGGATTTTGTCAAAACTAACCTTTGTAGCTATAATTTCACATGTTGAGTACAGAACATTTGCAGCAAGTTGCTGATGAACAATCTCCAGACTAATGGTCCCAGTCTTGAAAAACACATGCACGTGCATTACTTTGAACACTGCAGAATCTCAAGCAAGTCAACATAATCCCTTATAGGTTACAGAGAGGAACAATTTCAATGAATGATGCATGAGCCATGACTCTGTAAAGGCCTGGGTGTAGCTGGAAGTTTTAAAAATATGTAGAGTCAAGTGCCTGGGTTGGCCTTTGAAGAATAGGAGTGAGGAATCATTCATGGAAACACATCAATGAATGGCCTGAAATACCAGAGGAAATTTTTAAGTGTCAAAGGATATCTCAGGAAATCTTAAAGTACCCAAATATAGTTCCCACAGAGAAAGAGATACTGCAATCATACTACTGTTTATTTACTGGAAACAATCTTTCAACTCTACTTTAAAAATAATACATATCTGTTTACATTTATACCGCTGACACTGAGATTCAAGACTTAAAATAAAACTGGGCTAAATCCAGACCTGATGTAAGATGGTTAGCGATCACTGACTTCAGCATCGTGATGATCACATTGCACTCTATCTGACTGGGCCAAATACTCTGTTTGCAAACTGGGCAAACCTCACCCAAGGTGCAAAAAGCCTAAGGATGTATTGTGTAAGTATGTCCTTATCAGGGTTCTTAAAAAGCCTTGAGACTATCAAGCCAGCATGACATAGACACAATTTCAGGAGAAAAGTGATTCATCAGGATCTAAAAGAGCATCTGTCACCTTCAAAACTGCACGGTTGTGGCTTTTTTTAAAATCCTCTTCATGAAACCAGGCTTTGCTAGCAGGCTGGGCAAGCCCTTAGAATCAGAATTGTTTAGGTTGGAAAAGACCTTTAAGATCATCAAGTCCAACCTTCAGCCATTCAGACCTAATACTTTGCTGTAAGGGTGCCTACCAACATTGCAGAGGGGGGCATTTACAAAAGTAGCAGATGAGCCAACAGCAGTGCCTTCTTTTCCAGTGAAACACATGAAGAGCTTGTTGTACAGATGATAGGTGCAGAGGAACCTGGCAGGGAAATGATGGGTCTGCCTGGGCTATGAGAGAAGCAACTGAGGTCAGTCAGAACCTAGAAAAGACACATAGCCTACAACTGATCTCCAAAAAGCAAAGTGAAAAATGTCAGGTAGTGCCGGAGGAGAAGTGGAGCTCACTCAGCTTGTGCTTGCAGTGCATGACCATAATGAGATCACTTGTCCAGGACAAACACAACAGGGAGAATAAGCGAATTCTGGGATACAGAGGGGAATTGAAAGAGAGAATTTCAGGAATTTTTGGTTGCAGAAGTGTTTTCGAAACATCCCTTTGCCTCCCAGCTACATTCCTCAATTCTTACATCAAGGTTACTGCATCATTATTCACTTTCTGATGTAAAAGTGTACCTGCCTTGTACCTAAACTCTCCCTCATATGACTTCACCAATATTAGTTGAGTTACACGAGAGGATCAGTTTGGCCCATGGAAACCACTACAGAGATCTCAGAAGTTTGAACGAAGAACTGGAATAGGTGAGATTTCCACCTCTGATGTGCACACTTATAAACATCAGGTGCACTCTGCACAGAAACAGGTGAGGAAAGAGTCAGCCGCAGGATCAGAGATATCCCTGCACAAACACCTCTGGATCATTGTACTCCCTATGGCACTGACCCTTCAGCTCAGGTCACCTTTCTGAGCAGGCTTTCTGCGGAATCCCCAAAAGTCTAGTTATGACTGTCAGCCTCAGTCTTCATGCATGGCATTTGCTTTGGGGTTCAGCTATTCAGAATTGATTCAAAGACTTAACAAAATGTGATGGGTGTAAATCACTTGTCTGCACTCATGTCAGATTAGGAAATACAACTTGTTTGTGCTGTGTTATCTTAGAACTCTTTGACTTCCAAATGCAGAGCCACACTACCACAACCAGTTTTAGTTTCTGTAAATTCTCCTTGCATACAGATACACGCACAGTGCTTTACACACACAGAGGGAAGATCATAAGGATACTTTTCATCTTTCCGTTAAAGAGCAGAAGAGTCATGCAAATTAACACCAACTGAGGGTTTTGTCCATCCAGGATAGAGATTTATTTTAACAATAGTGCCTGTCAGGCTTGAATAATGTTAGGGCATACTTTTATTACTTTTTTTTTTTTTAACATCTTTGTGCTATTAAATTTTCATTGGGTTCTAGTACAGCTACATGCTATGGAAGATATTCAGTAGCATAGTCTGTGAATAAGCTAGACTGGAGAACTTGAATGACCACAAACTGTACTGATTCTATTGCTCTGCTTGCTCTAGACAGAGAAAAATGAATATGTAAGTTCTGCTGATACTGATACCATGTTTATGAGACAATGAAGGTCAACTCATCTAAAAACTGAGCCAAAAAAAGGTAAATATGAGTACAGGCCCTCAGCTGGAAAAGGAGAAAGCTCTGTGTGAATGGTCCTGGACATTACATTCGGTGATGGTGGATGACCACGTACTCAAAGAAGCTTAGCTATTCTCAACAAAGTTATTGTTGTCAGAGAAGCACAAGTTGAAAAGTGATTCTGTGGGATCCAGCAAACTCTTAGGTGAAATAACATTTTGTTGTCTTTGTCAAAAAAAGGCAATCCCCTAAAAATTTCCCAAAGTCAAATAAGCCCCATGATAGGACGCGTTCAGCTCTACAGCACTGGATCATTCATCTCTTGCCATTCTTCTCCCTTTGGCACCTAACCCAACTAGCATGAATCACTTGGCTCATTTATCAGATTACATTCTCCTTCCCAATCACTGTGATTTGTATCAAAAATTACTGCCATTTCTGCTTTCATCTAGCTTTATTGCAATTATTGCACTGGCAATGGGTGCTGTACAAACACATAGTGAGAGCCAATCTTTCTCCAGAGGGCCTTCCTTTAAACAGACATGACAGCCGACAGGCAGGAGAGGCAAAGAACTGTCCCTCCCCAGCTCTGCCAGCGATCCTCTCTTCCACCCCGACTGAGGACCATGTCAGAGCAGAGCCGGAGAGAAACCACACAGACCCAGATCAGGGTCAGTGCCCTCATCTGGTGCTGGCCAGAATATTGTCTATTAACCATATGGTAAAACTCTTTCTGTTAGAAAATCCTCTGCAATAGGTTAGAATAAAGAATCATTTTCTGAGCAGACCTGGAATTCTGTCTGCCTTTAGGGAGGCCCAGCCTCAAAGGAGAACGTGAATATGTATACAGCAGTTGCAAGTTTGCATTTTTAGCTTTCATGCTGTAAAAACCTGACATGCATAGTCCTTTTTTTATTTGGTGAGAATTGCTGCAATATACAAGCCTGCGACGGTCTATTGGAAACAGACCCCTGACTAGGAAATGGAGAGTTCAGATGTTATAAACTGCTAGTAATTTATTATTTTGAGATTGGCATATATTTTGGCAAAGTTAAAGTTGGCTGAAGTGATAGTGAGTGATGAAAGATGTTATGGTGGTTGAGAAGTGGCTGAATTCCTTTGTTTCCAGACTTTTCACTTTTTTTAAGGCGCGGAATGTTTATATAGAAAGTGTAATATTGTTTTATGAGTATTTGCTGGACCCTGCTAAAACCAAGTATTCAAGCTTTACTCTTTTAACAAAGTGTTTTGTTATGGAATTCCTCTGGGTTTTGATGTTTCTAAATTAGGGTTAAATCAGGTTGGTATGTGGGGGCCATGGGAGAACAGCCCAGAAGTGAGAAACTGTCTGATATCTAACAGGGTGTGCTTCCTCTCCAGAAGGTGATGTGATGGCAGGAAGAGAGAGAACTCCTCAACTGGACATGAAGAAGCCATAACACAGGGGCACAAAAAGGGGGAAAAGAGGCTTTTAAGCACTGGGAAAACTTGCAGCATGTTAAGAGTTTAATGTCTTTAATGCAAGACCCTGCCTGTCCCTGGTCTGCTCCTTGGGCCACCAGAGCCTGCTTGTTTCGCACATCTCACTTCCATCATGAGACACATAAGCACGTTTAGTCCCATGGTTATAAACCAGCATTCCTCCTTCCTGGTCATCTCTATTTTTCCCTCCAAGACTGTGGTATACAACAAGCCATGATACACTCAGGAAACACATTCTTGTTTCTGATATTTCTCTGTACATTTCCTCTACAGTTATCTCCTCCAAGTCGGCTACTCAAAAAACTCATTGGCTTCCTGCCCTCAGCTTGGCCCACTAAACCGTGGAGTCAGGCTCCAGCCTTTTTGTTTTTACAATAAAGGACAGCCTGTGTACAGAGCTCTGAGCCACAGGATCCCAGGACATTGTAGCAGCATGAACAAAACTTTAAACCATTAAGAAATGGAAGCTGCTAAAGCACACTCAACTTAGCATTTTGTTGCTGTGAGCCATTGCATCAGAGCTTCCTTCAAGCTGAGTACAAATAAAAAGAGCAGAGTCTCTACTAAAGCTTAGGAAAAACAACTCCAAATAACTCACAAAGCTTATTAGGAGCAAGAGAGTCAATTATCTGATTATGTCATGCAGTCTGTGGTGTGATAACTTTCTGAGCCTGTATTCTCCCATTTAATACTCCACTTTAATGAAGACCTCACATAATACTTCTACTCTGCTCCAGCCTGCTCACATTATAGGCTTCATAAACTCCTTTTCCCAAGTAGCATTAAGCACTTCCAGTCCTCAAAAAGACAAAGCAAAGGTTTTCTTTCCCGCCTTGGAGATGCTGGAGAGCAAATGAGCCCATAGGGAAAAAGCAGTGGGAAGAAGCAAAAGACCTTGCTTCGCAGAAACTTAAGAACAAGACATATGAATCCTCATCCCTACTAAAATAAAAGACCAAACTGCCAGTGGCTTCAACAAGGTAAGCATTATACCTCCAAACTATACAATCATTTTTATTTTTTTTTCCAAACTCCTAAACACGTATCTAGATTTAGCCTAGCACTGTGAGGCCTCAGCTGGAATACTTTTCATAGTTTTGGGCACTGCACTTCAAGAAAGATGTGAACCAACTGGAGAGAATCCAGATGAGAGCAACGAGAATGATCAAAGGTCCAGAAAATGTGATGTATGAGGAAAGACCAAAAGAATTGGATTTGTTTAGACTAGAGAGGAACAGTCTGAGGGGAGACATGACAACAGTCTTCAGACATGTTAAAGACTGCTGCAAATGGAAGATAAACTGTTCTCTGTTTCTACTAGAAGTAGGCTAAAAAGCAATGGATTTAAATTACAACAGCGGAGATTCAGATTAGACCTCAGGAGAAACTTTCTATTGGTTACAGCAGTTATACCTGAGAAGACATTGCCTATGGAACCTGTGGAATCCCATCGTTTGAGGTCTCGGTACTGGTATAGTGGCATCTGCTTTGTGGCAGAGGCATGAACAATAAAACTGGTCCAAGTCCTCTTCAGCTTATTTTCTCTAATGTTAGGAATGTAGGAGAGAGACTGCACATGAACAGAACAATTCATTTTTTCTGGAGGAATTTGGACGGGTCTGAGCTGAGTTGTCCTTGAGCAGGAGATTAGTTGCGGCCTTAACTACAGTTAGTATGACTACGTTACAACCATTACAAACTGTTTGCAACTACCATACTTAGGAAAACAGGGAAAAATAAACTGATTCTCATCTGCTCTAAAGTCTGACACTATCTGCACTATTCTGGCAGAGGAGGCCTGTGCCAAAGAGTCTGGGTGTAAATAAACTTAACACCCTAAACATTGTAAAACATACCAACCAGTCATAGATTTCTATGAACTCTGTTATATAGAAAGATTTAATACAGGAAGGAACCCAAACATGTGACACTTTGTTAGAAAGTAGAAGATTACATAGTACAACATGTATTTTGGAATGAATTTACAATTAATTTTAACTATAAAATAGAATCAAAGAAAAAACAGGAGAAATTAGGACAAATGCAGGGTGAATTGAGACAAAGTGCCTGCCTGATAATTCCAGAAATAATTGGGAATGTAAGTCAGCACTTCTGAGATCCCTTGTTTCAATAGGTGGCTTTTTGTTTCTGTTTCTGCTGGTTTGTCTGCTTTCCATTTGTAATTTAAAAAAAAAAAAAAAGGCAAGATTGCAAAAGCCAGCTTTTTCCTCAGTTTCTTTGGTGGTTTTTGCTAAGCAGCCTTGGAGCTACAAAGGTTCACAGTCTTTCAAACATAGACTCATACCCTTGAAGTGTTTACAATGGAAAGAAGAGTCCTTAAAATATATGACCACATAGAGAATCATATGGGATCTGCTGACGATACATCTTCAGATGTCTGCATCCTGGTAGGGACTGTGCATGAAGAGGCCTCCCTCCTCAGGTAGGCATAGGTCACCGGGTCTGTGGAAATACTGGTTTGGTTTAGAGCTGCTATACGTACTGGCTTCTGAGGAGAGAGTTCTGCAGAGGAGGAACCGTCTCTTTTGTTTTAATGTTTCCAGGGCACAAACTCAAGGTTTAGAAGGAGTACTGTGATACGTATATCCTCAGCCGGATGACAGAGCTTCCTCTGAAGTTGATGACAGTGTTAACAGTGATCATTTCCAAGTCCAACTGAATGGTACGGGGCCCCTTCACAGGGCGGGTCATCACCAGAGTAGCACTGATGGGTCCTGTTTGCTGTACACAAAAGAAGAGGAAACAGGTTAGATTTTAAAAACCGGCTCTTGAAAACTATCATCACAGGTGAGACCACATTATGTCCATGGTCTTTGAGCAGCCGCAGTAACATTATTTTCTGCTTCATTATTGGAAGCTACTGCAATTCACAGGGGAGAGTGCTTCATTTCAGCATTTGGATCCATTTCAGTATTTTGTATGAACTATCACCTTCTACAGTTTGTAAAGCCTTTGGGAGCCCTGCACATGAAAGGAGTTATTGAACATAGAAATTTGCTATTGTCCAAATGGAAAAAGATGAAAACATGGATTTAGAGTATGCCCAAGCAGTAACACCTTTTTGTGTGTGTGTGAGAGATATTATTTTGTTTCATGTAAAGAGCGCTGTTACTTTGAAGTAGAGAACACCAAGAAGAGGTTATGTTAACAGAGCTTGGAGAACAGATGTTCCTATGTGAACAGGATCAGGGTTTATTGTATAATTGCATATGTTAACGTTGCAAAACCTTACCCTCTGAAGAGAGCTTTAAATATGTGAAGGCACTTTAGAAAAATTTAGTAAGTGGAATCAGACCTTTGAAATATCTGGCCAGAACAGTGGGTTCCGAGCACTTAAAAATCAGAGCTTCTGAGGTTAAAACCAAATGCAATTTCTTTTCCAGCAGAAACACAAAGCAGGACCAGCTTTACCATGAAATAGAGCGTTATCTCTCTGATCAGAGAAGCCCGACAAAGCCATGTGGAGGAGCTGGGCCGTGGGCCCTGCCGCCTCAGTCACGGGGGAACACTGTCCCCGGGCCCCAACCTGCCCCGGTGGCCCTTTCCTGCCCTTCCCTGCCTTTCCCTTCCCTTCCTTGCCCTTCCTTGCCCTCCCCTCCCATTCCCAACCACCGCTCTTGCTCTTCCCAAAGCAACGACTGGGCACCACCTGCTGGCTGCCAACCTGAGACGGGAACAGTGCTGCTGCTGCCAGGGAGGGAACAGGACAGCTTGGGCAAGCGGAGTGGGTTAGGTGACAAATGGATGGGTTTGTGACAAATAAATCAAAGAAAACTAGCAGACTCGAGCAACAATGCTGGTTGCTGCAGCCTTAGTGTCTGGCGGATGGACTGAGAGGAAAAGGTTGGCAGGATCAGCAATGACTTTGCAACAGGAAAGATCTTGTGAGATGGAAATGATAATTCTTGGACTGCTTGGCACTTCAGAATTTTGAAACTTCTTCTTTTTTTTTTTTTTTTTTTTTTGTTTAAACAGTGAGAATCTGAGGCTCTTGGGAGAAATGTGTATTGGAATCTACCAAAATCCGTCACTGGTTTCTGTGAGGTGTGGGAACCAACAATAGCCACTGAACATCACTCAATGTGAATATCAAAGCCAAGTTTTGCCTAAGGTTAAAAATCAACCTTCTGAGTGCCACCATCCCTGGTGGCTGTGCGTCATTCTGCGCAGACACTTCCCATCACCCCTGTGTATCAGAGGTGCAGTAAAGATCACTGGGGAACAGAGATGTCTTCTGAGGAAAATTCAGATTTAAAAAAAAAACAAAATAGTTGTGTTTTCTCTAAAAGTGTCTGCATAAAATGTGTGTTCTTAGTGAAAAAATTACATAGCAAATAAAAGCAAAGAACCCAGAAAGTCCATTCTTGGGGTAAGGGGGGGAGGGGTTTGCTTACTTTTTTTGTTTTCAGGTTTTCCATTTTCCAATGAAGAGTTTAATAAAACAGACGAGAAATGTTGCCTCTTCCAGTGACAAGTACTGATTGTCCATCAAATAAAAAAAGGTTTGGCACAACAATTTCTCCTGAGCATGGGAGACATGAGCTATTCTTAGACATGGCTACAGCCCTGGACTTTCCTGAAACTAATGTCTCATAAAACAGGCGTGTTTGCTTTGGGTAGGTTACCTTCCGGAAAGAGCCAGCAGGTCCTGCAGGTCAGCACATAACTCTGCCTGGCTGCATATAAAAATGCCTCATACTGAAGGTTTAAATGATATTAAAAACTGAGTTCTGCTACTGGAAGCATATTCAGCTAACAATAAGATACTCCGGGTTTTCTCTCAACAAGCGCCAGACTTACCCGCATGTAAAATTCCCTGCCCTCGTTCCCTGATTTGATTTGGAAGATGTAATAGGCTCCAGGGTAGCGAGTTGTTGCTTGCATCTGAAAGATGTCAGAAGGCACAGTCCGCCCGGACACCATATCCATCACTCTGTACAAGATGGTGAATGGCTGATCTCTGCAACCGGCATTTTCAGCTGGACACATGCAGCGGCTAATTGTCAGAGAGAAGATTGTCATCAGGGGTTACAAATTGCTGTAATATTTGTTTCTTTATATGCAAATACAGCTAAATAAATAAACAATATCGCTGACCAGCTAAAAGAATCAATCAAACTTGTAATGAGTTTGCTCAGTTTTTAATATTCTCTGTGCTGCTATTCTGGTCTACCTATATCCCTGCCTTCTTTTTCTTGTCTTCTAGGCCAAAATATCATGGCATCCTTTGTCTCCTTAGATCACTTGAAAATCTGTACTTTCTTTAAAGCAGTTCTGCAGGTGTAGAATACCCTGTACGTGTTTTTTCTGGTAGTAATTTAAACTGAACTGTCCCCAAAATAACGTTAATTGTTGGATCATTTCACTGATGGTGCTACATAAATTTTGTATTCTTTGTCTGACAATCTTTTATGTACTACGTGAAAACATACAGCGAGACATCCTGGATCAAACCAAAACTCTAGCGTCAAATGCAGAGCCCCAAGGAAGAGCAGGTTAGCAAGCCAAGCATATGACACTTCCACCAATAGCCTCCAATCGTTTGAGACTCAGGAAATTCTTGAAACAAAGACGTCTTCTGTATATTCATCAGCCCCTAATGCACTCCTCATCCATCAGTTTGTCCAGCTTCCCCTTACACCCACATGTGGAGCCAGGAGCTCCACAGCACCCTTCACGTCTCCCTGCACTGCCCCTTGCTGGGTTTCATCTTTGACCCTCTTCACGGCTGAAGAGTCCTAACGTAGTTGTTTCTCACAAGGAAGCTATTCCATACTTTTAATCATCCTCATTGCTCTTTATGAACCTTTTTCCAGTTATATTTCTTTTGAGAGGAGGGGAAGGAACTGCACAGTCTTGAAGATATGGGTACACAGTGGCACGTGCTCTAAGGATATTCTCTGCCTATTAACACCTCAAATTCAGATTGCTTTTCTGACCTCTAGTGAGTACTGCAGAGCATGGAACTATCTATAACAACTCTCAGATCTCAGTTTGGGTGGATTATGATCAGATCAGTGCTCTTTATTTAATTTGTGAATTTTGGATTGTCTTTTTACTTTACATTCATCTGCATTGAATTTCACCTGCCATTTTTATGGCGCAGTCATCGAGGTTCCTTCTGCAATTCTTTTCTGCTCACTCTTTTCTCTACTGTCCTCAGATACTGTTGTAGACTTTGCCCATCTCATGGTTTATCCTTTTTCCCAGGTTGCTACAAATATGTTGGACAAAGTAGGTCCAGCTCAGACCTCTGCAGAACTTCACTGTGAAAGCTGGCAATTTAATACTATACTGTATTTATTTTGTATCTTTCAACCTCTTATTCTTCTGTGCCAGAGACTTCTCTCTTACTTATGTCTGCTTAATTTCCATAATAACCTTATGTGAGGATCCTTCCAGAATCCTTTGGAAACCCGGACTGCATTAGCCTGTGTGCCCTAGACACATGCTGCTGATTTCTTCAGAGAACTTTATTAAAGTTGTGAGGCAGGACGTCCCTTTATAAAAGTCATGTTGGGGAATATAGTGGAAAAGAGTTGGGTCTTTTTGCCTATTTTTTCTATAACCTCCACTACTGACACCAATTTCAGACAGTTCATCTGGTATGTCCCCCATAAAAAGGCTCCTGGTATTACAAACATCCAATTCCTTCCACAGAAAACACAGATGCAAGGAATTCATTTGGCTTTTATACTGACCACTTCTAGACATATGCCACAAATTAAATGCAGTCACATCTAGACACAAGCCAAAGCTACCAAATACAAATCAACAGTTCTAGTACAAGATGATCTGTGAGGACTCTATAGTTGAGCTCTGGGGTATTTAGATACAAAGGCTTCAGATATTTCAACTTCCAGTTTAAGACCCTACCACCTCTGAAGGTGGGGAAACCAAGAACTGGAAGAAGAGAACATGTCCACTCCTCAGCTGCCCTAGTTCAGAAAGCAATGTAAAGACATGAATAAATTATAATGGAAAGAAGCTGATTCTTCTTCTCTTGCCTTTCTATAAAATACTACCGAGCAATCTCAAGTAATTGAGTTTAGTGCAAACACTATGGCTGAAATACTATGGGCTGCAAAATATAGAGATCTGTCTGGAGCGGAAATATTTTGAGCCCCAGGCAAGTACCTACATAAATGTAAAAGAAACAGGCACTTTTTAGAAATACGGGATTTATTTTTTTGCTTGGTCAGATAATTCCAAATTTAGACAGTAACCGTGCTAACAGCCCAATCCAGACATATCCAATTTCCAGACAAGGCAAACCAGTCTGTAGACTTTTCAGCACTTTTAACCTTTAAGGAGTAGAAAACTACTTGTATCCTGCTATAACTATTTAACGTTTTAAAGTACTTCCCAGACATAAGCTAGTTAATATTTACAGGAAATACTCATACTAATAAACAGACTGCATTTGAGCATATATGAAGTCAGTTAGTAATGTAAGTAAAATGTCTCTTATTACATTGCAAACCTCGCTGTTTTCTCTACTCCCTGATAAGTGTTTTTCCAGTCTAACTTCCCACACATCTATCATATCATATCATATCATATCCCACCTGGTGACCTGGTAAGGAATTGCAATTTATTATGTTTATAAAGCTTACCAATGGTAAATGCAGCAACAGCATGTATGTATAGCTCTCTAGACACACTTCATGGCTGTGTTGTAAAAATGCAGCTTATTTGGTTCACTCTAGACACGCTTCACACAGATAGAATTTGCTTCTGTGGCTGTGGGTATGTTACTCACTTCTCATTAATCTGGATATACGGCTCCTCACATCTTACTGGGTCTAAGCATTTATATTCTCCTGGGATATTGAAACACGTTTGCTGTGGAGTGCAGGTGAAATTTCTGTTTTCACATTCATTGATATCTAAAACACGAGAAACAAGAGAAAGGCTAAAGCAGGAAAAAATGTGCAAGGCACCACTCTTACAAACCAGTTTCCCTCTTAAGGAATTGCCCCAAAATTCATGACACTTGCACTATGCGAAGTGGCCTTTGGATAACTGACCCCTCTTTTAAGATCAGTTTTCATTCCATTCATTTCTGCTTATTGGAGTGCTCCCATATGCTAAGTGCTGCAAAAATAGAAAAGAAATTGGCAGCTCAAGCTCTCTGACCTTAGAGAATGGGAAAACTAAAGAGAGATGTGCAGCAGAGCCGAGAGCATCTGAGGGCTTTCCTGTGTAGCTGTTTCCTAGTCAGTAAAGTCTTATTCACACCAACACACCAGCTGACCTCAGTGGGACTATTGACGTGATGACATTCTTACCAGAATTACATAATTGGCCCCTATGAGATTTCACTGTGCAATGCCAAGACCAAGCATCTCAATTCTTGAAAACCTCTTTCCAGACATAGGGCCTATTTTCTGGTCTCCTTGGGCTTTAATCAGCGCAGGAATGTTCTTACCTTGGCAGCTTCTGCTATCGTCAAGCAAGTTGTAGCCCGAAGGACAGATACAGTAGTAAGAACCAGGCGCGTTCACACATTCATGCTGGCAGAGGAACTCTGAGAAGCTGCATTCGTCCATGTCTGCAGTGGTAAAACAAAGTTTAGTGTCTTTGGCTTTACAGTCAAAAGAGCAGTCCCACAGGCAGGTGGCCATACAGACTACGTGCCCATCCCTCCAGCTGGAGGTTGGCACCCTCCCGCTCCCTAGAGCTCTGCAACAACCTGGCAAATGCTGTAGAGTTTCTCAGTTAAACATTTTTCTCCTAAGGAAACCAAAGCTGCTGCTGAACACAATGCATGGCTTTTATTTATTTATTTTTCTTTTTCAATACCTGTCACCAGTTTGCCGTGTTTTCAGTTCTGTTTCACGTCAGAGATAGAGCTACTCCAACAACAAAGCTGCAACTGTAATTTGAAAGGAGAGATTTGGCGATGGTTTTCTTTTCTTTTTTTTTTTCTTTTTTTTTTTTTTTTTTTTTTTTTTTTTTTTTTTTTTTTTTTTTTTTTTTTTTTTTTTCTGGAGAGCAAACTTCCCCTTCCCAGGGCCACATGGGTCCCAGCAGAACTCCTGCAGCCAGCCCCGGCTGTTTTATGTTTTTTAGCCTCTAGCCAGTTACTTCCAAGGCATTCCAGCAACACTACAGAGCTCATCCCAGCTTGGGTCAGATCTACTGGAAGGCGCAGCCATCTCCCAGATGATACCCAGGAAGCTAAGCAGTCTGTCAAATCTCTGACTGAAAGCAGAAATTGTGCTCTGTTCCCCTTGCACTCATGAATTGACCAGGCATTGTATTCTGCAGAACTGTGCTCAAGTGAGAAAGATGAACTTCAGAGCTGCACATGGAGGCATGGCTGACTGAGGGGAAAACACATGCAAAGGCGCTAGACAGAGGGAGCCTGCAGTTAATCATTTCCTCATTTCCCTGTTCAGGGGAAGAGCGAAACAAAGGCCAGAGCCCCAGCCAGGAACTCCCAAGTTCTTATTCCCAGCTCTGACATGTTGACTCTCCCAGGCAAATCACTTTTACTCTTCAGACTGAATTTCCCTTTCTTCTAAATTGGGCTCAGTCCATTTATTCACTTTTGGTGTTTTGTGCAGATGGATTGAAAAGCATTTGAAGTCCAAATATGTTAAAGTGCCTTTATGGCTGCAACCACATTATCAAAAGGGACATGAAAGGAACTCTACACCTACATAGTCCTGTTACTGTGTGACTTACTCCCGTGAGTTCGCTGAAAAAAACACCTTTCTGACAAAACATGGGCTGAGGGCTGACTCCATAAAGGGACCGAGATATCACCCACCCCCTTGAGGTGTCCTAGCCCAGTGCTCCAGCACATCGGATTCATATAACCTGTACTCAGCTGCTGTCAAGTGCTGGAGGGACTTAAAGCCCTGAGGGTCCTACATTTCTGCTGCTGAGCCCACACGGGACAGACACATCTTTGCAGTTCCTAAACAGTTCTGGTGTCCTGCTGACTACCAGCAAGGAACAAGATGATAGGAATTTCAGAGTGCATCTGATGCACGTGCAAGACCTTCGTGATTAGAAAATAATGCCGATGTTGGGAAAGCCAGGTTGAAATCTTTGCCTCTCTCCTTGAATTGGGGCAGGGATGCCTCCCATCTTCAAGGTAAGCTGGCTGCTAGGCCATGGACTAATCCAGCAGCTGTTGAAGTACATCTGGATCCTGGGCGTCTCATAGGAGTGTCCTCCTAACCAGGCATGCCCTTTGAGAGCCTCAGCAATGTCTAGTGATTGCCTGTGAAGTGAAAAAAGCTCATCCAGAGAAGTGTGACCTGCTTTGACAAGTATTTTCTTGCACAGAATTATCAAGAATAGATTTTCTGCTCTAAATCTGAGTGATGGAAAGTCCCTTTTGCTGGCTTAACTCTCAGACATGAATGAGGCTCGAGAACCACCTCTTCTGTCACCATTTTGTACTGGCAATGTTTATGTGGCATTGCATTGAACTTAACTTGTTCAGGCCCCCAACTAGCTGAGCAGCACATACAAAGGTGCAGGAGTCTGACTTAGAAGCAGAAACTTCTTTAGAAAGCAGAAAACTTCAGTTAGGTGCTGCAGCTCTAAATGTTAAATGTGTAAGACCCTTTAGAGATTGAAGTCTTTCTTCTTTCCCTTATAATAAGGAGCTTTGCAGGGAAGAGCAGCCTTGGAAACACTAATCTATACACATACTGCATATCACATGTCTTCTCTCTCTGAAACAGCATGTTACATCTGTTTACTGTAAATTAAAAAACAAGTATTTTCCAGTGTGTTTTTCCTTCCAAGAAATATTGGCTGCATTCTCTAATTTTATCAGGCTGTGGGAACATTAAGCACAGAAATAAGTTTTGCCTTCAATTAAAATAAAGCAATAAAATTAAAAAAAAAGGGGGGGGGGAGGAAAAAGTACAGTGACATAAGCACAGTTTCTTCTGCTATGTGCTGAACAGATTAGCAATGGCCATACTAAGAAACCATATATTGTTTCTGAAGAGTCATACAGGGGAAACTGGGGAAGGTTTCAGGCAGAAGTGTGGAGTTGTAAGAGCAAGAGGAATACATGCATTCAACAGACAACTGGAAAAGTGCTTTATATAAAGTATTTCTTTAATCACGGAAGAATGTTCTAGGACAGTCCCTGCTTTATTTGCTCTAATAAAGCTTCCTGTTCAGCAATAGAATGTGTTTTCTTATGTTTTGTTGTAATATTTAGTTTATTTCTTTAAAACCATTTGCAGCCCTCCTCCATTGTGCTTTTCTGGGTATTTGCTATATGCTTTAACTGGAAAGGAGATCATATGGGTTGCAGCTATCCTGCTGCTAACCACGGACCAAGGCAAAAAACTGTTTAAAAAGCATGTACAAAACAGTATGTTGGAGGACGAAAACTTAATATAATTAAAGAAACCAAAAGAACAAATGACTAAAGACAGTTACCACTGCAGTTAACTCCGTCAGCTTCCAGTTCGTAGCCAGGTTCACAGCGGCAGAGGAAAGAGCCGTAGGTATTGACGCAGGTCTGAGTGCAAGGGTTTTCGCTTGTACATTCGTTCACATCTACGGGAAACCAATGTCCAATGCATCAGTGACTTCTCCCCAAACTCTATTTTCAATTCATTACTGTAAAGCATTTTGAAGAGATTAGCTGTACAGTCAGAATGATTTGTTCTGAAAAAATATAACCAAGTCAGTATTGTTTATTGGGATTCAGGCTGATGCATGGAAATAGCATGTTGGAAACACAACATGCATGGAAATGAAGCATTTTGGGAATGTCTGCAATCAAAAAAATAACATGGAAGATGGGGATTAAATGTTTATTACAAATGCTTCTGGTTTTATCCTGCAGTTTTAAAAACATTGAACTGATTTTGTCGTAACAGACCTGAGACAAAATGCAGCAGGATATACCTGAGGAAGATAATGCAATGAGAAATGGTCCTTACGGAAACCTAGGGCTATGACAAAACCTTTTTTTTCTCCTTTTTAGAATACTAGCAGCTTCTGGAAAGTCCTCACATCATTAGCACACACTATTTCCTGCAGCATGTGGGAAGATGCTCCCTGCTTAGCTAGGGAAAGGCTTCGTGAAGAGCTTGTGCTGACTTCGATTCAGGTAGCACAACACAGCAGAAGGTGGTCTGATGCTCAGGGCCCAAGTCTGCAGCTTGGGAAACTCAGATATAACTTGCTGATCTGACAGAGTTTTTGTGTTTCAGATGGGTCAGACAGCCTCAAATTTTAAAAGTAACTTTAGTACCTAAACTGTCTGTAATTTAAATGAATTAAGTAAATCTACATTATAGGGGCTTGGGCCTCTGTGCATATTTCTCCTGATACTCTGGTCATGTTGCACCTGTACCCCTCCAAGGTGCTGGGAAGCTACAGAATTATCTCAAGCTGACCAACTTATGAACACTTTCAAAAGCAATGCTGGGAAAGTTATTTGTATTCTAAAAATGAAGCAAATTTAAGGGGCTGGGGCCAGAGATTTCAGTCATGGTTTACCATACACAGTACCTTGGCATGATCTTCCATCGTCATTAAGGGTAAAGCCTGGGTTGCACGTGCAGGAGTAGGAACCGGGCACATTGGCACACAGCTGCTGGCAGTAGCCGTAGCGACATTCATCTATATCTACAGGTGGGGAAGATGGAAGGTAGAGTGGTCTGCATTTTCACGTGCAGGTACAAAGCAGCAAGCACACTGAGTCAATGGTACCACTGGTTACAGATCTAACAGCCAAACTTTCAGGTGTTCAGACCCAGAGTCATAGTTAAATTACATCTCTACCCAAAAGAACACAGTAACGTATTTTTATCCACAGCTGACGTCTATCAGTATGTCCTATGAACTGTCATTGCTGTGATCTTCAACTTCATGCGATGCCATGAGGAAGCCCAGAGTCAGTCCCTTTCAGCAGCTACTTCGAAGCATACCTCATAGCTGGCACAGCCCGCCATCACAAGCACAGCCAACGTTGGAGCAAAGTTTTGTCAGAATCAAGACAGAAAACTTTGACCTCCACATATACCAAAGCTACTCACTAGAAAAGCAAGAAGTATTTGTTACTAGATGCTTCTTTTTTTAAAGAGAGGATATTTTTAAGGACTTTTTTTTCAAATAGTCACATTCATATTTTATATGAAATTTAATCTGACAAGTTATAGACTCTAAAATGTAAACAGTAAATTTACTGCCAAAATAGCAGTTTGGGCTGAACTGCAGCATTAGCAACACAGGCAACTGACTATTATAAGCACAAGAAAATGCTGTAAGATACGTATGCTCGAAGTGCTAGAAGAATTTTGCTCCTGGACTAAGAGCTGGAATGAAACACCTGGTGTAGTTGTCCTTTCCAAGGCTTTACATTTCTTTTGGTATCAACTGGCTTTTGATTTATGGAGATTTTTTTTTAATGGCTACTTTCAAAGCTTTGAAGTTAAGTTTCTGCAGTAGCAAACCAAGTGTATTACCTCCAGTCAGTTCGCCAGAACGAGCAAAGCGGTAAGGCACAAGCTCTGGTGAAATGACCCCCACCGTAGGTTCCAATGCATGTGAAAATCAAAATGACGGTATTCTTGCCATAGTTCACATGGTTATATACATATCTGCATGAATTCCAGCAGTTCATTATTTCTTAGCTAAATTGGTTGCTTCCTGTTTTAGTGTTAAATATTAAGATTGTTTTGGGAAACTGAATTCTTGAACGACTTGAACATTTACATGATGTGGTAATACCATAAAAAGAACAATGTTGTGAATCTGTTGTATAAGTAGCTACATCCTGTAATTCAAGTTTATGTTCATGGCCTCACTGGGGTAGTTTTGCCATAGAAAATCTCAGGAAACCATTCTGAAAATGTCAAAAGTCTTGGAAATACTCTGTGTAAAATAGCAAGGACACTGACACTCAGTTTTATGCTTACCAGCTTTTATTTCCCACTGCATTCTAAATAGCAAAATAACCCAAAGGCCAGGGTCAGCTACGGTATCTACACCAGCGGTAGGCTTGGCCCAAATCCTGCAAAAATTGACATGAGTTTTAACATTGACATTTGGGCAACCTAGCCAAGTGGAAGGTGTCCCTGCCCATGGCATGGGGGTTGGAACTAGATGATCTTTAAGGTCCATTCCTACCCAAACCATTCTGTGATTCTCCGATTCGAAATGAATAACTCATTTCACTGACACAGTGCATTGCTCTAAATACATGCTTTGGCTTTCGCAGGACTGTTATCTGGAGCGTGTTGTGTTGAGGATAAGGAGTTTTACAGAGCTTCTCGTGGGTGGGTCGTGCGGACACTGCTGTACTGACTCCCCCTGTGTAAACTTTACTGGGATAATTACAATAGGTAGAAGTGTAGCTTTTTGTAACTGTCATTTACTAACAGTGCACCATAAAAGCCTGTCTCTAAAAACCTAACCCAGCCCTCTGATTACATTAAATAGTCTTTTACTGCTTTATGCCAGCAAAAATCACTTCTCCAAGGCCATGGAGTATGGAAAACTGAGACACTTTTGACACGTAGGGAAAAATACAGTGACTCTAAATGCAATTTGCTTTTAGCTCTTTGCATTGCCTTGTAATAATCCATCCCGCAATAACTTAAAAAGTGGGCACCGCTGGGATGTTATTGCCTATTTTAAATGGCATAAACAGATACTCCAATCAGTTCAGCAAAGCAGCCACTTCAGTTCTCTGGTATATCCATCAAGCAGTGAAGCACTTTAGATCCATGTCCAAAGCCTGAACGCTGCACACAACCCTTAAATTTGGGCTGTAACTGGGAGAAGTAACGGGTAACACAACAGGCTGTGCAGAGCAGAATCCTGCTCCCTGCCCTCCCTCATCCCCACCCCACCACATATGCCTGTACAGTCCCCGGCACAAGCTTTTTTTCTCCCAGAGAAGAATTATCCGAGATTAAAGAGCAAAGGGCTTGGAGGCTTCATATTGCAGGGGAACTACGAGAGCGTAACCCCCCAAAGGAGCTATGGCTGCGCAGACCCCACTTGGACGAGGCTCCGCTCCGTCCCTGCCGGGTGAGTTACACAGCAGCTGTTTGCAGTAGCCAGGAAAGCAGCCCTGAGTCAGTCCTTCACTGGAATTGGTACTTGGGAGGAGAAAGTTGGAAAATAACTGGAGAGGCTCCAGGGATGAATGGGCAGGGAAAGCCCGTTCTCCTTCCAGCGGAGGTGTTGTGACAGGACGGTCCAGCTCCGTAGAGCTGGACGGCAAACAGCCTGCACCGAGCGGGAGGGAAAAAAGGGCAAACTTTGAAAAAAATCCATTTGTGTCCTAGCTCTTAGGTCCTATCTGTGTACCTAAAATTAATGTCTACTTCATCATCCCATGGGCATGTCAAGTGAGGGGAATGGGCCGGGGGAGAGGGGAGCTGGAAGGTTTTCCCGTGCTGTTTGTTGAGGGAAGTTTTTTCAACAGGGCTGAGCTAAAAGGGTGAACAGGACGTTGCTGCAAGGAAATTAATAAAATCAAAATAAAACTGCTTGGAAGCTACTGAAATGGCACCTAGTTCAGAGGTAATTTTTTTCTCCATCCCCAAGCAAAAGGGTTAGTTGAATCTCGGGATTTACTGGCCTGTTTCTTGGTGTAAATACTGATCCCTTCAGGTCCAGACTGTCACGGGGTGGAAAGGACAGATCTGTTTGGGAACAGATCTTTTTGTATACATGCCTCTGATTGAGCTTATATGAAAGGGAATCGTTCGGACTGGGAATATCAAAATCCCACGTGTAACATGGATGCTGGTCATATGGCATTTACATCTACATTTTTGTTCCATGAGGGAGCCTCTCTGCCAAGCATACTGCTGGCACTTACAAATATGAAAGACATCAGTTTCCACGTAGCCGAAGGTTTAACCATGTACTTGACAAAGATGCCCAGTGACATTATTTCAGCTGTTCACGGGTACACATACGCAGATACACAAAGCTCACATCGCACGAGGTTTTTACCTAAACACTGGCCTTCTAACAGCCAGTAGCCTTCAGTGCAGGAACAGGTATAGCCCCCCTCAGTATTTATGCAGATCTGGGTGGGGTTACACTGGTGAGAATCTGACGCGCATTCGTCCACATCTGCAACACAGAAATACAGCAAGAAAATATTAGAAATGGCAACAACAAAAGATTGTTCACACTGGACGGGGACTTGCACTCACAACGTGTACACTGGGTCCGTGCGAGGAACCAAAGTGTGGTGGAGAAGAGGGAATGACCGTAACCTGAAGTAAAAGTCATAAGAATAAATCTCTGAGGGCAGTGAGAACTGAGGGTGCTCATCAAATCTCTCCCTTTTGCAGATGACCCAGTGTTTCTCAGAGCTCCTCAAGAAAGGGATTGCATTACCTTGAGATTTTTACTACTTCCACACTTGCTTTGTCACTGAACTGCAATTTCCATGCCACAGGGCAGCGTTCACCCCTAGGGAAGGGCTGCTGAAAGGACTATATATCCCCACTGCAGAGTAAGAGATGAGTGGGAGTTCTAGACATGTACAAACACAACTCAGACATATATAAAAAAAATTACTTCCTAACCCCACCAATGCAGATTATCCCACTGTAATTTTTCTGACAGAAGGTTCAACCAAAATCAACCTTTACCTGAGAAAAAAAATGTATACTTCCCTGGAANTTTTTTTTTTTACCATCCTTATTGTTTTTAATGTATTTGACTTTTTATTACAACCCCTTAGGGTGTTTTTGTTGTAACCTATTTTTATTTTTTTTACAAAGGAGGTGAATAGCATTCCTACATTCATATAAGCCAGGACACTGGAACCTAACTGATTAAAAATGCCTTTCAGAGTCATAAGTTCAATTTGAATCCCTCCTTGCTCAATTTCTTCCCTGACGTTTCTGGCATCAGGTTTGCCTCTAGATGTCAGAAATGGAAATATCAGAAGATAAATTGTGTCATTTTTTTCAGCCAGTTCAGATTTCTATGTTTTATTTATTGATACCTAAACTAATTTTTATTCCAGCATACTGTGCACCGGCCTTTGCTGAAGTACTATGTCATCCGAGCAATGCTACTCTGTTGATCCTCCCCTGGTTCTCATTAACCCAGACTGTGTTGGGTCATGACCGAAAGTATCTCACAAATGCACTGGGCTGGAGCAGGCGGCAGAGGACAGGAATTGTCCCAGTATCGGCCTCTGAGGCACCTTGCACAGCCACTCGGCTGTAAAATCCCAGTAGTCATGAAATAACTGATCCAATCTACCACAGCAGCATATCTAACATGTTTGGATATATAAATAAATACATACATATTATATATATGGAGAAACTCTAGAGTTCTTGTCTTGCCAATGTCTGTACCAGAGCAATTTCTGGTGAGTCAAAGCTGGTAAGATAACAAGAATGGCACAATTAAAGGTAATTAACTCTGCCGGAAATCAGTTCCCACATACCTACTGGCCAGAGGAAAGGTTGGCAAAGTGGTGGGGGAAGTGGGAAAGGAGTAAGATAACAAGTCTAGACTATATAGGCACATAGATGTGTTGTTCAGTTTATCTATTGCTTCTGTGATTGGGCTGAAAATTCTGGATCCTCCCTTCATACAGGGTGTCACACATAATTGGCAGTAGTGGAACACAGATTTTATCTAACCATAAATTTAATAAGGATGACATTAATGTTTTCTAAATGAAAAAGCTTTCTATTTGTCATGTTTGCTTATTGTTTTAGGAGTGGGACCTTGGGGACTTGCCAACCCTGCTGTTTCTAGCCTACTCCAAGCTTAAAAAGGAGATTTTCATTTTCCATGCTACCTGCTTTCAGTAATATTAATAGATGAAAACCAGTAGAGACAAAATGAGGGATAGGGTCTTGCCACCACATACAGTAGCAATGCTGTTTGAGGACTACAGATGCTGTGGTGCATCCTTCTTGCAAGGGTACAACATGCACCCTTCACCAAAAGCAGTGGGTGGCTGCAGGATCAGTTTTGTTCCTGAGTTGTCTTTGTAGCACTTGCATGAGCAGCAGTGCAATCGCTCAGGAAACGTAAGGCATCACTCCTCTTTCCTTTGCTATCTACCAAGCAGATTTCTTTGCTTACTCCCAATTTTCACCTTTTCCAGTGGTCTTGGAGACATTTTTCCATCTGAACGCAACATTTTTTTAGAATGGAGGCCACCTGTGGAGTTTCTGCTACACCTAGAAAACCTGATCAATCTGAAGTTATCTATGCAGAACATGTTGACTGCCCATGTTTTACACTGAGTCATACTTCACTGCCATAATTAATGAAGTTTTATGTAGTATAAGCAGCATTACTGGTAGCATAAAATCTTTCTGCTTGGGCCTGAGTGCAAACACCCAGTTCTACATTACATGTCTCTGGCTTTCTCTAAGATTGCCCCTTACCATGATGCGCCATTAAACTCTGACAGGCCCAGCCAATGCAATCAAATTAATTTATTTTTGCAAGCAGCCTTCTCACTATGAACAGGTAGCGTAATCCCAGCCTGTCTGCCAGGGGTTATTTGCATTACATGGGCACACTAAGTGAAAGCTGGTATTTGCACACTGAATAAAATGGTGCAACAATTGGCTAACCAGTAGGTATCCTCTCGAAGAATATCAGAGGTGGGAGGACAGAGGGTGCCTTGCCTGGCCCATTTCCACGGTGCAGCATACAGTGAGAACTGGCGTGATTGATAAAGTCAAAATGAGACATTTGACAGGGAAAGGAAAAAAACCTCGTTATTTCCACTGGGGAGAAGACTACCCATAAAACTTTGAGAGACTGCATATAAAGCATTCACTAGACTTAAGTGCCGCATAGAAACTATATCAAAACACTCCCAGGGCATTTTTGGTTGAGTGGAAAATTGGAAGTGGAAACAATCTAACAGCTGGTCAATAATGTGTAAATAATTTCTTATTCTGGTTGCACAGATTATTATTTCTGCCCCATTCATACATTGTATGTAAGTATGTTCATGGCCTAGGAATATCACTTCAAAGCTCATTTGTATCACTCTACTCACTCGAGTAAAACTGTGATGCTAAATGTACATGATACTAAATTGTCAATTGTTTTGTAGGTTCAAAGCAGATAAGACAAATTCATAGAATAAAAATTTGTAAGGACTACTCAATACAAGGACAGCAGATGGGGCTAAAAAGTCCCTGAGATGCAGTTAACTGGATCCTGGAAGAGTACTTCTGACCCAGCATAACTTGCGTTGCAGTCTTCACCATGGAAAGAAATTCCACAATGACCATCTGAGCCCCAAAGTAAAGTCTAATCAACTGGAGAGCAGAAGAGTTACTACAGTGAAGCAAGCTAGCAAGAAACCCTAGAGACCCCACTGCCCACCCCCCATCCAAGGTGTTAATAGATTGTGATATTTGGTGATTTGGACATCAGTACCATGAAATCATCAGAGGGTGTCACCCATCATGGATATCCAAGAACGGTTTTCGTAATACTGAACCTACTTTTCGTACCTTTCTTTGTCAAGATCCTTACAAAACATGACCTGCATCCCAAGAGCAAGTCTAGGCTTTACTAATAGCTAGTTTTATTGGAGACCTCTTCTGTGATTTTGGCTAAATTACTCAGTATATGGGTACAAGAGGAATTGCCATGAGGTGAACTGGAAGCAAATATAAATTAGATCTGTCCTCAGTGAAAACAGATTAAGGTACTTGGTGGTTACTGTGCATGATAAGGGACTGGCACAGTGGCAGTGACCACACTGATTTACGCTCACTCATGCTTGCTCTTCATCTTTGATGCCCTGCTTCCTATCTGAAAAATGGGGATAACAAAATCTCTGCCATAGTCCAGCTTCCCTCACTGTTTAGCATCTAAAACTATTCAAGGCAGGGCCTGTCCTCTCATACATAGAGTCAGTTCACAATTAGTCCATTTTTATTTGAAGCGTTCCCATCCTAATTCAAATAAAACTGTACAATGAAATCCTGTAGTGTCCCACTTGGTGATAAATACCAGTGGCCCTGAATTTTAACTGGGAAATTCAAGACTAAGAAAGTGAAGGACTAGCCTGTGACCACTCACAAGGTAGAAGCAAGAACAGGTCGCAGACATTTTCAACTTGTAGTCCTTCCTGTAGCTCAATAGAACCTGCGCCTATTATATGAACACTTAAAGATGCAACTTTTTCAGAAATTTTGTGCAGTCTCTATATTGGCTAATGAGATCTAAACTAAAATAATTCTGAAAGCATTATGTTCTACTTGGAGACATCAGAGGCATCAAGGGCTCTTTCAGCTAAACTTGTTTCTTCTATACTACTCACAACGCTACTGTCCTACCCTAACAATGCATTGAGCCTCAAAGCTTCCAGTAGTTCCTGAAACAGGGAGAGAACATTGAAAGAGTTATCTAGCTACCTGTCCTGGTTTCAGCTTTCTAGTAGCTGCTGTAGTGCTGTGTTTTGGATTTAGTATGAGAATAATACTGATACACTGATGATTTTAGTTGTTGCTAGGTATTTGTAGTGTCTACACTAAGTCAAGGACTTTTCAGCTTTCCACCCCCTGCCAGGTGCACAAGAAGCTGGGAGAGCACAGCCAGGACAGCTGTCCCAGACTGGCCAGAGGGATATTCCCTGCCATAGAACGTCATGCTCCGGATATAACTGGGGAAGCTAGCCGAGAGGCGGGATTGCTGCTCGGGAACAGACTGGGCATCAGGTTTTTCCTTCAGTATGTGCTGAGGCATTGCATTTGTGCATTACTTGGTTTTTTTATTATTACTATTGCTATTACGATTACTGTTATTATTTGATTCCTTTGTTATCCTATTAAACTGTCTTTACCTCAACCCACGAGGGGTTTTTTTTCATTCTCCTCCTCGTCCCCTCGGGGAAGGGAGGGGTGAGCGAGCAGCTGCATGGTGCTTAGTTACTGGCTGGGGTTAAACCATGACACTACCACAGCTTTTCTTACCCTTACAGACAAGACTGGAACTGTTGCTGTGAAACTACATTTGAAAACAAGACAACGTTAAAGATTGTTATAAGACCTAATAATTTTGAATAAGCCCCAATTTTCCCAAGTGACTAGTGACTTTGGGTGACTCCTTAAAGATTCCTGATTTTGAGAGAGCAGCTGTTCAGCACTTAAAACCACACTAAGGAACCTAGGCAGGGCAGGATGGATCCCTGGTCAAAACTTCTCTTGCCTAGCAGTGCTTGGCCAACACTGGCTCCGGATGTCTTGGCTCTTGATTATGCTGCTGTGTCTCATCAAATTAGCAGTCATCTATATCCTCCCATCCATCCTTCCAGTTGTTGTGTTCACATTACTGCTCCCACAGCTAGTTCCAAGGGCATAAATTCAGGCAGAAGTCCAGACTGAAATTAAAATTTGTCCTGAAGTGGGAATGATTTACTTTGTTACTTCCCAACTGAATATTGAGAGCACGGCCCATCCAGACCATTGCTCTCTGCCTCCTAAGAAATACCACCTAGAATGAACACAGACCCTCATGGCTCAAAGCCATGAGTTTTAAAGATCTTTGGTTTACTGACTGAATGATAGAATAGTTAGGAGGCATCTCCACATACATTTGTCAGGAAGCACTTGCTGCACAACCGTGAGCCTGAATACTCCAAAATGAACCACAACCATCCCTCTCAGCTCAGTGAGTCTGCCTTAAAAATTTATGGCTGTGGTGGTTTGGTCTAGCAACCCTGGGGTGTGATCTTCTGTTTACTTGGCATTTTGACAGAGGTGAGGTGGCTGGGGCAATAGGGTTTCATTTGGGGATTGGAAGGGTGGAGAAAGTGGGGTTTTTATATTTCTGGCTGACTGACTGCATTTTGTGGGATGTGATGTGCTGATGCTTTGTTTTTATTGGTATAGATTGTATTTTTAATGGATGGCAGGTTGCCTGGTGACTGGATAGATATAATTTACAAAGTTAAAATAAATAAATGAACTAATTGTGTTTAGCATGCAAATTACTGGCTTTGTGTATTATTATCTGTAAAAGCTAGCAGTAATCTTCATGGATTCTTTACAATTTAGCCACATCATAGAATGATGAATGATTTTTTAAATTCATTGTCCATAAATAAATAAAAAAAAAAAATTCAAAAGCCATATGTAAAAAAAAAGGGGGGGGGCCAGCATATTAATATAGTCAGAAAGAAAACCTAGATGTCAAACTGCGGCACAACACCATATGTCACCAGGGAGGCTAATTCTTATCAGAAGATATAGTGATCTTATATACTGACTCATGTCCACAAAGAATGCAAGACTGAGGCCATTCATTTGTATCAATAATATCACAAGAAATCACAGTGTAAAAAGAAAAGCAATACTCTAATCTATTGAATTAAGACCAGACATATTCAATACTGCTCAAATGAAAAAGGCTAAAAGTAGGAGACCAGAAATCTCAAGAGAGAGTCTTAAATGTGGAATCATACTGTGAGTGTCTACAGGATCCCAAGGATCTGGTTTTGGTCTACTGTTACCCACGTTTGGGATGAAATGCAGAGGATCATAAGCTGGTGGAGTTAAGAACTAAAAAGCAAACAAAACTCATATAAAAGTGATTTGCTAGTATAGTGGGCACATTTGAAAGTGCATTTCAAGACAGACAAATGCAAGGTCATATATCAAGAGTAAAAAATGTTGGTCATGAAAATAACCCTGAGGACATTAAAGATAATCACTTGAACATGAACTTTTCTTGACACAGAGTTGCTGAAAGAGCAAGCATAAACATGAGAACACTGAGTAGACACAGGAAATTGTTCTTACCACTGTATATTGCATTAGCAAAATAATGACTGAAATATATTTCTGGTGTCAGCACTTCAAAAAGCGATATTGTAAAGAGATCAGGAAATCTCCAAAGAGTAATTTCAATTCACAAAAACTTGTCTCAGAGAAAGATAATTCCATATTTATTGATCTATTTGAGAAAAGGTTCAAGGCATATTTGCCTGTGATCTATAAACATCTTCACAGAAACAAAGTTTTTAGCTGGAGATGGACACTAAAGCTAGCAAAAGACAATGGGATGAGATTTAGTGTTTAGAAGACAAAGTCAAAATAAAAATAAGGTACAAATTTTAGCAGTATGACTGATTAACCATCTGAAAAACATAATAAAACATGTGGTAGATGTTTCATTACATTAGGGCCGTATAGCTGAACAGTATTTCTTTGAAATATGCTGTAGCAAAAATTGTGTGCTTGAAACACCAACTGCTGGATAAGGTTCTATGGCCTGAGTCACAAAAAAAGACAGATTATGTGATCAAAGTGCTGTCTTACGATCTTCATAGAATGATTTAACATTGTTTTGTTATTTTTGTCTATATTCATAACCATCACACCTGAGACTTTCTGCTTACCTTACATCTCTTTTCATTTCCTAGGCCATTAGGAGATCTATCTTGGCCACTGAAACTCTGAAAATGGGGATAGGAATTTGTAAAGTTCTTCCAAGTGATTTCTCCTTTGCAAAGTTTTAAATGTATTTATGCACAATTTTTCAGTTTTTGTTTGTACTTTTATCAATAAATTTTATTTTTAGTAGGGCATGTTTATAATAACTGCATAAAGAGTATGGAAAACTTAGAAAATACTGATAGCATTCTTATTCTAGAAGATGTTGAGTCATCACCCTAAAGATGTTGGGCATGCCAACCACCTTCCTCTCAGGACATGTAGAATGATTGCATCTTTACGAAGCATGAAGCAAGATAAAGAGGAAGAATCTGAGTTATTACCAGAGACAATCTGTTGAATCAAAGAGCCCAGAGAGGACTAAACTGCAGTTTAGGGGAAGTGAACATGCTGGAAGTAGGAGACTGTTTGGCAAGCTAAGTGACTTTAGGAGGTGGAAAGCCAGGGGAGAAAGCCAGCAGACAAGAGGAGAACAAGAACAGGTGTTTAGGAACTGAAGCACCTGCCCACTGGAAGGTGGCATTCAAAACCTGTAAGCAAAGAGGTTGTTTGCCTTTCTTCTGCTTAGAAAAGCAGGGCTTTGTGCATAAACAGGACTTTATACATTAAAGAATACAGAAGGAAACAAAGTCCTTGAGATCAGCTTATCACTTCAGAGACAATCTCAGAGTCCTTCAGGAAAAGACTTTCTTGACAAAAACTATATTTAAAAGAAAAAAGAATTTAAATAAATAACTTGATGAGTTTCATCTTGGTATTTATGAGCGTGTGGTCACATACTACATGACAGAGAAAATGCATGTGGAGAGCTTACCCAAAAAGTTCCATCCCAAGGAGATGATTTGCACCTGTCACTACAGGAACAAGGGAGACTACTACCTTGTTAAGTCCATCCACTGGTGTTGAAAGTGGTGGGATCCATGACTACACTTATCCCTCCACAAGCGAGGTCCATGCTCAGAGTGCTGTGACCATTCCACTCCCTCCATGACAACCCCTTTCCCTGCTGTCTGGCAAGGGGATAACGCCCCTAGCAGAATGCTATCATGGAAGAACGTGGACTTATCATCTCTGAGCTAGAACCACATTCTTGGAGACTTTGGTGATTAGAAGAGAAACTTTGCTTGGACTCTGTATTCAAGAGGGAAGCCAATGTGGACAGCAGATTTCCAAGACGATATGCTTTTGGCAATGTGCGCTGTTTCGCAGATGGACTGTTACATTTTGTTCTATTTGGAACATATTTAGCATGCATGACTTCCTTTCTTAAGTAATGAATTCTTATAATCATGCCACAAATTTCTGTGGGTCACAGTAGTAGCTACGGCTGTGTTTCATTCTTTTGACCAATCATTGACAAAAGTGGATATGTTTTTGCCATCATGATTATTTGAGAGCCATTAGCACCATGGGGTTCAATGCAGTAGGGCTGAAGATTAATTTGACAGTTGTGAGAGCACAGGTCTTGCAGAGCGGAAAAAGTTTGCCATGAAATGTCTTCTTCCCCCTTCTTCTAGGATGTATGGGTAATTTGGGGGTCCAACTTCTTTATTTTATTCTGTCTGTATTTTAGTCCCACTGCTCTTCCAACACAACCCCAGGAGATCATCCTGCTCTTGAGATAAAAAGTTCTTGCAGAGAGGCTCTGCAAGTTGTCAGCTTGTTCCAGAATCTCTGTCTGCTCAAATACTGAAGATCATTCAGTCATTTATAACCCTCAGGGCTCCATTTTAAAATAATACGAAGATTGGATGTCTATTTTTTTATAGGAATAATTGCAGGCCAGGACTAAACATTTGAGCTCAGTAACATGGGTATCAGTTCCAAGATTACTTGGAACAGAGCACTTTCCCCAAACTTCTCCCCCACTCCTTATTTGGACACTGAGAAATAATTTCCTCAGTAGTAGATTTTTACTTAGTGAAATCACATGTTTTCTCAAAACTTTTTTTTCTCAAGATAATTACATTTGATAAGAAAAGGGGAGAAATAACAGTGCCACATTCCTAAAGTGCAGACTGAAGCCAAATTCAAACTGCTGCTGTGTGGGGTCAGTGTTTTTTTCCAAGGACGACTGACCCTGCTGAGCTTGGACACAACCCAAGATCAACTCCCTAAACACCTGTTTAATTGCATATTTCAGTGTCTGAGGACTTGCCATTGATTGCCGAATTCATTTTCTATCTGCACATATGCATTATGTTATTGGTTGATTGCTAAACAAGGATTAAAGTGTTTTTTCACATCGATGGTCAGCCTGGAAGTGGATACTAAGTAGTGTGAAGCATGAATCTGTACTGCTGCTCCTTCCGCCTGGTATGAAAATTGCTCAACATGTGTCACAGGTTCTAGATCTCCTGCCAGCTATCTGAGCCCTTCCTTAGCTAGCACACTTTTAACATTACTCAAAGATTATAAACAACAGCTAAACTGTGAAAGGACTATGGTCTCTGAGCACAGTTCTGGTCCTGCTTTTGTGACTGAGGTTTATAGAACAGCCACACAGGTAAGTGCATAGCAAGGGGACAAAAGGGGCACCAGCCACACACTTGGTATCACCTGCATGACTCCCACCAGTTCCCAGGGCTCCCTGTTGGTACAAGATCACACCTGGTTCTGTGGAGTATTACCAGCATCCCGTGAGAGCCTCCGCACAAATGCATAGTCTGCATGTTAATTCTGGGATTAGAAATGAGACAAACTACTGATTTCAGTTAAGGACTTTGCTTAGAAGTAGAAACTCCATGGACTGCAGCATAACTGTATTCTCTGGATTCATGATATCCTGATGCAGGTTCTGCACAACTTACAAAATCCATGGTCAGTGCTTGGGATTTTGAAATTTCAGTTATTTCCCTGCTGCACTTCATGCTATTCCAAGTAGCTGTGGTACAGCAGAACAAGAGTGAGCCGAATACCCTACAGGAGCAGGGTAAAGATGTGTTTATCATCCCACTGACTACACTGAACCTGCTGAATCAGGAGGTACCAAGCAGTTGCTGCTCAACATTAATGGTTTCATCTTCATGAGCAGGAAACAC
The DNA here is from genome assembly GCA_013400195.1 of Aramus guarauna. Classification (NCBI taxonomy): domain Eukaryota; kingdom Metazoa; phylum Chordata; class Aves; order Gruiformes; family Aramidae; genus Aramus; species Aramus guarauna. The sequence continues at coordinate 154,831 of VXBL01005090.1, read as the reverse complement.
ATTTTTCAGTTGAATAAATGAAGCGCTACTGTTGTACTACCCGTTTCTCAAAATGACCTACTTCGTATGATCATAGACTACACTGAGATCTACTGGTAGGGTGGTGAGAGGACCCCATGAGCACTTACCGAGAATACTCCCAGTTGCTGAGAGGTTATGTAAGTGACACTTTCTGTTGCAATGGAAACAAAAAAGGTGTGCAGTCAGAACCAGGAAATGCACACTAAGAAATTAAAACATACTTCTAGCAAAAGGTCCTTACATTCCTCCTTTTGCTGCATGATATGAAATAGTCTCATGCAAGAACCTCTAGAGAAGGCTTATAAAGTTTCACAGAAGTGGAACCATTAACACTGAAAAAGTGGATTTTCTATGGCTGAATTGCACATTTTCTCTGCAGTTCTATGGGATTGTTTCAAAAGTCTCTGTAAGAAGGAATATATTCAAAATATAGGAGTTTAAAGCACTATTTATAAAGCTTTTAAACATGTCTGTGAAATCCTATTGGCTTCTCCTCCAATGAATTCTTTCAAAGGCTTTTCTGTTAGGGTACAAAGCATGAGAGAACTAAAAGAAGAGAACTGCTATTCCTACTTTCGTTCCCCAGGGAGCTTTGAGAAATCACTAGCACAAATAGTCCAGCCAGCTGGTTTAGCCAATTGGTGGTCAGTTTACATTTCCTCTAATAAGTGAACTTCTTGACCGTACATTTTAACTGAGTCATTAAGAGCTCCTTTTCCAAGTGTTTTGGCAGGCTGAAGAGGTCTGAGACTGTGAATAGACCACAATAACTAGTAAAGAGGAGAACAGCCCTACTTTTAATACAGCAAAAGAAATTGATCCAAATGCATCCAGAACTTAAAGCCACAATGAAAACAAAGGGATGCAAATATCCACCTGCAGGGTATAACATTCATTCATACAGCCACTTCTGATGTGCAACATGACAAAAGCTTTAACCATTGCTGAAGCATGTTGTGCAAACAACTGTGGGAGTGAAGTATTGAAAACCTGAAAATACAAGACAGATCCTAGATGTGCAGTATGTACATACACCTAGAGAGAATTCCAGTCTGGATGCTCTAGTCACTCTCACAGAGTATCTTAAAATCTTTAATATATATGAAAAAAGAAGACCCCATGCATGTATATAAATGAGGGATCTCCATTATGGGGAACTGGAATAGTAATAGGAGATTCATCACTAACTAATCTCTCACGAAGCTTCAGCAATCATCACCAGCATCTCATTCAGGAATGGATTGGATTCAAAGTTGCTTGTCTTGAGCATACAAGGAGACTATAGAAGGAGGTAGCATGCCTGTAGATTATCTCACATCACTCAAACGGTGTTAGTCAAGTACACATGCAATGGAGACTACAGTGCTTTGTCTTCCTCTAGGAATCTAAGACCTTATTCCCTGAACCTACCTGATAAAATCAGGGAAAAAAGCCTGGCCACGCCAATGGTGCTTGCAGAACTTGTGTCTGGACAGCGAGGCAGTTTTAAATTTGCTACAGAGTCTCTGTAGAGTTGATGAGCTATACATGACTGACTCACATCAGTTGCCTGCCCCGGCACAGCCACAAGCTTTGCAGGCAGTGGGAGTTAGAAGACCTTATTGGGAAGGCAGACCTTCAGATCTCTGCCCATGGAAGCAACCTTTGCCAGCTGGTGTAGGAGCTGTCATGACTGACTACAAAGAGTGCGTTATGTTTGGCACTAAGGGCATTGGGGACCTTATCAGGGGAGAAAATTGTTTTTCATATTTCATCTGAATTTCAAATCTGTCCATGTGGCAGCATGCTTTATAATAATCTCAAAAGTGCCACAAAGCCAAGGTAATTCTTGTATAAATGTTAGGGCCTTTGGGGCTCTTTTGTAAGCAAAGAATGGGTAGTGGACAAAAGCCAGTGGAGAAGAAAAATCCTTGAGAATTATCCTTTGCAAATACTGGCTTCCAGGCTCAGACAGCTGTGTCCTCATTACTGTTAATAGGAAAGAGCTATGCATGTTGGGCAACATTCCCCTTTGAGTGTATACATAGAAAGACATCTATTTATTTATTTCTCTGGTGGTGATCATTGGAAAATGCCTATAATCCCTGCTCAAATAACTGTCTTTAACTCAGATTTGGCATTCACTGTTTTATAATGATTGAGACACATTTGCTTGCAATGTTCCAAAAATTGCTGCCAGCCAACTGGGTTGCAAACCTTCTTGGATAAATGAAAACTGTGTGGATATGGGAGGTTTACTTTGTTCCAATTAGTGTGTGATGTGGATGTCTACTGGCAATTCTCCTCCTTCCCTTACTCTCCGTTCATGGCTCCCTCGCAAAAGAGGTGTTTCATCTCAAAGGGCTTTTTCCCTTTCTCTCTCTCTCTTTGATTTAAAACTCATTCAGTTACCTTTAATGCATAAGTTAAGATGGAAACTTTCAAGATTTGTGAAATCCTGAGATAACAAGTCCTCAAATCAGATGTGCTGAGCCTTCAGAGGCAGAGAGTTGAGTTTTGTTCAGCCCCAAGAACTACCAGTTTTGAGCAGGACCAAGACAGGTTCTGGCTGGTTGTGAAACTCTCAGGCAGGACAAGATGTGAGGCTGAAACTGCAGCAAAAAAATTGTCTAATAAAAGTTACCTAACACTTGCAGGAGTCCTGGCCCCTGCCTTTCAATCAATAAATAATCAAGATAAGGACAGATCTTCTTCCCCTGTCCTGATCCTGCCATAAAACAGATGTGTTGATCTGGATGTGTTGATTTGGAGAATCTTGAAACTCAAGATTCACTTTACAGAGAAGCTGAGAACAAAATCCTTCATTTCTGATTATTGCTTCTACTTTGCTATATTGGCTTCCATCCAAAGATCTTACAGCACTTTAAAATCAATGCTAAAACTCAAAGTCTATGTGACAAAGATAGTATCACTTTCATTTTATGAAGTCTTAGATAAATTAAAGGGTAGAACCAGTACCAGGCACAGGCTCCTGAACTTCAGGCACTGCAGTCTCAGAACCGTTGCACAAGGCATGTTGAAGGTGACTTCCAGAAGCCATCTGGTCCAAGCCTCCACTCAAAGTAGGGGCAATTCAGTCAGGTTTCTCAGGGCCTTCTCCAGCTGAGTTTTGAATTTCTCCAAGGATACAACCTTTAGCTACAAACTTTACATGCCTCTGTTCCAGTGTTTGACCACCTTCACAGGGATAATGCCTCTCCTTATATCTAATAAGAATCTCCCATGTTGCAACTTTTGCCCATTCCTGTCCATGTGCACCTCTGAGATGAATCTGGCTTCATCTTCTCTACACACTCACATTAGGTAGCTGAAGACAGCAAGGAATATGATCACCTCACCAGCCTCATCTTCCTAAGACAGAGCAAACCCACTTCTCTCAACCTCTCCTTGTATGTTATGCACTCCCACGCCCTAACCACCACAGTGGTCCTTTGCTGGATACCCTTCAGTGTGCCCATGGCTGTCTTATACCAGGGAGCCAGTATGGTTGGGAGAACATGGTGCCTGTGAAGACAATAGGAATCCACCGCACACTGAAGTCTCTCCTGGAGGTAGCTAAGAGAAAATACTTGGAATACTTGCATATACAGGTTAGTTGTGAACCTTGTTATCAGTGTGGTTCACCACAGCGGCAATATTTTGTGAATCCTTGCTTAATTTACCAGAAACTGTTGAGGTGGGAGAACTATTTCATTGGCTGCTGTACAAACACAGCTAGAACCAGGACTGTCCTACTCATGCATACAGATCTGCACTTTTTTGTCCCCAAAGCTTCAAGGTCCGTCTACCTTCTTTGCACCAGAATTCAGAAATTGCTAACTGGCGCTAAAGGCTGAACACGTGGCCAGTCATATTACCAATGACGTCACGGACAATCCCACCAGCTCTCACAGAACCCATGAAAGCTCAGAAAGACACGTTCACATTGAGCATTCCCAAGCCAAATGGTTCAATTCCAAGTAGCCTGTCCTGAAAAAATATGTTCTGTTTAGGTAATTAAAAAAACCACAACCAAAACCCAAGTAAATAAATAAACAAAAAAGGCTATTTTCCTAATCAGCAGGAACATTTAATGTCTGTGGTTATTCCTGGAGCAAACTCCTGCTCTTACTCTCCACAAGGCACATACCAGTGAATTTTCCATTATGTGCGCCTGCTCTGGTGAAAAGCTAAATTACATTTTTTTCCTTTATCATAGTACTTTCCTTTATTAGCCTGTTATTACCACAAGGTCTCTGGTCATACTCAGTCATGCAAGAGAGCAGGCACATTTTAGAAGGCACAGTCTCTACAATCTCCAGCACAGAAGCATGCCTAGCAAATCCTTAGCATGATTAGTATTTTACCATTTGTTGTCTTTCTAATCATCTCCAATCAAATACTGTAGACAGTGTTTAATTCAATGTTTCACATCCCTCCCCAGGTCAGAAGGAAAGGAATGAATCAGGGATGGATCATGTATTTCTGAAATGGTTTCATGTCCCAAGCTTCTAGATGTCAGCTTGAGGTTTTGTTGGAGCAGGGTGTGATGGTGTTTTGTATCTGGTGACGATATACATCCCTTATCAGCTTCAGAATGCACATGACCTGCTGGGCCATTAATGGATATACTGCAATTTGTCAGCTGCTAATTACATTTAGAGGTATACTTCAGTCTGTGTAGGATATGTCTATGCCATAGCATGCGGGGCTCAAATCTACAGTCACATTTTCAAAATTGCCTGGTAATATGGAGATAAAATTTTCACTTTTTTCAATTAAATTATAATCATAGGCAGAGTTGGGTGTCTTATGCGTAATCCTGTAAATGTTTATTATTCTCTTATGCCACTTTTCATCTATGTCTAGTTAAACTTCTCAAAAATGTCAATAAGCCAAATTGTCATGTTGCAAGCTGGAAAAAAAATGTCAAAAAATCCCTGATTTCACTGAGAATTTTGCCCCAAAATGCAATGTACTAGCTGCATAACAAAATACAAGTTTTACAAAACCATATCTTCAAATAGCACTGATTTAGTGTGGAAGAACACCTCCTTCCTAAAACTGGCATGCTACAGTCTTTTGGGACGACTGTGTGAAAGCAACCAATAGCTGTCAATACACAGTCCTGGGCTATTCCATCACAAAGTCAGCCCTGCTTTTAATTAAAATAATTTCAATCTGCTTCTGAATTAAACTCCAGATGCAATGCTTAGTGATTTGCTGGCAACAAGTGTTGTATATATCACTGCAGCCTGCCTTTGAATTAAATGAGCGCTATCCAAGGCTGCTCCAGCCTATGCCTGGTTTGGGATTCCCCACAGGAGTTGCGATAGCAGGAAATCAGCAGCTCGCCATAGCTTTTGGACCACACCTCCTCTCCCTGGCCTGGTTCCTGCTCCGGGAGTAAGGAGTGGCAGTCTGGCAAACTGAGTCTGCACTGCTCCAAGATTCCTCCTTTGGAAAGGGGATGTCAGGCTACCCATTAAAGCTATCTCAGCTTTGCGTTGCTCCACCATAGTGACAATAACTGTTATTTAATGGGTGGAGGGTTTTACCCATGCTATGAACTTTTCTCTGCAGCATTAGATAAAGCAAACAGTTTTCTTTTGTGCCTCTGTGCACACTGGAAGCTGGAAATACGTCAAAGGACTCAAAAGTACAGCAACTTAAAGATACCTGATAAGATCTATCCCACCCTCAACTTGTGCAAGGCTCTTTCTTGCTAACAATTGTTCCAGGCAGTTTTTAAATGCTTCTGGTGATACATTTTGTACTATTCCTCCACTACAACACACCTAGTGTATTCTTGTATAACCTGGTACACCGCACTGTCATAAAGGGCTTTACTATGTTCAGTCTAAAAGTAATTTTCCTTCATTTCAGCAAATTACATCCTATTCAGGAATAATCATTCTTTTGTACCACCCATCATACACAACTTCTGCTCCTCTGACATTTACAGTTCCAATTGCTGTCATCTTACCCTAAGCTTTACAATATACTCAACTTTTCTAGTCAAAGTCAGCCTCAATAATGCCCCCAATTTACTGTTGTGCTATACTGAGATTACTATAAACATATCTGGTAGTAAAGTACTTAATGTCAGTAGGTTGGATCCATTCTCAGCAGATCATATCGAAGGACTATTGCCTCTCTGTTCTGGGATGAGAAGTCTCAGTACCACTGCCAGAAACTGCCCCATGATACACTGCCCTTGACATCACTGCCTTCTACTGTTCATCTTCCCTCAGATGGCCATGTGTTAGCTTATCTTTCATTTACCGCTGGGTTTCCAGTCCCTTAATTTCCTGACCACAACTGTAGTGTTTCTAGACTTCTGTGTATTACTATTTGTACAATCTTCCCATTCAGTGTCACCTATAGATATGTTGGGGTTGCATTTGTGTCACCTATACTACTGCTCTATCATCTGGACCATCCTTCTCCTCACACTGCAGCGTAGCCTAATACCACAGGGCATCTGCAACTATGAGCTATGGTTGAAAAGAACTAAAAGCAGAGATAGTTTTGCTCGTGTTAAAACTGCAGACGGACTTCAGTGCGTCTTGTCATTCCCCAATGGGCAGCATGACCCAGCCAAGAGGCAGAACAGTGAAACTACTCCCCTGAACTGGGCTGGTGGTATGTAACTCCCATTCATCTCCTGGTAGCTTTATTTGCTTTGAAAAATTCTCTCATCTCATTGAAGTACTAAAATGGGAAACCAGTCAACTGGCAGATGAAGGGGTCAGAGCATGTTAAACTCCACACAACATCAGGCAGCTCTTATATTTCTGCATGGCAGCTCTGTCATGGGTCCGGTGTCCTACAGACAAGACAAAGGAGCAATGCCAGCACATTACCTCTGCCTTATAGAGTCTGGCAAAACGTATGGTCCATCTGGCTGATTTATGTTGGTAAAGGAGCCAATTCATATTTTCTATATATTTTGGCTTAACATCTTGATTGTGACATATAACCATGGCCAATTTCAGGCTGGAACCAAGCAAAAAGAAACAAATCTGACCCAAAACATATAAGGGAGAGGCCAAGAAAAATGGTGACTTTAAAGTCATTGAGAACACTGCCACCTCTAGGCACTGTGCGTCCTGCAAACACAAGCAAAGTTTAACATAGGTCTGAGTAGAGTGCTGGTGCTATTAAGGGCACTGAAAATAAATAAGCCTTCCAGGTGAAAAAAGACACTCTACCACATACTGAACTCTGCACATTATGCCACAGGGAGGTAAAGAAGGTGTCAGTCATGCAACCAAAATCCCTGAGGGTCCCAGCAAAAAGCTAGGCATGGACTGTCATCCCCAGCCAAAACAGACACCCATAGGAAAATGAGGGAAGAGCAAGCTGCAGAGCCAATGGATTGGGGAAGGGTACTTGTGAAGTCTGTCAATCTTCCAACACTGCTAAGTGACTTCATTTTCTTTTAAGCCCTGTTATTGTTTTGTTGGCGGGACTGCCTCGCATGACAGCTATCCCACAAAGGAAAGTTCACGAAATCTGCTCCAGAGCAGACAGAGCTAATCGGTACATAGTGACTTTAACTGATCTGGCACTGCTGAAAGCCCTGGAAGTAAGACATAATAAAGGCAAGGCAGCCACAAAACCCCATGTATCCAACTGCTGTTAGCAGCGAGTCTAAGGAATCATTCAGAGATTAACAGCCAGGGTGAGAGCCCTGCCCAGGCCAGCACATGCCTGAGGATATGGCAGGCTGGCACCATTACTGCTGCTCTGAAGTGAGTCAGATATAACCTCCTGCCAACTAGCTCTTGGTGACAACTGAAGTCTATGTATTATCTGGCTCAGATCCCAGTGACCAGTAACCCCCAATTCAGAGACCAAGCTTAACCAAGGCCATTAAACCAAGCAAAACCCAGAGTATCAGTTAAACCTCTTTCCTTTGCGTACACTTTCCCTCTGTGGTCTCCAAAGTGCCAGGGAGGTGGGATTCCTGGGTTCTTGCCACCTTGTATAGCAAAGTATCATATAACTCCAAGAAAGAGGGAAAACTGAAACACATCATGCAATAGAGAGGTCACAGCCTAGAGAAATTTTAACCTTCCTATGTCTGGACTGTGGCCTGCACATCTAATGAGACATGGACATTGTCCCTTCTGTGCTTATGTCCCTTCTTTGCATACAAACCAGCTATGTTTTGTAACGTGACACGTTCTCATTCAGCTGTCCCTTCCTGTAAGCCACTGTGCTTCCCTCCTGGCTACCAGCCTCAGGACAGAAGAAACCAGAAAACTTTTAGTCATCTCTAATAAGGAAGTGATGACACTTGCACAGACAGAATCGGTTTAGTTCACGGTAAAGCTGAAAGCAAATTCAAACACTCCTGGTGGCCACAGTTTTCAGTCACAAGGTACTCTTCTGAACAGCTGTCTGTTCTTCCCCTACAACGTCAAGGAAATTCTTATCATGGTATTAGGAGTCTAGCAGGAGGAAAATACCGTACCAGACTCCGTTAACAGAAGCCACTTATGGTCAGTGACTTAGGCTCAAGACAGATTAATTTAAACCTAATAAAGTCACTGCAAAACTTCTGCTCCAAGATCCTAAAATCTTCACCAAAGTCAATGGGGATCGTATTCACAGGTCTAAGAGGAGTTTTTGGTCTCATCCAGTTATCTATCCAGTATGCCTGTAGTTCAGGCAAGTTTGGTTGTGGCTGTACTGTAGTTGTGTTTATTTTATTTTCCCTTCTCACTTCATCACATGTAAATACAGTTGGTCAGTGATGCTTGAAAGGCACTGACATGCAGAATGATGGACTTGCACTTACAGTTACACTTTGCCATACCCAGGAGCCGGCTATTTTTCATTTCAATACAGAGAGATGCCAGTTTTCTTAACAATGTGCCAGCCTTCTTGGCTTGCATGTTATATTTCTTGGTTCAATTTTACTCATTTTTTGTGAGTAGTAGAAGCTTCACAAATAAACGAAGCACTTGCCTGTGCTTTAACCACCAGACCATACTCCTCCCACGCTGCACTTAGCAAGGAATGAAAGAAGGAATAATCCAAGCCACAGAAGGCTCAGTTTACCCCACTATAGACAGATACGTACAACAACCTTTTCTATCAAGCCAACTCCTCCACCACGAATGGATTCACTTGAGCAAAAAGCAGCATTTCCACCCTCATTCTCCTTGGTAAATTCTGCTGGGGGAGGATACGTTTATTGGTGGTCAAATTTCTGTAGGAATGACCCCACTGATGGACCTTACTGTAGGGACTAGCTTGGCTTTCCTCAGCCCCAGCCCATCCTCTGTGCTAGTGCAATGGTTTCCTGAGGGAGGAAGGAGCTCTGAGTGTTTTTAGATGTGTCTTGTTACCCATGAATATTTTAGGGTCAGCTTGTGATTACCTTCATGAAGATTGTTGAGGTTGTGAATAGATCAGATCATCAGATCAGAAGCACTGAGGGTGGACCCAGAAGAATTATAGTTATGTTTGTTTGGAGCTGTACAATGTGGTTTTATCTGATGGGATGGGGTTATGTTAAGTATGTCTGGAGTCTATGACATTAATGATCCTTCTTCCATTAGTCCCCTGGCATATGGTCTTCTGTCTTAATGTATATAGTTTGTATTTTCCACATCTTTATTTGACCTGGCTTATCTAGTCTCATTACATTAGATAATCAAATGTCAACCATCTTGAATTATGCTAAAACAGGAAATGAGCAGAAGTAGATGGTGACTGAAAAACTCCAGGATCAAATAATCACTGAAAGATTTTGTAGCACAGGTATTCCTGAAGTAAATGGGAGATATTGATAAAGTTCTGGGACTTCCCCCTTCCTCTGATCTATGCAAAAACATAGACAAAAGTGCCCAGTGATTTCCAACCAGTTTAGTGCACTAGGAAAGTAAGTCAGTTCCACATGTCTCACTCTGAGCTTCACTGCTGTAGGATTATTAAACCGGGCCTTTTTTCTCCTGTTTACATAATTTTACATGATACTTGTCAAGGAATTATCTCAGCACCTATCATTTACTTACGCAATTATCCTTGGTACAATCCTGAAAATGAATTATTATTTCAATTTACACAGAATGACCGGAAGCCCCAAAATACCCAGCATGTTTGCAATAGCAAAGTGAGGAACTGAATGCAAAATCCTCCAACCCAAGCCTTAGCCACCACTGCTGCAAGACCTGGGCACCTCATCTCAGTTCCCTGTATCTTCATTTCCCTCCCTTCTCTCCAGACACGCACATCTGGTTCCTTTATTTTGCTTGAAAACTCATCTAGGCCTAGGCTGTTCTTGATGAGGTTGCACAGAGGGCAGGTCAGTACGATTGCAGGCTTGGATGAGGGGTTTAGGTATGCTTGCAATATTAATGTTAATAATCTAAACCCCATCTGTGCAAAGGTAATGTTATGAAGGAAGGAGTTTCACTCCACACATGTGGGACCAGGGACCTGTAGGACATCCTGGCAGTCTTTGACAAATGAGGAAAGGTGAAGCAATGACTACTCCACAGATGAGGCCTTGAAGAACAATTTTAGCTTTTGTTTTAGAAAGAAAGATGATGTGGGGGGGTTGTTTGTTTGTTTGGTTGGTTTGGGTTTTTTATTGTATTTGGTTTGCGTGGCAATGTTTTAGTAGCGGACGGGCTACAGGGGTGGCTTCTGTGAGAAGCTGCTAGAAGCTTCTCCCATGTCCAAGAGAGCTAATGCCAGCCGGCTCCAACACGGACCCACCGCTGGCCAAGGCTGAGCCCATCAGACACTGTGGTAGCGCCTCTGGGATAACAGAGTTAAGAAGGGGAAAAAAAGTGTGCCAGAACAGTAACCAGAGAGAGGAGGGAGAAAACGTGAGAGGAACAACTCCACAGACACCCAGGTCAGTGAAGAAAGAGGGGAAGAGGTGTTCCAGGCACTGGAGCAGAGATCCCCCTGCAGCCCATGGAGAAGACCATGGTGAGGCAGACTGTCCCCCTGCAGCCCATGGAGGTCCATGGTGGAGCAGATATCCACCTGCAGCCCATAGAGGACCCCACACTGGAGCAGATGAATGCACCTGAAGGAGGCTGTGACCCCGTGGGAAGCCTGTGCCACAGCAGGCTCCTGGCAGGACCTGTGGCCTCACGGAGAGAGGAGTCCACACCGGAGCAGGTTTGCTGGCAGGACTTGTGACCCTGTGGGGGACCCAAGCTGGAGCAGTCTGTTCCTGAAGGTCTGTACCCCGTGGAAGGGACCCGTGCTGGAGCAGTTTGTGAAGAACTGCAGCTTGTGGGAAGGACTCAAGTTGGAGAAGTTTGTGGAGGACTGTCTCCCATGGGAGGGACCCCACGCTGGAGCAGGGGAAGAGTGTGAGGAGTCCTCCCCCTGAGGAGGAAGGAGCGGCAGAGACAACGTGTGATGAACTGACCACACAAGATTTCGGTTTATTTCTTGTTATACTACTCTGATTTGATTGGCAATAAATTAAACTAATTTCCCTGAGTTGAGTCTGTTTTACCCATGCTGGTAATTGGTGAGTGATCTCTCCCTGTCCTGATCTCGACCCACGAGCCTTTTGTTATAGTTTCTCTCCCCTGTGCATCTGAGGAGGGAAGTGACAGAGCGGCTTTGGGGGGCACCTGGCCTCCAGCCTGGGTCAACCCATCACATTTATTAACTCTTCTGGCCTCCTCCCTTCTTTCTGTCTCTAGGTCAGACTCATCTTGCCTTACACTTATACCTGTCCTAACATCTACTTCTCCGTCTTTGCGGTCTGCTTTCTCTGATCCCTCCATTCAAGCCTCTTAGATGCCTCCCCACCCCCACCATGTCCTCACATTGCGCACGTGCATTAATGAGAGACAAAGCAAAAATAAGAGCCCACCCATTACAGTTCTTTCCACAATGCCCAGAAGGATCTGTGTTTGAGGCATGTTTTAAAGATCATTGTAAGTCAGGAAACAGCAAGGTGGAGTGAAGGGAAATTGGAAAGAGCTCTCAGCTTATGAATGTATAATGCAAGAACATGGGCCCTTGCTCCAGTTTAATCTTGCCAACAGTTACTAGACCAAGTTCCTTGAACAAAAAGTCATTATTGTGACTAACCATTCTGTATTTATAGAGAAGTAGCGTTAGAAGACAAACAGTTCAAGCAGCAGCCTTGCATTAGATGTTCTTTGCTTTTTCCTGTATGTGGTGTTTTATTCCAGTGTTAATTGTGGCTATAAATAATTCCTAACCTGCTTCGGAATGAGTTTACAGTCTTTGTGCTGTTGAAAACACATTACATTTATACATACAAGATATAAAGCATTCAGCAACTCCAAAGTTAAAATACCATATATCAGAAATCAAACCCACAGAAGAAACAAAAAGTGATTATCACTAAAATATTTCTCTGCCTATTGCCACAAATGGCTACAGCTACTTCAGCATCACGCAGAGGACACTGGATTGGGAAAAGTGGTCACCAACGGGTGTCTTTGAGAGGCACTTGTGCCAGGAAGGGTTTTGTTTTCACAAAGGACGAGATCTGGAGGTAAAAGAGTCTTGTTAAGATTCAGCGCTGAACAGGATGAGGAAGGAGCATGGACACCTAACCCCTGTCTATGATCATCCAGGTCAGAAAGGATGAGGCCAAAAAAACTTGAAAGGGAGAAGAATGGCTTATATTTATTTTTTTGCTATGTTGGAATATATCAGCCCCCATGAGGGGGAATGTTATTTGAACCACCCGGGGTGCACATTCCTCTGAGAGCCAGGGAAAGTGGAGCCTTGGCAGGCACGCCAGATGCCAGGCTGGGACAGAGCGACCCTCTCACAGCCTTCCTATGTTTCTGTCAGCTCTAGCAAAGGGGGGGAATAAGAAAGAAAAAAAAAAAAAAAAAAAAAAGGGCTTGTTAAGTCTCATACAGCTTTCAGATCAAATTTTTATCCTATTTCACTTTTGAAGGCTCTTGAACAAGCTCAGCGCTTCAAAGCTGAGGCTGCAAATCTCCCAGGGAAGGTTCCTGTGTTTAATAAGCTGTTTTGACTGGAATTCAAAGAGAAAGTAAAGATTTCTGTTGGCCTAGCTATAGAAAATGTGGCCCAGACCTGTAACCCCATATGTGACCAGACAAAAATGTGTACTCTGTTAAATACTGGAGATTTCTCAGAAACATTGGCGTTAGAATAGCTCTGGTTCCCCTGAAGTCAATAGCAAAAACTCTCATCATCTCTAATGGAAATACCTGTGACTAATTTTATTTGGAAAGAAGGTGCTGGAAGGCGGTGCCAGAACACCAACATAACAAACCTGTAAGCTATATAGTGGCTCAGCTACTGGGTAAAATAGCTTCCAGTTTACTCTTTTCAACCATTCCACCACAAAATTAACCCCTGAAGGGCTTTGTATCCTAAGAGCATGCTGAATGCTGACAAGCAGGGAAGCACAGAGCAACTGAAATACTATTAACATGATGCAATGCTTATGATCAACTTATAATAAAACGGAGCCATGACTTATGGAATTCAGACTTTCTTGAATGACCTAAGTGAAATTTTGGTGGTTTCTGAGGACCCTGTCAAGGTTCTCTGGCACCTCATCTCCAAGGTCTTCAAGCACGAGGCTGCACATCACCCCTGTTAACTGCACCAGAAGTTCTGAAAACAGGGGATCAGTCCTTCCTACCACCGCTGCAGTGAGACATGTGCTCCTACTACTTCCCTTGGTGCTCACACTTTCCATCCTAGGGCACACAGATACAAAAATAAATACTGCATCAAGACAGTGAATGTCTCCAGAGGATTTCACTAAATGAAAAATGAAATCTAACCCCAGCAGAGACCCCTTTGCTCTGACAGGTCTTGTTTTCTTTAAGTTTTGTTTTTCTTCCTCTAACACAAATATGATCCATCATTTGCCCAAATTCAAACCTGATGTAGACTTTCAAAAACTGCTTCCAGCTAACTATGGTACTCAAATGGCAGTCGGTCCTTTCCCATCTATTCTTGTTAATGTCTCTGTTCACCAAATTTTCCCTCACAATTAAATTTCCATATTTGAAAGTTAAAGTGACATAAGTGAACAGCCTTGACTGAAGAAAGCATCAGTCCTCAAAGCTCTGCCAGTGTGGATGAGAACATATATGCCCTTGGCAGGCTGGAAGGCCCACTGTAAAAGTTTCTAAAAAATCCACCTGTTTTGATTAGTATGGTTTGCGTGAAGCGGGCCAGAGAGAATAAACTATATAGGGCTTTCATTTCCCCTTTGATTTCAGCACTTCTTTTCCACTAACTGCCCCATTTCCTGATTCAGCTACATCAAAGTCAGCAAAATGAAAACACTCCTGGAAGCCTACAAATCAGTAGATAAAATAACTGAGGCTGATCAATTTGCTGAGATCAGAAGGACTAGTTGCAATTTTCAAAGAACTGGATAGTATACATGCTCATTTTTACAGCAAACTCATCAGTTATCCCAGGATTTCAAAACTCCTCATTGAAAAACCCAGGTTTTTTAGTTTTCCAGTAGGTGTTACTATGAGCACTGGTTAGAAAATACATTTTTCCCACCTTGAAACATAGTGATGGCAATGATTTAAATACGGAAAAAAGTGCCCCAAAGCAGCTGAATTTAAATCTAAACTCTCACAGCTCCCATGAAGCATCACGGTCTCCTCATTAGGGAAGCAAACAAAGTACATCATCTGAAACCAAGGCCTGCCAGAAATTTCAGACAATAGGGCAGAATCAGCCCAAAAGACAAGTCAGTTTTAGCTCTTGTGTTGTTCTGCAGCAGCATTCAAAAAAGAAATGTTCTGAGTTAAATGCAGTTCCTTAGTCTCCAGACATGAAAAATTCTCTATTGAAAGCTCATATAGTAGTTTGGGCTTTTTTTCTTGTCAAAGAGCAGTCCTATTTCAAAAAAGATTTTGATAAAAACCTTCAGACTATTAGATAATAACTGATAAAAACTTCACTTTACCATTAGGACAACTGAGACACAGAAATAAGTAGTAGTGGTAGTAGTAGTAGTAATAGTATATATAGTTATAAATTAACTTTGTGGCAGACCTGTGGGCTACATCTCCAGAATTTACCCAAAGCAGGTGCCGATGATCAGTTTGATCCTGGTCTTTTGATTCCAAGTTTGCCATGAAAATCAATATTTTGGCCAGTGGAATTTACTTCAATGTAGTTCAGAAATTTTCTCTCCATTCCTTCATAACATGACATTGTCAAAAGCAAGCAAACCAAAGGGGTATAATCTAAATCTCCCTTAAATTTGAGTAACACAGGAGCAGCTTATATCCGAGTTCAACACAGTATAAAGTCAAGTAAGTGGAATCAGAATCTAGCAAAAGATGCAAAAGTAGAACAACTACCAAATTTTTCATAGCGTTATTTGTTCTTTGTGCTGGAGATTGGGGAATATCAAGGTGCTAAGGCAATGTCAATGCTCTGCTGGGGCAGCGATTTTTTCCCCATGTGTTTGTGCAGTGCCTTGAATAAGGGAGTTCCAGTCTCAGCTGAAGTCTATAGTCATTAAAGCAAGGGTAATGCTAACAGTTGTGGACCACCCTCTCCATAAGCAATGTATGACTCCAAAGGGCTCACAGTTTAAGCGAAGAACACAAAGCATGAAAGGAAACAACTGTTATTTATACCATTTATAGGAGGAAGACTGAGGTCCAGAAATCTGAACAAGGTCACATACTGTCAAGAACAGGATCAAGGTTTCCTCAGTCCCCATCTAATACTTCAAATGGAGGGCCATCTGTCTTCTCTCTCAAGGACAGAATCATAAGCATAGAAGGTATGCCTTTAATGCCCTGACAAATCCCCTGCCATCAGGTGGTTGTTTATCTCATAAAAACATTGCTTCTCTCATACAAGTGGGTTTCCTGATTAAATAATAGGAATAAATCATATCTTAGCTTGCACTGAATAATGACCATATGAAATGTAGAGCTCACATCCTTTAAAAAAAGTAGATGAACTTCAAAAGACTGAGCCTGAGTCATACAGTAACAAGGACAATTGCAGAACAATTTTTTCTCCAATGTCGGACAAGCTTTAATATAAATAAAAATGTAGAATAAAGATTTCTACTACTTACCAGCACACTGATTGTTTTCATCCAACTGATAACCAAATCGACAGATCAGAGGTCTTGTAACAGTAGGGTAGTTAGGAACGGGGCCTGGTGCTGGGGGTGGTGGATAAATATTTGAATAAGGATTCAGATATGGTGACCGATACACTGGGTTTGTTCGGGGTACGCATAAATAGCCACCATTCTGGTTGACACACACCATATCTCCTCTGCAGGCCTCAGGAATAGTCCGACATTCATCAATATCTGGAAGGAAATTGCAAACGTTAAATGAGTGATTGCTTCTTAGTGGGACTTACCCAAAAAATAGTTAACATGTTTTTCTCGAAACTTTGCTAAAAATTTGATACTCTCTTTGAACGGAAAAGCTAATCCTTCCTTGTGGAGCCTCACTTTGAAGTTAGAACATACTAAAACCAGGAAACATCCTGTATATTCAACATATCCTGTGTTCTACTTGTTTTACTTCACTATTAGAGGGTAGAGGGAGAGGGGAAAGCCTGCTTTGTTATTCTATAAATGTTCGGTTTAAACACTGATTTACACATGGCTACAGCATACTACCGCCTGTTCCTGCTAGAGGGTCTGTCCAAACCACAACATGCAGATCAGGATTTCAAACACTGGTGGTTTGGTTTGCCCAGCTGTGAAACTTGGATCCCGATTTGGAACTCCCGATCTCCCTCCCACAGAAAAAGTGAGGGATGTTCAGATGTGGGGACGTGGTTCAGGCTTCTTTCTTGCTCTGATTGAGGTAGTTGCTGATTTAAATTTAGAAAGATACAAATGGTTTAGCCAAACCGAGCATTCGCTTGGTTCTCGGAGCACAAACCAGTAGGCTGCTATGACAGGGAAAGCAATCTGTCGCTGGTTTTTCCCTTACTGTTTGAGTGATTTAATGCACGCAGAAGATGCTGCCCTGGAGACTGAATGCCATTGATAAAAAGTCGCTATAGGGGAAAGTGCGTGTTTCCCTATATTACTTCAACAATTTACTTGGAGTTTCAACCCTGAGCAGTGGTAGACTATCTGAGCCTCCAGGTGGAGGCTGCCAACAAAGATAGTAAACAGTCTGGAGGAGAAAGAGGAACGTAAACAACCCTTGTCGTTTGGCAACTAGACCGAGCTCCCAAACTCAATGCATCTCAGCTACTTGAGAAGCAATGATGGCCAATTAGTATCTCAGCAATGTCAAAGATCAGTATATACTTGTGCTATGTAAACACACACACATATTTATATATACACATATATGTTTTTGTATATACATATACACAAACACACATATTTGTCATACAGCAAGAACTTTTCAACTAAAACATACTAAGAGCAGCACAATGTTACCTCTATCAAGTCAGGATTTCTGAATCTCAATTTAAACGTATTGATTTAATGAAAGTCCTACCTAAGCATTGCCCAGAGGCACGGTCCAGGTCAAACCCATTAGTGCATTGTTGCTAAAATGAGAAAACAAAGAACACTCAGTGACTGTGAAATGAGAGGGTTGCAGAGTCAAATGCTCGTCTGGATTATTACGCTTAGTACAATTGTTCAGCACAATACAGCACACCAAAATGAAGTCCCTTCCCCAAAGGACAGTCAGCAAGGCATGAACTGTCAGCTCAGATGTCAGCCCCTTAACTCAGGAGGTAGTTCCCTCAGGTGGTGACGGTGTCAGGCTGTTCATCTCCCTGGGGGTGACCAACACACAATGCGCAATGGGCTCCAGACCAGCTGTTAACACAGGAGTACATTCTTCTATTTTAGGGCCTTGTTTTTGCCAGAAGAAGGGGGGTTCAGTTAAAAGGTACTAGCTAACTTCTCTAACGGGCTCTAAAACGTCACATACAGGCACTTCATCTCAAGATGTTAGCCATCTGACTGAATGGAAGCCATAGTTAAAACATAACAAGCTTAATAAAAGTAAAGCTTTTACTTTGCACCAAACCTTTTGATTTTTAGAGGATAATTCTTTACATGACACATGTTTTAGGCTTGAAAGTTTACTCATTCCTTGCTTTTCTCTGGTGCTGGTCTTTATCAGGGCTGCAACCTGGAGTCTTCGGCACCTCATCAGTGACCCTCAGCAGTTCTAAAACATTGGCAGTTCTGCTCATGATTGTGCCAAAGCCCACTAAAACGAATCCCTACTCTCCCTAGTTTTTGACTGGGCCTCCAGCTGTTTAGCAACAGGCCAAGCAGTTTTCACAAGCAGAGGGTCCTGCCAGTTAGTAGGTTATACTAAGGAATCTAAGCAAGAGAAACCCAGAAAACAAGAACCATTGAAATAATCAGAGGGCAGAATGATGGAGCATGTTCAAGATTCTTCCTTTTTTTGTTGTTATTAAATGATAAAGACACTTATTTTTGGACTTTGTGGAAGAAATCAGTGGAAGATTAAAGTCCTTGGTTCATGTTTGGAAAAGTAGGAAGTTGTAGATGGGAGACAAGGGGAGGAGATGGATAAGCCAGTGGAAGCAGGAAGTAGGGAGGGGACATGAAGTGAAACACGTGGCACTGTTTGGACTACACCTGCCACTTGTAAACATGAATACACAAAACCGCTACTAGAAGTGTCAAACAACTATAAAGGAATTCTGCCATGATTGATTTTGGCATTTCAAGATGATTTGGTATCATGCTGTGGAAAGCCAAGATATTCTGATGGGAGCACATATAATCAGCCTCATGTTTTAAAGAATGTATGCACTCTACTTTTTGTTCTCTTTTCTGTCCTGTGGCATAGACACTACACCTAGGTTAGCAGGAAAAGTTAAGATAGTTTTTCATAAAATTATTTTCTTTTGCATAGTAAACTATGATTCAGAAAGACTGAAACTACTGTTGAACTGGTTTCAACAACTTTCTAGAACTCTGTTCTAGAAAAGATTCCAATATTGTTGAAAAGACCAATTTCAATATCTTCAGAGATAATTTGTTGCTATCATCTTGTTTTCAAGTTGCTTTTTGCTTAGACTTCAAAATCAAGTTACAGTACAAGATGTTTTTATAAAAATAGCAATGGAAACAATATTTTTTAAATTATAAAAACAAACCCTTAAAGACGTCTCAAAAATTCTTCAGGGGCATGAAAATCATTTCCCATACAGATCAATATTAATAAGCATGCCATGTGCAGGAAATTTTCAATGTAATAGAAAAAACCCCACCTCAACTGCATTTCAGAGCCTTTTGGCAAAGGTATTTAGAAACACAGCTCTGGACACTGAGTATATCTGGATTATCAACTAGGAATTGAAACTTAACATGCCTTTGGGAACTGTTTTTCCTAATTTAAAGTCCACTTGGAGCCCAAGAACACAAAGAACTAATGCTTCTGCTATTTCAAGAACTGGACTGCTTTACTTCCATCCACCCTCAAAAGCTCTGCTTCTTGAACAAAAATGGTTTCAGGCATAAATTAAAATGAAAACTAGGATGCAGTCATTCAGGATCACAGTCCAAATTTAAACAGTCTTAAGACAAGATCCTGCTATACACAGAAAATACCTATTTATTTGAATAAGTTTTCCAAACGTGGATGTTTCCCACCACCGAACTGAGCTGTCCCTGCTCTCGTGGTATGGCTTTTCTTATTTCCTTTTCCAGAAGTGTTCAGTTCAGAGGCAGAATCAGGTTTTCAGCGAGGTCCAGGTTTCTACAGGGATATTTTGCTGAGCTGGCAAGGATGAGTCAATAAGCTCAGTCCATGTTCAACTCCAGAATCCCGCTGGCTCCAAGTTCCCCCCTCTAAACCCTTAGACCACACAGCTTCCTTTTCATGTAAACCCCAGACCACAGAGCTTCCTATTCACCTGCTAGCCAGTTAATTCTCATGCCATATAGCGCTTCAGTACAAAACAGTACATAGATCTCTGTGTGCACCTCTCACCTGTGCTTTTCCAGGGCTTGAAAGGCAGACGGCCAGTGTGAAAGCAGTCAGTATCCTGTAACGTGCATAGAAAATAGGCTGAAAACCTTCCGATATCCAGGCTCATTATATAGGATTAAATACACATGGACAAATTAATTTCTAGTGACACTTCAGTGTATTCCACAGAGATTTGCTAACATGAATTTGGCCTCTGGAGAGGGAGTAATAAAATCGTGGGCCAGATTCAGATCTCAGAGTCACTAATTTTACTATGGTTTTATGATCTGAATCAGACTATATCTATTAACTAATCAATTTTTTATGATACCCCATGCAGCAGCTGCTTAATGAACAAGTGCGTCATATTCAATGAAGTCATCTTGCCCCTCTCTGACACCTTTCTTTTGAGAATATCAGTTTTTCCTGCACATTATGCACATTTTACAGATGGGTAAACCAGAGCACAGGCCCTGCCTAAGCTCATAGTGCAACGCATTGGCAGGGCTGCAGACATGTCATGCAGGAGGTCCTGAATCCAAGCCAGTTGCTCTAACTGCTAAACCGCATTTCATCCCCAGGAGACTATATCTGAGATTAATCCATTTTCTTAGGGCCAGATTCTGTCCCTTTACTCAGTCTTGAGTAATACGTTGTTCTGCAAGTAGACGCACTGTGCCAGGTCATCAGCTACTAGAAGCTGCTATCTTCAATGGAGCCTTCCCCAGTTATATCATCTCAGCAGCTAGTGGGACATAGTGGGTCTCTTCACTGCAACTGAAAGAGGAGGATCCCTCGCTAACAGAGCTCTGTGGCTGTATTTGGAACTCCTTACCTGGAGCATGAAAATTCTGGGCAACTAAACTTCCACCTCCAAGTATTTACTGACAGAAAACCAGGAACGGACAGTAAAAAATTATTTTTTTCCTATGTACTGTGGATTTCAGGGCTTTGTTGCTGCCTTATATAAAATTTCTTCTCAATACAATTAGACCCACATCTTGCTTATCTTGGATCCTAGTTCTGAATGGCAATTGTATACAACACATTCCCACAAAACCAGTACAGGAAGCAAAGGGATATTTTAGGTAGCCTTAGTTCTGCTACCCAAGCGAGCTGCCAACTTTCCCTCTTAGTGCTGTCTCTGACTTCCAGCGCAAACTGAGCTGCTGAACAAGACCTACAAATGCATGAGACAAAACCACACACAAACAGTGACCAACACATTTGAACAAATTTGTTTTGAATGAGAAGACAGGCACAAGCTCTGAAAAGTAAACATAAAGCCTAAAATGGTTGTTCATAGTGCTGTGGAGACAGATCGTGCTTGTTGGCAGCTTTTGAGTGACAAGCAAAGGCGAATTCTGCACAGACTTTTCCTTAGAGTCGGAGCACTCAAAATACAATCTTATTCGTATAGGCTTGCCCTTCATTTATTGATTCCTCAAATCTTTTTGAAGAGATTTTAAAGCACACACTGGTAGAAAGACTGCATGCTCGCTTTGCATATGGCAAGAACAGCACTGGAAGGAAACACGACAGGTTATAGCTGAACGTTAACATACCTAGCAACTGGGCTACGCGTTACATTATTGCAGAGCAATGCAGGCGAACAAAATCCCCTATAAAACTGGTCAGACAAAACTCATACGTTTCTAGACGGTCTTTCGTTTCCGTTGTTACAAGATGATATATTCTTTCCTCTTGGTGGGGGGGTGACCTTACTGCCTCATACGTGTTCTGCCTGCAACCACCATCGCAATTTGCTCGTTACTTTAGATCTCAGATCCCCCCAAGAATTATTAACAGACATGCAGCACAGCCTTTCAACACTATATTCAGCTGGTCGCAGTAGCTTGCCCAGCAGGCAAAATATTTTAAACTAGTAATTAACTTCTGCAATAGTAACTAATTAGCTTCAAATCAATCACTGGAGCCAGTGGGATCGTTCGCTGTCGCAATTCAGCACTCCCGCGGATGCCGGGGTTCCTAAAGCACAGAGCATAAGCACAGATCAAGAAGGAACTCGTCAGAGACAGCACAGCTTTAATAACAGACAGATCGTCTTTCCCCACCTCTGACCACTGAGATCCCGTCTCTTTGCAAATGGCTTTAGCAAGTGGCTTGGCATATCAAATCCCTGCCGCAGATATTTTTCACAAGTAGGTTTCCCTTCAGTAAGTAAAGAAGTTTCATGCATAGCACTTACCTTTTTAATCCTTGCATGTCCAAAACCGTTGGGGAAAGGTGGAAAAAAACCAGAGTCTGTGCTGATGAATAACTAGAAAGTTTTTCCAAACATTACCCTCTGCTAGCACTTCAGTTCCTCAGTCATTTATAGTCCAAAGAATGAAATAGCAAGTAATGGAGAAGATCGGGAGCCGTCTGTACCTCCTCAGACACTGGAGAGAATACAGAGAAAGCACCTGGTTTTGCTTAGTTCTCTTCTGTAATTCAGCATTAAACCAATTGGAGGAGGAATGTTAAAAATGAACACTTCATTTTCTAAGTATGTTAAACAATGCAAATGGGGGCCTCAGCCTGGGACAGCTGGTTTAGATTACAAAGCTCACCAACTGGCTAGACTCCTCACAACAACCTCGAGGAGCCTGCCAGCATAAAACACTAACAGCTTGAAGGAAAGCCTCTCCCGCTGCAAACTTCACAGTTAAATGTGCCTCAGAGCAGAGAGCACCGTTATTGGACAGAAACCCTTATCAAGGGACTAGAGAAGGGAAGGGATTGTTTTCCTTGCTCTGAGAACAAAAAAAAAAAGTCAGCCTTTTTGGAGGCCCTCGAGCCAGTGTCTCGGACGATGAATATGCAACGCTCGCTGCTTCGTGCCAATGGCATACTGATGAAAGGTCTGACCCTCTGGGAGGTGAATAACTTGAATTCATGACGATCGCAGCTACAGGAACTATATTGCTTGGGGATTATTTGAAAACAGGAATAAACAAATTAAACGCTCAAAGGAAAACAAATGGCTTGTCTACAAACACTGGCCCTTTTTAAGCTGACCCCACGGTTAAGGGAGCGATTTGTGAAATGAAATATTTTTTCAGGAAAGACATATCTTTCGAATCTCCAGCTATGATTGAAGAGGAAGGAAATAAAGTACTTTTTCAGGTGTTTTGCAACTTTGCCACAGGCAGAGCTTTAGTCGGTCAAGCAGAACATTTATGAGATGTGAGAGGTAAGCAATCAGGTGCTGCAAAGATTATGCTAGATCCAAAGATGAACACTGAAATTAAATACAGACATAGACATTAAGTGAATACTTTGAATTTCTGCTGAGTCTTCCATTTGAGAAAACCCCTTATTCCTAAGGAACGTGAAATGTCCAACAAGATAAAAGATCTATCATACATCTCTCTGTAACAGACTGAGAAACAGAGAAATGCCATTGTTATCACAGATAGTCATAAAACCGGCCTCTAAGCACGGATACCCAGCTTGAGATACAAAGATTGAGCTGCTTCAGGGTTGCTGAGCACCCACAAGTCATATTGGTGCCAACGGGAAGTGCAAGAGCTCTGACCTCACTAACTGGCTGGAATTGTCCAAACTATTTCTTCAAAAATGACAGCACCAGACGCTCAGTGCCATTTCTGACAGTTTGCCTCTCGGTGACTTGCTTACATCACTTGCATGGCCTTAAACACGCTCCCAGAACTATTCCAACAGTGTCAACACATTTGCAGATAAACAAGAACCAATTAACTTATTTTAAATAGACATCTCAAAAAGCTTAACAAAAACTCGCAGGAGGGACTTCTGAAGAAGCTCGCTGGGCGTGTTGTGAGAGGAAAGCTTTGTCATGGGTCAGAAAACAGGCAAGAGATAGAAAGCAAAGATTGGGCAAATCGTTGTGGCAAAAGGTTAACAGTGAGTATTCTCATTAACCCATAAGACCAGGCTTTCTCAATACACTCAATCATCTGGAGAGCTAAGAAGTCTAAAAGTAGCGGTGCTTGCTGTATGTTAGGTGTGTGAAGGTCTGCTGAAACTCTGAGAAACAGCTCTACAGCAAAGCAGATGCTCTGAGCATGTGGATGAAGCGCTTGCTTCGTATACTTGTTGATACTTCACTTGCCGATCCACTGAATTTTTCTCAGCATCACATGGTAAAATCATTGTACGTGTGCCAGAATCACCAGTTTGCTCCCAAAGAATTGCCTCAGAGTAGAGCTCTGATTCATCAGCCAACTGGCAGAGGTGCTGCAGGCTGGAGACAGGAGGTGAATCCAGACCTGACCACCTAAGGGGCTCCCTTAAGAAGGAATACTGTACAAATGTGTTGATTTTTCCTGTCTCCATCTGACAGCTGGAGTGGATAAAAACCAGAGTACAAAAAGTGTACCAAACCACCACTTGGGCTATTTTACAGCATGGTGACTTTTTTTTTCCTAAATAAAAAAAATTGATGTTATGTCTAAGCGGAATTTCTGCAGCACCTTTCTGTAACTACCATCAGCCACAAAACAATGAGCCACACCCTTCTCACAACTCTCTTTGATATGAAGAGTTGCATAAAAGAAGATGTTTGTGGTACATAAAAAAATCTTTAGTTCACCCTATGAAAACATGGACAATTCAACATATCTTTCAACGCCATCTGCTGACACCTTCACTATTTATGCTTAGGATGGTGGCTAAACTTCAGGTCCAGCAGCACTCTCACTTCAGTGGTCTCAACTATCCCCCCCATGTTATAAAATCCACTAGTTTATTCAGATTACCCCAATGTTTTCTTTGTCTTCATGAGGAGGTGCAGAACAGTCCAAAATGGGGGTCTGTTAAGAAACTGTGTTCTTACAAGTTTGCTTTGTGCATAGCTAGGGTTGAAACTATAGCTCTAATTACATTTGAGCCTTGGATTTCGAAAATTGGGTGATATATAATCAGAAGGGGCACAAGCTGTGTAACCTTAACTCTACCCTCCTTAGATGAAATGATTGAATGTATTACTGAATTACGACTGAATAACGCCGTGCTCCTGCAGATAACGCACAACACTCAGTTAGCAGCAGCCCTCAGCACCGGAGAACATGATCTAATGGCTCCTAAACAGCTGAGACAAAAGCTGTATTTAGGTCAGGGAACTCAATCAGAGTTAACTACACTCAGCACTCCTGAACGAAAAGCCTGCTTCACAAAAACAAGTCCCCATCTACTAACTTGTACAACACTTCATCTCCTTTTTTAGTTCTATCTGAAATTACACTCCTCCAGAACTATATCTGCCAAACACCGTTCTTAGATGTTCTTGTCATGGTTTTAAAGTTCACTCTCTGAACATTCTTGAGGACATTGTCAAACTGTGGGAGCAGAGTCAGATCACACGGATCTGTATGGTGAGAGGTGTGCGAGCCCAAAGTCATTGAAAGGGACACGTCTTAGACATCTTTAACAGCTGTACAGACCTGAGTTCACTAAAGGACCTTGCCAATAACTGACACTTCAAGGGCCTACGTCCAAGCTTTAGATGCTTAAAACATCCGTTTTGCTCCTACCAAACCCTATGGAACCAAATTTTCTACCAGCAAAACTGGTAAAACGCTTAAAGCACAACTGCTGGGCGTTTGCAGGAACCATTGCATGTTGATAGCATCTAACCTGAGCCACATGAGATTCACAAGTTGGGCTTTTGCCTGACTATGGAGGCTCATCTAAGTGTTCTTGGAGACTGCCAAATAAGCAAGCTTTTGATATTGTCACACGTTGATAGAGCAGACGACAGGCAGCGATTTGAACTACACACATCTCGCCCTACTGCCGCGTGAATAGCACGGAGCACATGGGAAACTTGGTCTCTAATTCTGCCTGAAAAAAGAGTAGGGCTTGTTTCTTCCACCTCCCAGGACAGAATCCCAATTGCAAACTCTAGGTATTTGAGGAGGGTTCCCTCTCCTTTTTCAAAGGTGGACTACCCTATGCTATCAGCTGAGGTCTGCTTCATTTAGTGTCTGAATTGTAATTGCCTTCTCATAACATGAACGATGCAATAACCTGTTCCAGATGGCTCTGGCCAGAAGCTCAGAAGCAGAGTCCCACACATATTTTCCTTCCCTAGCCAAACATAACAGTGAAAATTAACATAACATGTAATTTTAAAAACATCACTAGTGCTAACTAAAATGTACTGCAAACATAGAGAGTCTGAGATACCTTGTCATGTTGTGTCAATTTTCAGGTCACACTTGTTAGGAAGGAGAAAGTGTCACAGTTCCTGTTGTGCTGCTGTCTCTTGGGGCTCAGCTGTCTCAATATGGTCCAGTTACCACCTGTGTGAGAGATCCGTGGAAAAAAGAGCCGATGCAGCATCCCTTCCTCCCCTCCTGCATGAGGATGTCACCCATCTGTCTGAAGCATGCATTCCTTTGGGATGACCCGCTGATGATATCACTGCTTCCCAAGAACAATAAGCACAGCGCCCCTTTAATGTTGTACCAGATGTTCTCAGAGTACGGTCCACATAATTTAAAGTTTTTGTTTTACCTTATCTAACTCTATATCTTATAGATGTAACTATCTTTACAGGTCTGTGGTCGCTCTGGTTTCTAACAGCACATTTTCTTTTAGGAAAAAAGTAAGCAGTGGAAAATCCAGGCACCACTGGATCCATTCTGAAATGTAACAATGCTAAACATGGACTGGTATCTGACCCCACTTTATTGCTTTGAAAGCATATTAATCATCCTAATTAATGAGGAAGAGTAGGAGCTAGCAGGTACGTACTGAAACCCAAACAGCTCACACCTATGCCCAGTGAACTGTAAGACAAAACTTGTGCAGGTATAGGTCCTTTAGTGAGATCAAGCTTGATGTTCGTGATCACCTGTTTGGCTGTAGTGTTTTCTAAAAACGTCTCAGAAGGCCACCTGAGGCAAAAAAGAGTAATGTTCCTGGAAGAATGCTTCAGTACGGTTCAGGTTTGTTGGTTTGTTTGTTTGTTTGTTTTTCCGCACCAAAAGTAAGGTAAGCAAACAAACTAAAAACTTCTTATAACTTTACCGGGAAAAATACAGGCTTTCACAGCGTTTTTGGTGCATGCGACAACTCTCAGTAGGTCCCTTCCTATTACTATTCATTTGCAAGAATATACAACATTCTTCTTGATTTTTCAATCCTTAAGTGACCAACCTTTATACTTTTAAAACTATTTTCCTGTAAAAAGCATATAGAACATCGTCCTGTAACTGAAGACGAAAGATCTCCTTGAGAACACACAGCTCCCCCTTGAGTTGTTGCGAGTACCTGAGAACATGATGCCCCAGCCACTGTTAATAGTTTTACTTTTTATTCTGTTGAATCTCAACCTTGAGTATAGCTCTGGGAACTGCAATTCACATTTTGCCTGAAACTAGACAGACATTTTAGTTTGGTTTTATTTATTTTATAAGATTGACATGTATGTAAGCTCGGCTGCGGTCTTTTCTCTTCTGCGTTTTTGTCAAATGGTCTAGGCAGTGTGGTTGAAAACAATGCTCTTTAATCTTGTGACAAGATGTTTACCAGCCCCATTTAATAACAAGCCTAAATCTTTCATGGACGGTTTCAGCTCAGAATGACCTTCCATAAATAAAGATCGAAAACTCTAAATACTTCTGGACCAAGACTAAAGTCTGTTTCAGTATTTGAGCAAGCCAACATTCAGTCTCTGCAAGTGCCTGGGATACATAAACCATTGGTCTCCAATTATGACCAGACAGTTAGAAGTACGTACTGAAACCTACCTTAGAAATATTCAGGACCAATTTCTTTTATGCTTAAATGCCTCAAGACTGCAGTGTCTTTTGCAGTTTCTCAAGCTCTTCACCAACATGTGCTCCACACTGTACACGCTGGACACATCGTCTGGCACAACAGCGTCAGGCTGCACGTTGGAGCAGGTGGTGGGAGACGGTAGCTCATCCTTCCACGTTAACCTGGCAGGGATCCCTGTCTGCTGGGCCATGTGTGCTAGCAAACATCAGCTTCACCTGTGCTTCCCCCTTGCCCAGGTACTTCATTACCATTTAAATTGTGGATGGTGGTTTTTGGTTTTTTTCCCCCAGATGTAGTTGAGCACTTTTTTTTTTTTTTTTTTTTTTTTTTTTTTTTTTTTTTTTTTTTGTTTTTTTTTTTTTTTTTTTACTTCTTTTAGTATGCTTAGGCAATTCACTTTGTTTTTATCCAGAGAAAAAGATTACTCTCCGTAGCACCAAGCATATTCTGCATTTTCCATTAAAACGCTTCAGGTTCTGAACAAACCCAAACAAGTCTGTGGAAATGCCATCTCTCAACAGGGATGGTTGAATGTTCACAAGTATGCGCACTATTTTTGTAAGGGCACCTGCCAGAACCCTGCTGATGAACCCGGAGTAGAAAAATATTTGACGTCAGTCCTCTCTTCCAGAGCTTCTCTCTTTCCAAGTGGTAGAAAACATTCCTTTTTTAAACATGTTTCACTCTTATAGGTGCACATATAAGCAAAGACTTCTGGACTTCTGGTTTCTTTTTCCAATAAAACACATTTTCTAATTTTTTCCTTATCTTATCATTTCTAGGGTTACATGTTAGACAAATATAGGAGTGGCAGAAAGTTTTCGTGTGATAATTTTGACTGTTTTGTACTTACTCAACTGCTTTCCTAACTCCAGAGGACATTTTATAACCTTTTCTTCCATTTAAAAACTATTACACTTAATTTACTTATTCCCATAGCAGGGATTACACCATTTCACAATTTACCTGTTTACTTTTGGGGTTTTGTAAGTTAACCGTGCTGTTTGGAAATAAATTGGCTATGAAACTGGATGATAAAAATGATGTGCATTGTCTATTTGTTTTCAGAGTCATTATTCACTGCCCTGCAAGTGTAAGGAAGCGATTGGGAATGCCAAAGGTACCAACTCCCCTGAGCAGGGATATGCTCCTGTTTGCTAGTTCTGCTGTACACACACCGCAGAGCTTACAAAGGCTTGCCAAAGGATGCAGTTTACAGCACAGATTGTTTCTTTTTTTTCTTTTGATCTGCCGGCCTTTGCTTCGACTTCTGCTGGTTGTCACGGCCCAAGGCGCTGAGCGGTACCGGGAGCTCCCCCGCAGAAGCAGCCTGGCTGGTCCCAGGGGCTCTGGTCCATTTGGGTGCTGCAGGGGACCAGAACCTCAAGCAGCCATGTGAAAAGTCGATGGCACGGGACCTTCCTCCCAAGAGAGGCACTTGCACCGCTAACAGAGCCCATAGCTGGAGCCTGATAAAGCAATCAGTCCCCCTTTTGTCCACTGTTTCAGAGCAAAATTCAAGAAGCTGAAGTTGTGCCAGATGAAGAGAATAGAAAGCAACAAAAACTCTGACAGGTTAAATGTAAAAAACAGAAAAGCAGGCCAAGAAAGTTTGAGAAACAAATCATAAGAGGCATAAAAGCTAATAATAATTTATTTTTCAGACACACCAAGAGCGGGAAAACTGCCAAACAGTCTGCAAAGCCAACAGATGAACAAGGTATAAAAATAGTGCTTAGAAAAGATAAAATCACAGTAGAAAGTTAAGTGATTCTTCTTCAGCTGCATTTGCTAGAGAAACTTCAAGAGGTTCTCTTAGTGGAATTAAAAAAAAAAAAAAAGGGAGTAAAAAAGAAAATAGATCATACTCGGGAGGATTTGCCAGCAGAAGAGGTTGCAGAACAAATCAAGAAAATTATGAGTAACAATTCATCAGAACTCACTTGACATTTAGAAATTAACTGTTGTAACTGAATTAAATGTGAAGGTATGATAAATAATTCAGCTGTTACATAAGTGGAACCTCTCATAAAATTGCTTTATTACCAGAAGAAGGGAAGGTACCAAATAATAGACTGTATTTAATAGGTTTCCATATAACGCTTAACAAAATGCAGAGGAGTAAGCCCACTGTATCAGGCAATTCAGTATCACAGCACAGGAGACTCTGTGTTGAACCTTTAGGCATAGATTTTCTTGGAGATTATCCTTAACAGCTCCACATCTCAGAAAACTAGCTCTGATCCATGGTAGGTGGATTTTTTACGTTTACTCTCTCACTCCATGCAGCTGAAGCTGGCACCAGCCAACTCCTCACTGGCATCTGTAAATCGCAAACAGCAAATTTTCCCATCAAAAACTTGGTAGTTTGGGTAAAATAGTTGCCATTTCTAAGTCTGGGATTTCATCTACAGCCTTTGTAGCGACTTTTGGCAGCCCAAGAAAAGGGACCATGGAACGGGCACTGAGGCCGAGTTCGGTGTGGCCAGGAGTCCCAAGGCTCTTAGCACTGGAACATGCCATTAGGAGGCCTGCTGAGATACCTTTAGAAGACCAGGGAAGGGGAAAAGAGGGAAGGACCCAAGAAGGTAAATCCAACTGCTTTTTGAAGTGGAACTTCTCAGCACCATGCCCCTCTCCTCCCCTCTGCACTATTTTTAGTAGCAGTCATAGACGACTCAGTACCATGGGCAACTGTGGGGCTCAGTGCCAAGCACAAAGCCAAGAGCACGTAACCGTGACAGAGTACACGTAATCTCCTTCCTGTGAGCTACAGCCTCGATTCAGCCTCAGTTGGGCCTCTTACCAGAGTTTTGGTTATACCCCCAGAACTGGAAGGTTGGCCCTTCAGGTTCTGGTCAATTCCCATTTTAGTTTCTAATGGAAATAGTTTCTTTGGTGTAACTAGATTTACTAGTCAAAGTGCAGGCTTCAGGTTGCCTGCAAAGCATCTGACTACTAAAAGTACCAGTACAAGGAAGTTGGAGCCACTGATTGAGTTGAGAGAAGAACATCACAGCCCGGGTGCCAAGGGCTCCCTGAATCCCCAGTGCAGGCAGGCAGGCTCTGGGCAGCACATCCCAGTCCTTGGTCTGTCAGTACTCCTGTAACAACAGAGTAACCATCTACCAGACCTTTGCCTACAGGTGGCACTTGGTAGGTCCTTGATCCCGAGTGCTCTGCAGACAGTGTGCTGTTTGGAGTCTGGGTTTGGGTCCAGACAGATCTGGCAAGTCTAGTTATGACTCATTCGTTTTCTTTAGAATCCTGCACTCCTCAAAATTTTTGTAGTTTCATAATAAGCCTCCTCTAAGTAAGCTGAAAACTGTTAAACACATCTGTTCCTACTCCTATTGTCAAAAATAAGGCAGCATTCTGTTTGCGTTCATTTTTATTGGCACCCACTACTTGAGCATACAGAGCAAAGTGCAGTCTAAATATTTTCCAATTCTATTTCCAGAAAAAGTTTCAGTTTTGATGAATATTTTTCATTGCTCCAGTCTACCATTCAAGCCACTTGCTTTACCATATTTTTGCTCCTGGCACGGTTTAGTCTTGGATCCATGTAAACCAAATCATATGGATGAATCAGAAATCAACTCAGTGATTTGCTTGTAATTCTGAAAACACCTTTTTATTACAAACAAAAGCTTCACTCAAGTACTTTAATACCTTATAACAATAGAGAAAACTGCAGGAGACGGGAAAACATTTTTACAGGGAGGTTAATTTACAACCAACACGTCGCGTGGTTGGCTCCCCACATGACCAGCTGAATCCTTTATTTCCCTTCCTATATGCAGTTTCTCAGACAACTGCACCTGAAAACGTTCGGGATGACTCTCATGGTCATTAGTAATTCTTCTGACAAATAATATTGGCAGTTCTCATCTTTTATACATGTTCCCATTTAGCAACGAATATTTTTATCCATCTGGCCTTACTTGTTCAGAACTGCTGCTACCTCTTGCTGTTGTGCTGTTGGCATCCAGTTGCCACGATGTTGCTAAAGCTAAAAACACTTTTATTGATAATAATATACTTGCTGTTCAGGAATGACATGGATTCAGGGGACCTAAGTTGTATAAATCAGGGTACCTTTATTGAGTTGTATAAAGCCAGTTGCCTCTGCCAAACTTAACATGGGTTCCTGCAGCACTGCTCCCCCAGACTCTCTCTCTGGGCAGCATCTACAGGTCAAATTCTGAAAACCTTAGCACCCTACCCCCTGATTCACAAAAGTTTAGATGCAAACCATGAGATCTCTTGGCTTCCTGTTCTCAGAGGGCTGTGTTTAGCAGAGCTTCCTATTCTAGGGAGTAGGAGCTACCACTGGTGTGCTTTTACTAGGTCAAGATCAATCATCCAGCTTTGCTCGCCCAATGGAATAGCCATCACAGAAAGCTCCAAATGATAAAACACACACCATTTTGTGTTTGTTTATGCTTCTTTTCCCAGACCCCTTGGACTATTCACTATTCCATCAACAAACATTAGATACAAAAATGGCTGGATGGCTAATAGTTATTATTTTGTAATGATAGAAAAGAAATACTTCCTAGCTGCCTCAAATCTGTAAAACCTTTGTGCCCCAAACCTGGCCATGCTGCAATTCACTCCATCTTGCATGACCAGCCTGAAATTCACCGGGACTAACATCCGGTGTTGCAAAAAAACCCCTTAGGGTTAACCACACAGAAGCACTGCCAGATTCCCCTTACCTTGATGATACCGGTTGATATTCACACTCTAACCAGACAGTTAGGTTTCCTTTACACTAAGGGAGACAGAACATTCCAGGTTGTCGGTGCAGCAAGGGTCAGACTTGCTCGCTTTGTTAATAAACACAACATGGCATTGATTAGCTGTCCTGGTTTCAGCTGAGAGGGCTTATTTTCTTCATAGTAGTAGCTAGTACAGGGCTATGTTTTGGATTTGTGCTGGCAACAGCGTTGATGATATAGAGATGTTTCTGTTGTATGGACCTGTTGTGGTTGAGCAGTGCTTACACAGAGCCAAGGCATTTTCTGCTTCTCGCACTGCCCTGCCAGCGGGATGGTTGAGGGCGCACAAGGAGTTAGGAAGAGACACAGACAGGACAAGTGACCCAAACTGACCAAAGGGCTATTCCACACCATTTGACATCATGCTCACTTCATAAGAGGCTTAGGGAAGAGGAGGGACTGGGGGGGGGTGTGTGTGGTGGCAGCATTCGGAGTGATGGCGTTTGTCTTCCCAAGTAACCGTTACACGTGACAAAGCCCTGCTGTTCCTGGAGATGGCCGAACACCTGCCTACGCATGGGGAGCGGTGAATGAATTCCTTGCTTTGCTTGTGTGCGTGGCTTTTGCTTTACCTGTTAAAGGGGTTTTATCTCAACCCACGAGTTTTCTCACTTTAACTTTTCCAGTTCTCTCCCCCATCCTGATGTGGGGGGAGGGAATGAGTGAGCAGCTGCGTGGTGCTGAGCTGCCAGCTGGGGTAAAACCACGACATTAGCTCAGTAATCTGGTGTCTGTCAGTGCTTCTTCACACACACAGGTGACAGGGCTTCCAAATTCTGTTCTGTCAGTCATTGACAAAACCCTCTAATAATAGTTGACTCAAACATCATCTTTTTCCACTTAGACTAATACTTTTAAAATGTTTCTCTCATTAAATCAAATGGTTAATTGCAAGCATTGAAAACTAGACTCAACCATGGGGAAGTATGATTTCTGGCCTATTACCTGCCAAACACTGCATACAATTTTTTCCATTGCAATTCCCACCTGGTACGCACGCAAAACTCTGCTGCTGACAAGTTCACCAGCCACGTGAACTACCGAGACTAAACTGCACCGTTGCTGTCCTGGTAACAAGAACGGTCTTCTCGAAGCCTGAGGCATCTTGTCAGGGCTGTTAAAAAGCAAGTGTTCAGTCTCTCGCTGTACTTCTCTAGGAACAAGCAGCAGACCACAGCCTGTCTCGCACAGGTGAGCAGGAGCAAGCGTACTGACAAAAGTGAAGCTGAGGTTTTGATACAAAACACGCAAGAAATCTTTTTTTTTTTT